>JARQOD010000001.1:66656206-66711938 GCA_033576555.1 Oophaga sylvatica | reverse complement strand
ATTCAGTGATGATTGGCAATCAGGAATCACAGATTGGCTGGATATAAGGGAGGTTTACCCCCATCATGGTTGCCGGTGATCAATTGTTCTTGTCTCAACGTTGTTTCCTGGTTCACTTGGAAGCTTGCTGAGTCTTGCCTCTTCTCCTGCTCTCAGATAAGATATTTTCTGTTTTTTGTTTTTGTGCTTGCCATTTGCATTTTTCTCTGCATTTCTGTGAGGTTGGCCAGGTTCCCCTTGGGCTCCTCTCGGTTCCTCTGGAGCCACTGTTGTTTGTTCATTTGCCTTTTCCAGTTTTTTCTGTGGCTACGGCTTAGTTTTGTTACACCGGAGAACTAATTTAGGTGGTAGAGGTCGTGTGATCTCAGGTGTTTTTGCAATTAGTAGCGTTGTTTTTTTTAGGGTTTTTTTGGATTGCAGTAAGCATCCTTCCTATCCTATTCTGTCTAGGCAGATTGGGCCCCAGCGTTTGCTCATACTATTTTCTGTCTGTGTCTGTATTTCCTCTTGTCTAACCGCTATTACATGTTTGGAGGCTTCCTATGTTCTTTGGGTATCTGCTCCGGGGCAGATAGCTTTCCTCTTTTTATCTTTAGGTGTAGTTAGCCTCTCAGGCTGTGACGAGGCGTCTAGGACCAACGTAGGAACGCTCCACGGCTGCCTTTAGTTGTGGTGGTTAGTCAGGGTACTGCAATCCAGTAGATTCCAACCTCTCTGGTGTATTGCCGTTTTTGCCTGCTATCCTCAGCTACTAAAACATAACTGTTACCATTGAATTCTTGTTACATAACCCTTACTGACTATCTGGATATTTAAAGGATTCTGCTGTGCTATTAAGCAGAAATCTCATTATCACTCACAATTAAGTCTAGTTTATTTAAAGGGGTGGAGAATTTGTTTCACACAACTGTATAATATTAACCCCTTCATGACCCAGCCTATTTTGACCTAAATGACCTGGCCATTTTTTGCAATTCTGACCAGTGTCCCTTTATGAGGTAATTACTCAGGAACGCTTCAACGGATCATAGCGATTCTGAGAGTGTTTTTTCGTGACATATTGGGCTTCATGTTAGTGGTAAATTTAGGTCAATAATTTTTGCGTTTATTTGTGAAAAAAATGGAACTTTGGCCAAAATTTTGAAAATTTCGCAATTTAAATTGAAATTTTTTCTCTGTAAATTTGAGTTAATTGACACCAAATATTAATAAATACATTTCCCACATGTCTACTTTACATCAGCACATTTTGAACAAATTTTTTTGTTAGGAAGTTATAAGTTAAAAAGTTGTACCAGCGATTTCTCATTTTTACAGTCAAATTACAAAACATTTTTTTTAGAGCACCTCACATTGGAAGATCAACTTGAGGGTCAAAATTGTTTTCAGAAATACCCAAAGTGACACCATTAAAATGGCCCTCAAGCTACTCAAACTACTTCAAGAAGATTATTAACCCTTCAGGTGCTTCACAGAACTAAAGCAACGTGCAAGGAAAAACATGGACATTTTAATTTTTGCAACAAAATTTTTCTTTTAGCATGATTTTTTCGATTTTTGCATGGGCAACAGGATAAAGTGGACCCCCTAAGTGTTGGGAATTTTTATCCTGATACCAGATATCCTCATGATGTAGTCATACATCACTGTTTGGTGCACGGCAGGTTAAAGGAAGGAGCCCATTTAAAACGCCGGGATGAAAATTTAAAAATCATATTTTTCCAAACATGATCTTTTTTCCATTTTTTATTTTTCCAAGGGTAACAGGAGAAATTAGACCCCAAATGTCTGGTCCATTTGTCCTGAGTCGCTGAAATCCATATGTGGGAAACTACTGTATGGGCACACGTCGAGGCTCGAAGGAAGTAGTGACGTTTTGAAATGCTGACTTGATGGAATGGTTTGCGGGTGTCATGTTACATTTGCAGAGCTAATGATGTGCCTAAACAGTAGAAACCCCCCAAGTGACCACATTTTGGAAACTAGATCCCCCAAGGAACTCCTCTAGATTTGTGGTAAGCACTTTGAATCTCCAAGTTCTTCACAGAAGTTTATAACGCAGAGCCGTGAAAATAAAAAATATTTTTTTTTCCACAAAAAATAACTTTTTTAGTCCCCAATTTTTTTTTCCCAACAGTAACAGGAGAAATTAGACCCCCAAAGTTTTGTTGCAATTTTTCCGGAGTACGCTGATACCCCATATGTGGGGGTAAACCACTGTTTGGGCACACGTCGGGGCTTGGAATAAAGGGAGCACTGTTTGACTTTTTGAACGCAAAATTTGCAGGAATCAATGGTGGCGCCATGTCGCGTATGGAGACCCCCTGATGTGCGTAAATAGTGGAAACCCCTCAATTCTAACTCCAACCCTAACCCCAACACACCCCTAACCCCAAACCTAACCCCTACACACCCCTACCCCTAATACAAACCCTAACCATAACCCTAACCCCAACACACCCCTAACCCTAATCCCAACCCTAACCCCAAAACACCCCTAACACTTATCCTAACTCTAACCCTAACCACAAACCTAACCCTAATCCCAACCCTAACCCTAATTCCAACCACCCTAACCCTAATTCCAACTCTTACTCTAGTTCTAACCCTAACCCTAGTTCTAACCCTAACCTTAAGGCTGGGTTCATATTGCGTTTTAGCAGCCCGTTGATCACGTAGCGTTGACGGGCTGGTAACGGTATAGCATAACGCGATCGTGTTATGCTATACCCGCTAGTGCAGAGGAATCAGCGATGATTCATCTGTGCTAGCGGTGACGGAGCCCAGACGCTGCAGACTGCGTCCAAGGCTCCGTCACTGAATGACGAAATGTCGCGAACGCATGCCGCTTCACGGCATGCGTTGCGATGCGCACACAAATGGGGTGAATGGCAGGGTTAACGGACTAACGGACTGCCATAATGCATTATGAACCCAGCCTAACCCTGAGGCCCCGTGCACACGTTGCGGATTCACTTGCGGATTTTTCTAAAATCCGCAGGTAAAATGACCTGCCTTTTACCTGCGTATTTAGCGCCGATTTACTATGGTTTTGGTGCGGATTTTCCCTGCGGTTTTACACCTATAATGGAATAGGTGTAAAATCGCTGCGGAATCCGCACAAAGAGTTGACATTCTGCGGATTTAAAACCGCAGCAAATCCGCGCTGAAAAATCTGCAGCATGTTCACAGCGTTTTTTTACCATTTATTTGCATTGTACTGTACATGGTTTCTGGATCTGCTTTGGATCCGCAGCGCAAAATCCGCTGCGGATCCGCAGCAAAATCCACTGCAGATCCGCAGAAAAATCTGCTGCAGATCCGCAGCAAAATCCGCTGCTGATCCGCAGCAAAATCCGCAACGTGTGCAGAGCCTAATAGGAAAAAAACTGTACATGGTTTCTGGATCTGCTTTGGATCCGCAGCGCGAAATCCGCTGCGGATTCGCAGCAAAATCCGCTGCAGATCCGCAGAAAAATCCGCTGCAGATCTGCAGCAAAATCCGCTGCTGATCCGCAGCAAAATCCGCTGCTGATCCGCAGCAAAATCCGCTGCTGATCCGCAGCAAATTCCGCTGCTGATCCGCAGCAAAATCCGCTGCAGATCCGCAGCAAAATCCGCTGCTGGTCCACAGCAAAATCCGCTGCAGATCCGCAGCAAAATCCGCTGCTGATCCGCAGCAAATTCCACTGCTGACCCGCAGCAAAATACGCTGCTAATAGGAAAAAAAAAATCTTTATTTTATTATTTGACCCTACCTATGACGCGGGGGTTCACTTACTTTTTTTTTATTTTGATTACTGTGACAGTTTATCACAGTGATCAAAATAAATTTCTGGACTCTTCAGGGCGCACTGCGCATGCGCCGGCCGGCGGGTGCACTTGCGCATGCGCCCGCCATTTTTCAATATGGCGGCGCCCATGAAAAATCCCGGGCAGCCGCCGGGACGGATCCAGGGACATCGGTGGACCGGGAGAGGTGAGTATGAGGATCGGAAGGTGAGGAGGGGGATCGAAGGTGGGGCAGCGGAGACCAGGACGAGGGGAGCTGTTAGTGACGGCGGTGACCGATCGCTGCCATGAAATCGGTGGCGGCGGCCGATCACCGCTGTGACATGGTGTGGGGGGGGTCGGTTCTCAGTCTCCAGCCATGGCAGATGCTATTGCAGCACCGGCCATGGCTGGATTGTAATATTTCACCAATTTCATTGTTGTAATATTACAGATTGCTCTGATTGGCTGTTTCACTTTTAACAGCCAATCCGAGCAATCGTGGCCACGGGGGGGTTAAGCCAACCCCCCTGTGGTGAAGCACAAAGGGTCCTGTGGCTGCGGGTCGGGTGACCTTTCAGTGACCCCGGTCACCCGGCTCGCAGGAACGCGATCCTTTCATGACGCCACATAGGTGTCATGGGTCGGATTGGCACTGACTTTCATGACGCCTACATGGCGTCACAGGTCGGGAAGGGGTTAATTATATGAGGCTACAAATTCTTGCAAGTCTTGTCCTCAACATAATTCACTGAATCTGTAATTTCCCAACATATAGAGGATTTTGACGTCATTTTGAGATATACGTATATTGCCCCTTTAATTGATAATTTAAAGGGGTTGTTGCTAACATAACCAAACTCACAGCAAATATCAAGTAAGACGCCCTATAAGTCTTTCCAAACAAATTTCACTGCTCTTGCTATTATTGCCTCTTTATCTGACTACTTAGAGGAATAATTAAAAAAATCAACTAAATATATAGCATTAATCCAAAAGAGAGACTTACGTCTTGTCAAAACAATGGAACAAAGGAGTGAATCAAAAAAATCTTCTCAGAAAAACAAACAGTTCCCATCACAATCTTTTGCCAGACCACCTGAAGACTCCCCAAACCCACTAAGTCCGACAAAATCAAGATCTCCGCAAAAAGGGGATGACTTCATACCTAATAAAATGGCACATCAATTAGGCAGCTTTACTAAACCAAATTCACAAAGAAGCATGCTACCACAACTGCCCAAAAACAAAACTAATTTTTCCCAACCAGACCCAAAAGACAAGAACCCAATACTTCCAACATCCTTTAAATCCACTTCTGCAGACAACATGGATACTTCTGTTTCTGCAAAAAGAAGAGCCCCTGAGGAAACGGACATCTTTGATGGCACTGATTTGGACTCATTCTCGAGAACACCTCTCCAAATGAAGAACCAGTATTTCACAGGAATAAGAAAGATTGCCCTAATCCTCAACAACAGACATCCCAACTGAGTCATGAAGAAGAGTTTTTTCAAAAGATCACAAATCTTATAGATGAAAGACTCAGACATGGTTTTGAGAAATACCAGACCTCATTCGACGGTGTCTGCCGAGGCATCACCCAAAGGCTTGAAAAAAATGAGAAAAAAATTGTTGAAGTGGAAAACAAAATGGAGACACTAACAAACCAAAACATGGAACTAAAAAAAGAAATTAACAATCTAAAAATAAAAATGGCTGATTTGGAGGACAGGAACAGAAGGAACAACCTGAAACTCCGCGGCATTCCTGAAGAAGTTAAACAGCAAGATCTCTCAGATTTCGTAAAGACGATATTCAAAAAAGCTATCCCGTCTCTTTCAAATCTAGATCTATGCATTGACAGAATACATAGGTTGCCACGACCTAACAACATACCTAACGAAAAGCCAAGAGACACAATCCTTTGAATGCATTTTTTTGGTACAAAAGAGAGGATTCAAAAATTTATTAAAGATAATGGCTCTCTTCCCAATCCATATAACCAAATAAAAATCTACACAGATTTGTCTAAACATACATTGGACATGCGTAAGTCCTTTAAAGAAATCACTAACCTTTTGAGAGAAAGAAATATACAATACAGATGGGGCTTCTCTACCAAACTGCTGTTTCACTACAAGGGGAAGACTGTTGCAATAAATTCTCCAGAAGAAGGCATGGAGTTCTTCAAATCTCCCACCTGAACATCTCTTCTTGAATTCCACGTTAAGTCACTGATTAGCTTCATTTATACTCCAAAAGAAACGAGTAATTGAAAGACCACTTAACTCTTATAATGCCTCATTTCAACTAGGGGAATCTTGGTGAACAATCACCACACAAACTTTTCCCCACTTCAAAAGAGATCCCATCGAGAGTGTGGATCCTTTAAGAGAACTCTCTACTGGGACTTGATTTCGTTACAATTGTTCTATTATTGTATTTTACTGCTAAGTTTTCTTAATTGGATTATTTTATTTATTTATGTTTTACCTTACTTTCTTTTTTTACTGTTTCATTAATATTATCCTGAGTGTGTTTTCAGTTTTTCAATGTGTCATTGTCAGATGATCCCTGTCCTCTCCAACAGCTGCAGGAACCTTTCCTTGCAACCAGAAGAAATGCAAAACCTGTCCATTTATAATGACCACGGACAAGATATAGATCCCCAACTCACATGAGGACTACAAGATCCCAGGTACTTTCAGCTGCATCACATCTACTGTGGTGTACCTAATTATTTGTACAAAATGTCCAACTGGGGGTCTGTTTGTGGGGGAGACAGGGCAAAAACTTAGAACAAGGATGAATTCTCATTGCCACACAATAAGAGAAAAAATAATGGATTTACCTGTGGCCAAACACTTGCACCCCGGTCATAGCATGTTGGACATGAAATTACTTGTACTGAAAGGTGATTTCACATCTCAGAGACACAGGAGAGTTTGTGAATACAAATTGATTGTGATTTTTGACACTCTCAATGCTGGAATGAACCTATCACATGGATTTATGGCCTATTATATCAATTAAGGAATTTGCTTCAAAGACCCTGTGAGAACATTACAAAACATTACCAGACCCCAATCAGAGGGCAATAAAACAAATTTCACTGCTCTTGCTATTATTGCCTCTTTATCTGACTACTTAGAGGAATAATTAAAAAAATCAACTAAATATATAACATTAATCCAAAAGAGAGACTTACGTCTTGTCAAAACAATGGAACAAAGGAGTGAATCAAAAACATCTTCTCAGAAAAACAAACAGTTCCCATCACAATCTTTTGCCAGACCACCTGAAGACTCCCCAAACCCACTAAGTCCGACAAAATCAAGATCTCCGCAAAAAGGGGATGACTTCATACCTAATAAAATGGCACATCAATTAGGCAGCTTTACTAAACCAAATTCACAAAGAAGCATGCTACCACAACTGCCCAAAAACAAAACTAATTTTTCCCAACCAGACCCAAAAGACAAGAACCCAATACTTCCAACATCCTTTAAATCCACTTCTGCAGACAACATGGATACTTCTGTTTCTGCAAAAAGAAGAGCCCCTGAGGAAACGGACATCTTTGATGGCACTGATTTGGACTCATTCTCGAGAACACCTCTCCAAATGAAGAACCAGTATTTCACAGGAATAAGAAAGATCGCCCTAATCCTCAACAACAGACATCCCAACTGAGTCATGAAGAAGAGTTTTTTCAAAAGATCACAAATCTTATAGATGAAAGACTCAGACATGGTTTTGAGAAATACCAGACCTCATTCGACGGTGTCTGCCGAGGCATCACCCAAAGGCTTGAAAAAAATGAGAAAAAAATTGTTGAAGTGGAAAACAAAATGGAGACACTAACAAACCAAAACATGGAACTAAAAAAAGAAATTAACAATCTAAAAATAAAAATGGCTGATTTGGAGGACAGGAACAGAAGGAACAACCTGAAACTCCGCAGCATTCCTGAAGAAGTTAAACAGCAAGATCTCTCAGATTTCGTAAAGACAATATTCAAAAAAGCTATCCCGTCTCTTTCAAATCTAGATCTATGCATTGACAGAATACATAGGTTGCCACGACCTAACAACATACCTAACGAAAAGCCAAGAGACACAATCCTTTGAATGCATTTTTTTGGTACAAAAGAGATGATTCAAAAATTTATTAAAGATAATGGCTCTCTTCCCGATCCATATAACCAAATAAAAATCTACACAGATTTGTCTAAACATACATTGGACATGCGTAAGTCCTTTAAAGAAATCACTAACCTTTTGAGAGAAAGAAATATACAATACAGATGGGGCTTCTCTACCAAACTGCTGTTTCACTACAAGGGGAAGACTGTTGCAATAAATTCTCCAGAAGAAGGCATGGAGTTCTTCAAATCTCCCACCTGAACATCTCTTCTTGAATTCCACGTTAAGTCACTGATTAGCTTCATTTATACTCCAAAAGAAACGAGTAATTGAAAGACCACTTAACTCTTATAATGCCTCATTTCAACTAGGGGAATCTTGGTGAACAATCACCACACAAACTTTTCCCCACTTCAAAAGAGATCCCATCGAGAGTGTGGATCCTTTAAGAGAACTCTCTACTGGGACTTGATTTCGTTACAATTGTTCTATTATTGTATTTTACTGCTAAGTTTTCTTAATTGGATTATTTTATTTATTTATGTTTTACCTTACTTTCTTTTTTTACTGTTTCATTAATATTATCCTGAGTGTGTTTTCAGTTTTTCAATGTGTCATTGTCAGATGATCCCTGTCCTCTCCAACAGCTGCAGGAACCTTTCCTTGCAACAAGAAGAAATGCAAAACCTGTCCATTTATAATGACCACGGACAAGATATAGATCCCCAACTCACATGAGGACTACAAGATCCCAGGTACTTTCAGCTGCATCACATCTACTGTGGTGTACCTAATTATTTGTACAAAATGTCCAACTGGGGGTCTGTTTGTGGGAGACAGGGCAAAAACTTAGAACAAGGATGAATTCTCATTGCCACACAATAAGAGAAAAAATAATGGATTTACCTGTGGCCAAACACTTGCATCCCCGGTCATAGCATGTTGGACATGAAATTACTTGTACTGAAAGGTGATTTCACATCTCAGAGACACAGGAGAGTTTGTGAATACAAATTGATTGTGATTTTTGACACTCTCAATGCTGGAATGAATCTATCACATGGATTTATGGCCTATTATATCAATTAAGGAATTTGCTTCAAAGACCCTGTGAGAACATTACAAAACATTACCAGACCCCAATCAGAGAGCAATAAAACTTTCACACTCCTTATCTATGAACTAGTCCAATATTTATTGCCACAACTGTTCATCCCTCTCCCATAATGACAGTTCTGCTTCACGTCACTTGTCTCATCTATTGCATTTTTTCTGTCCCGTGTTGTGTACAAATATGTGATTCTTCAGATTTTGTATTAGTCTTTGCCTGATGAAGAGACCTGAGTAGTCTCGAAAGCTTGCAATTTGTTACCATCTTTTCAGTTAGCCATTAAAAGGTATCAACCACTGAGGACTCTCAATTCTAAATATTTTAAAACTAAGACAAAATTTGAAAGAAGCCATTCTAGATGATTATGATGTAGTAATTAAAGCATTGAAATTTAAAGTTTACTCAGAACTAAACAAGCCCACAAAATTCATGATGCAAAAACTAAAACGAGATAGGATTCGAAATAGAATCAACAAAATTAAAAATAACTTGGGTATCACCAAACAACATCGCAAAGACATAGCAGACACGTTTGCAGACTACTTTTTATAATTTATACAATCTCAATCTTGATCCATCGTCTCCCTACCAGATACCAAAAATATTCAAAACTTTTTCAAATCCCTACAACTTCCAAAAATAAGTCCATTAGATCTGAGTTCTTTAACATCACACATTACCTCTTCTGAAATATCTGAAACTATACATAGTCTTAAGTCACAAAAATCTCCAGGTCCCGACCGATTTGTTAACGAGTATTATAAAACTTATGTAAAAATTTTAGCCCCACACTTAGAACAGATTTTCAATCAGGCTTCCCTTAGCGGACACTTTCCCAAAGAAATGTTGGAGGCTATTATTATAATGATTCCCAAACCCCAAAGCGATCCCGAAGAAGTTCAAAATTATAGGCCCATATCACTTATTAATTCTGATCTAAAAATCTACTCCAAGATCCTAGCAAACAGACTGAAAAAAATCCTTCCTAAACTAATAAAAAGAGATCAGTTGGGATTCATAGAGGGGAGGCAAACATCAGATGGCACCAGGAGACTGCTAAATATTATTAACAGGATTAAAGCCCCCGTCTCAAACAGCGATCTCGCTAGTGAGATCGCTGCTGAGTCACTAGTTTTGTGACGCAGCAGCGAGCTAACCAGCGATATCGCTGTGTGTGACATTCAGCGACGATCAGCCCCCCTGATTGTCGCTGAAAGGCCAGGACATTTTTTTGATAGCTGGTCTCCCGCTGACAGGCACGCATCGCTGCGTGTGACAGGCGAAAGACCGGCGATCCGCTGGTAACCAAGGTACACAGCAGGTTTCCAGGCGCGGGGCTGTGCCTAGAAACCCACTGTGTACCTTGGATACCAGCTCCCTGAAGCAGGGAGCTGGTAACCAAGGTACACAGCAGGTTTCCAGTCACCGCGCAGCGCTTGGAAACCCGATGTGTACCTTGGTTACCAGCTCCCTGCATCAAGGCGCTGGTATCCAAGGTACACTGCGGTTAACTAAGCGATGTTACCCGCAGTGTCACTTGTACTGATCGCTGCCTGAGCTGCCTGTTTGGCAGCTCAGCAGCGATAATGTAGCGATACACCAGCGATCCTGATCGTTGTCGGGATCGCTGGTGTATCGCTATGTGAGACCCAGCCTTAACACCACCAAATGCCCAGCAATTATCTTATCTTTAGACGCTGAAAAAGCCTTCAACAGAATCAACTGGGAATATCTAAAATCAGTTTTATTCCATTTTGGCTTTAACAAAGATTGGCTGTCATCGGTGTTTGCACTCTACTCCTCCCCTAGCGCTAGGATCTACATCAATAATAATCTTTCTAAATTCTTCCCCATTAGCAACAGGACCAGACAGGGATGCCCCTTATCATCACTTCTCTTTGCCCTCGCCATTGAGCCTCTGGCAGAAATGATACTAGAAGATACATCAATCTCAGGTATCAATACACCCACAAGACAATACAAGATAAGTTTGTTTGCCGATGATATGATACTAACTCTATCAGACCCCATTAATTCCACCGCTTCTCTTCTAAAAATAATAGATTTGTTCTCTTCAATTTCTTTTTTTAAAATAAACAGTAAGAAATCAAAACTGCTACAACTCAACGTAAGCGACCGTATTAACAAAATTTTGAAAAGATTAACAGACTTCACCTGGGAGGATGAAGGGATTTCTTACCTTGGAATTCTTTTCACTAAAAAATCACACTCTACTATAAAAGCAAATTGCGATGCCATCTTAGAATCCAATTTCAAAAGATTTCCAATCCTGGAGCAAAATCGGTCTCACATGGACAGGCAAAATACTAGCAGTCAAATCAATTGTACTCCCTAAAATCTTTTACGTCTTTAGAGCACTACCTTTAAACTTCCCGACCTCTTATTTAAACAAATTTCAGTCCTCTGTGTTCTCTTTCGTCTGGAATGGGAAAAAGGCAAGAGTGGCCAGGGATGTTCTCTTTAAGAGCAAATCCAATGGGGGACTTGGATTACCAAACATTCAGGCATACTTTTGGTCAAATCTAATAAAGCAAAGCATATATTGGGTAAAGGAGAACACGCTTCCAGCTTGGTTTGAATTAGAAAAATTTCATGTCAATTACAGCCCATTGAAAATGCTTACTTAATCATATTTTCCAACTAAATCGTTATAAATTACTTCATCCTATCTTCTTAGCTGCAACCCAAGCATGGGACAAAATTGCTAGACCACCCAAGAAACATAATAAACTAGCTAGCTTAAATAACTTCCCGCTCTCCCTGATTGCAACCATCTATAAATTCCAAATCCCAGAGAGATGGATCCAAATAGGCATAAAAAAAATCGGTGATATTTACAGTTATATGAAAAAGTTTGGGCACCCCTATTAATCTTAAGCTTAATGTTTTATAAAAATTGGTGTTTTTGCAACAGCTATTTCCGTTTGATATATGTTATAACTATTGGACACAGTAATGTTTCTGCCTTGAAATAAGGTTTATAGTACTAGCAGAACATGTGCAATCTGCATTCAAACAAAATTTGACAGGTGCATAAGTATGGCCACCCTTATCATTTTCTTGTTTTAAATACTCCTACCTACTTTTTACTGACTTACTAAAGCACTTTTTTTGGTTTTGTAACCTCATTGAGCTTAGAACTTCATAGCCAGGTGTATGCAATCATGAGAAAAGCTACTTAAAGTGGCCACTTGCAAGTTGTTCTCCTGTTTGAATCTCCTCTGAAGAGTGGCATCATGGGCTCCTCAAAACAACTGTCAAATGATCTGAAAACAAAGATTATTCAACATAGTTGTTCAGGGGAAGGATACAAGAAGCTGTCTCAGAGATTTAACCTGTCAGTTTCCACTGTGAGGAACATAGTAAGGAAATGGAAGAACACAGGACTGTTCTTGTTAAGGCCAGAAGTGGCAGGCCAAGAAAAACATCAGAAAGGCAGAGAAGAATAATGGTGAGATCAGTCAAGGACAATCCTCAGACCACCTCCAGAGAGCTGCAGCATCAACTTGCTGCAGATGGTGTCACTGTGCATTGGTCAACTATACAACGCACTTTGCACAAGGAGAAGCTGTATGGGAGAGTGATGCGAAAGAAGCCATTTCTGCAAGCACGCCACAAACAGAGTCGGCTGAGGTATGCAAAAGCACATTTGGAGAAGCCAATTTCTTTTTGGAAGAAGGTCCTGTAGACTGATGAAACCAAGATTGAGTTGTTTGTTCATACAAAAAGGCGTTATACATGGCGTAAAAAACACAGCATTCCAAGAAAAACAGTTGCTACCCACAGTAAAATTTGGTGGAGGTTCCATCATGCTTTGGGGCTGTGTGGCCAATTCCAGCACGGGAATCTTGTTAAAGTTGAGGGACCCATGGCTTCCACTCAGTATCAGCAGATTCTTGACATAATGTTCAAGAATTAGTGACAAAGTTGAAGTTACGCAGGGGATGATCTTCAGCAAGACAATGATCCAAAACACCGCTCCAAATCTACTCAGGCATTCATGCAGAGGAACAATTACAAGTTCTGGAATGGCCATCCCAGTCCCCAGACCTGAATATCATTGAACATCTGTGGGATCATTTGAAGAGGGCTCTCCATGCTCGACGACCATCAAACTAAACTGTATGGAATTGTTTTGTAAAGAGGAATGGTCAAAAATACCTTCATCCAGGATCCAGGAACTCATTAAAAGCTACAGGAAGCGACTAGAGGCTGTTATTTTTGCAAAAGGAGGATCTACTAAATATTAATGTCACTTTTCTGGTGAGGTGCCCATACTTATGCACCTGTCAAATTTTGTTTGGATGCAGATTGCAGATTTTCTGTTAGTACAATAAACCTCATTTCAAGGCAGAAACATTACTGTGTCCAATAGTTATTAGATATATCAAACTGAAATAGTTGTTGCAAAAACACCAATTTTTATAAAACATTAAGCTTAAGATTAATAGGGGTGCCCAAACTTTTTATATAACTGTATGTGAATAACAACTTTGTTAGTTTTAGCGACATTAAACTAAAATTTAATATTCATCCATCGGACTTTATGCACTATTGTATTCTGAAAGAACACGTTCAAAATTTCATCCATAAAGTGCCTACAAAGGCAGAAGCTGTAAAATTATTACTCAGTAATATAGGGCATAGGGTCTTCTGGAGCACCAAATACTTATACACTCTTTTCAACAAGGACAATAAGTTCCAAAAAAAAATCTATATGTCCAGGTGGGAAATGGATCTACAGATCTCAACAAGTCCAGAGCAGTGGGAAGATGCTATAAAATACACATACTCCTCTAACATATTCCTACCCCTTCATGAATCCTTTTATAAGATGTTAACTAGATGGTACTTCACCCCATTAAGGCTAGCACGCATCAACAGCGACCACTCACACTTATGTTGGAGGGAATGTGGTTCCAGAGGAGACCTGCTCCACATATTCTGGACTTTCCCAAAGATTGCACTATTATGGAATCAGGTTTCCTTACTTATCAATAATTTCCTTAAAAAAGACTACCCTCTTACTCCACAAACAGCCTTACTATCTTTGGGACTAGAAAACATTCATCCTTTCAAGAGATACGTTTTGGTACATATCCTACTAATAGTCAAAAACCTGATAGCCTTCCACTGGAAACAACCAGATACCCCACAAATTGCTGACGTTGTCGACAGACTTGACATCCATAAATCTTTGGACCTCAAATTTGCTTGGATCAACGGCTGCATTAATTGATATTAGAAGAAATGGAACCACTGGAATTCAATATTTCCCAAACCCTAAACATAACCCTAATCCTTTTTACCAGTTTCAGGTGCCTCAGGATATTTTATTAAATTTTTTTTTTCTTCACTTGTTTAATATGTGTTGCCTAGAATATGTAAAGTTATTTATTCTGAGTTCTCTACCCTCAACCCACAAATCATCTTGGAGAACAGATGTAAGGCGAAAATGTCAATATGCTTTGATAAAGTTAATTTGTTGGCTGTTAAAATATACAAAATGTTAATAAAAATTTTGGAAACAAAAACAATTGTAATTTTTTGGATTGTGAAAATTACAAGAGCCGATGCAAAAGTTTGGGCACCTTAGGAGCTTTGTGTGCTCAGATAACTTTTACCAAGGTTTCAGACCTTAATTAGCCTGTTAGGGTTATGGCTTGTTCACTATCATCATTAAGAAAGGCCAGATGATGCAAATTTCCTAGCATTATAAAAATCCATCTTCCTCTAATCTTCTGCCAAAAAAACAGCCATGGATTCTTTTAAGCAGCTGCGTAGCACTCTCAAAACGAAGGCTATAAGAAAAAAGCAATAGCGTATTGAAGTTGCTCTTTCCTCAGTTCAAAATATATTTAAAAAATGTCAGTTAACAGGAATAGTGGAGGCCAAGATTAAGTCTGGAAAACCAAGCAAAATTTCAGTGAGAGCTGTTCGTAGGATTGCTATAGGCAAATCCTAACCCCACTTGACAATGAAAAACCTTTAGAAAAAATTTGTAGACTGGAGTTATGGTACTTTGTACTACTCTTCATAGACACCTTCACAAATATGACCTTAATGGAAGAGTCGTCAAAATAAAACCTCTACTGCATCCTCACTATAAAATTCTGCTTCACATGTATGCAAAAGAACTTCTAAACAAAAAAAGAAACTAATTCTGAACTGAAAAAGTAAGTTAATGTGTATGCAAAATGTAAATCCATATTAACACATGACCATTACACAGAGAAAAACAGGCACAAAAAAAAATATTCTAAAACAAATAAAAAAATTTTTTTGCAAAAAATGCATGAAGGTAGTAATGATTAGAGTTGAGCGATACTTTCCGATATCCAAAAGTATCGGAATCGGAATGGTATCGCCGATACCCAAAAAATATCGGCGATACCCGATACTGATACCGGAAATCCAATGTAAGTCTATGGGAACAAAATATCGGAATTAAAAAAAACCATTCTTGCCTTGTTGGTTAATTGTACATGAAGGAAAACAACAAAAAGTAATGTAGAATGTATTGGGGGAGGTTGAGGAGACATTAAAGGCATAGATGTTTAACCCAATCAAATGGAATAGCATTAATTTTTTTTTTTTAAAGATGTTCGGATTGACGAAGAAATTGACAATGTTTTTAACGTTTTTTCTATTTTGGCAAATATGTATATTTCACAACTTCCATGCTCTTCACCTTTTTAACTTTTGACACACTTTCTCCTTCATAATCTTCAGCAGCATCATCTTTTTCATCAAATTATTCTTCATCTTCACCTTCTTTATCTTCTTCTTAAACTTCTTGCTATTCATCTTTTTGTTAACATTACTCATATTGTTCTTATTAAACTATTAGTCTTCTTCATATTCTACTTCATCTTCATCTTCTTCATCATATTCTTATTTGTGACAGAGATTCCTGTACTTGTAATCTGTAAAAGTATGAATTTTTCATCCTTCCGTTCTTGCTGTCACAAAAGATTTAAATTACAACAGTATTTATCCATGTTCAGTTTAGCCTGCAGCAGCAGGCATTTTCCAGGGGCACCACGAGGAGGAACGGACTCACCCCCATACACTGCTTAGTCTTCTTCTGCTTATAATTTAGAGCATATATTTTGCTCTTCATTTTGGTCTTATACTTCATGTTCTTCTGCTTTTTGATCTTCTGCTTATTGTTCTTCTGTCTCTTGTTCTGTATCTTGTAGTTTGTCTTAACCTTCTTTGTCCTGTTGGTGATCTTCTTTTGGGTAATCTTTTATTTCTTCTTTGTGATGGTGTTCAGGCTGGTTGGCTTGATGCTCGTCGTCCTTGTGGTCGTCATCTTCTTTGGGGTGGTCATCAGGGTCGTCGTCTTCATTGTTGGAGATCCAGAGTGATTACCCAAAAAAAATTTAAAAAATCTTAAATTTGTAAATGTAGCTGAAGGTACAAAAGGCTGACTAACTTCCGAGAACCAGCTGACGTTACTGGAACCCGGACGGGTAGCAGAAGGTACAAGAGCCAATGCAAGTAACGAGGACCATCTGACTGTGCTGGAACCCGGAGGGGCAGCAGAAGGAAAAGAGCCAATGGCACAACCGAGGACCAGCTGACGTTACTGGGACACGGTTACTAAGCAGGAGGTACCTGTGCTGCAAAGCACTACCAAGGACCAGCAGACGTTGCTGGAACTCGGATACCGAGATGGAGGCACCTAGGCCAAAGGCACTGTGGAGAACCAGCTGACGGTACTGGAACCCGGACGGGTACCATAAGGCACCCATGAAAATGTAAGTTGACAGGCCGCAAGCCGTCCGCAGTTACCGAATCACACAGTCCTACAGTGGGTGCTTGTCCTATTGTCACAACGGAAACAGCCTTTATTTACATATCCCACAGCACACATAGGAATGACCTAAACTGCAGGCACCATAGAGTCGGCTAACCAGAATGCAACACGACAGGACAACTTATTGGAGGCTAATTGACGTTGACACTGCAAGGAAACAGCTGTCGTGCTGTAAACAGGCTGGGCAGGAGTCAGTACGCGTGCCAAGTACTTCCGAGCAACAACTGGCGGTGCTGGAGCCCAGGGATGAGAAGAGAACAGGGTGGAGGCAGCAGGACTTTTTGCCGTACACACAGCAGGGGAACAGCTGACATTACTGAACCCCAGTAACACAGGAGCAAGTGTTGACTGTGCTAACAGCACTTCCAGGCAACAACTGGCGGTGTTGGAGCCCAGGGATGAGAGGAGGACAGGGTGGAGGCAGCAGGACTTTTTGACGTACACACAGCAGGGGAACAGCTGGTGTTACTGAACCCTAGTAACACAGGAGCAAGTGTTGACTGTGCTAACAGCACTTCTAGGCAACAACTGGCGGTGTTGGAGCCCAGGGTCAAGGAGGATGTTTAAATACTAGATCAAGTATTTTCCTTGTTACGTGTCAATTTTAAATGTCTATACTCCAAACAAGAGAAAGATAAGCTTTACTACCATAAGATGATGATTTCAGTTAAAAAAATATCGAGATAAATAAAGAATTGACAAACATAAACGCATACATTAACATGTTGAACAGCAATGCAAACCACAAAATAAATTGGTTAAGGAATCTGCTATACGGTTGTAAATAAAAGCATACAAGTACATATCTGAATCCATTAATGATGGATAAGTAACAGTATGTACACCATTTTTATTGTATAGACAATGAATGTCTGACTTCAAAACATCATCAGCATTACAAGTTATCTGTGACATTCATAAAATGTTACATTTGCTGAATAATGTCACTAAACAGTTTATAAAAATTATACAATTTCCATCATGTAATACTCATAATATGTGCCAATAATCATTTTTATTAACAAACATAACCTTTAAAAAGTGCATAGTGCAAATTGCTATTTATGCCTGACTGTGGACTTGCAAGCATGACAACGGATAGATAAGGTATATATAGATGAGACTGCATAGCCACAGATGGTGAATGGCGATGTAATACTGTACCTCAATAAAGTGTGCGTCACTACTACATAATTTTTTTTATATAGCTTTATAAACAGGGTACGTGCATGTATGCTTGCGCCTTTGTTTGGACGCACAGACTGCCTTCCTGCTGTGACGCGTTGGGTAGTGAACAGTTGTGTGCAGTGTTCACTGCAGTCTTTGCGGAATAACCACACTTAGGCCTTATAACTTTTCAGACTTTCTTTATCAATCTACCAAGATGAAGAAGGCAGGGAGTAAGGCACGTGGTCGTGGCCGTGGAGTTTCAGCAGGGAGAGGACGTGGGGATTCTGTGGCTGCTGCCGCCCCCAGTGACACAGCATCCACCAGTTTTCCCCGTGAACGTTCCTTTATGCGCACTTTTGTAGGAGGTCGGCGTACCCCCCTGCTGCGGGAAGAACAATTTGAAGCCGTTGTTGGTTGGATGTCAGCCAATGCATCGACTTCAATTGCTTCCACCTCCTCTCAGGACCACAGCACTGTTGAGCAACCATCTGTCTCTTCACCGCCTGCCAAATTGCCCAGGCCGTGACAGAGTTCTGTACAGGAGCCAGCTGAGTGTCTGCTTCTGTTCTTAGAATCTGTTGGCTTGCAAACAGGGGCCCAGTCAAACAGCATTCTGGAATGTGAAGAAGAGGGAGTATGCAGTGATGCGCAACAGCTGTGTCTCTCTGAATCTGAAGAGGCGGGTGAGACAGTGCCGATGGTCAGCACACCGCAGAACGCATCTGATGATGATGAGACTCAGGTGCCAGTTTCTGTTGAGCATGGTGCTGGCCACACCACCCAACAGCAGCAGGTGTTGGAAGAGGGTAGTGGAGATGATGAGGTCCAAGACCCAACATGGCGTGAGGAACAGGAAGGTGTTGGGAGCAGCTCAGAGGAATACTACTACTAATAATAATAATATTAATTTATATAGCGCCATCATATTCCGCAGCGCTTTACAGTTTAGCAGTTTCAGAACACAAGTCATAAGTAACAACGTTAACAATACAATAATTTAAGCAAAATAAGTCGCCCCTGCTCGTGACAGCTTACAATCTACAATGAGGTGGGGGAGATACAAAGTATAGGTGTTTATATACAATGGTGCATTTACAATGATGGTCCAGCCATCTTAAGGGAGTGAGGGATGGAGATAGTGAATGGGCTAGACACACACACACACACTTACACAGAATACATAGAATGACTTTGATTAGTGAATGTGATAGGCCGCTCTGAACAAATGTGTTTTGAGGGAGCGCCTGAAACCATGCAAATTGTGGATAGTCCTAATTTCTTGGGGTACAGCATTCCAGAGGATTGGCGCAGCGCGGGATAAGTCTTGGAGTCGGGAGTGGGAGGTACGGATTAGTGCAGAGGTTAGTCGAAAGTCGTTTGCAGAGCGCAGCAGTCGGTTAGGCCGATAGATAGAAATGAGGGAGGAGATGTAGGGGGTGCTGCACTGTGGATAGCTTTGTGGCTGAGAACCAGTACTTTGGTTGAAAGCTGTGAGAGGCCTAGAGAAGTGGTTAGTGATAGAAGGAAGATAGAGGAAGACATTGCCCCAACGGTACAAACAGGAGGGAGAGTTAGGCTGCAGACTCGGTTGCCTGTAGCCTCCAGTTTGGCACCTGTTCGGAGCAGTTGTCTTCCAAAAGTCAAAACGTACGCTCCCAGGACTTGCACTGCGTGGTCCTTTTTTGACACACTTGCAGATGATATTTGCTATGTCAAATGCAAGCTGTGTAATCAAAAATTAAAAATAGGTAAAAGTGTCAGTAACCTCAATACCACTAATATGTGGAAACATGTGCGGACAAAGCACGTAGTTGAGTTACAAAGACACACTGGAGATGTAGGCCAACCTACAGCAGCACCTACATCTTCAGGTTGTGTTGAAGCCTCTTCATCGAGCTCACACACAGCTGGTTCTGCTTCCTCACAGGATCGCCATGGAAGAACCTCGGTCACTGTTGTCCAGAGACAAAGTGTTATTCCACACACAGCAACAAGTTCCCTGTCATCCTCACACTCCCAGGCCACAAAACAGCCATCGGTAGCACAGGCATGGGATAAAAGACGGCCATACTGGGCAAACCATCCACGAGCACAGGCTCTGAATGCTGGCATTGCAAAACTCCTGTCCCTTGAAATGCTGTCATTCAGGCTGGTGGAGACAGACAATTTCCTAACTTAATATCATTGTCAGTCCCACAATACAATGTGCCAAGCCGATTTCATTTCAGCAGCAAGCCGTACCTGGTCTGCAAAAGCATGTTGAGGGAAAAATTAAACATGCGCTACTAAACGCCCTCAGTAGCAAGGTCCACCTGACCACCGATGCGTGGACCAGTACCCATTGTTATGATCTGCTACAACCACTAAGGAAAGAAGGGAATTCTGTCCCTACAATAGAACTAAGCTGAATCCCTACGATGTAACGGGGAACCTGATCCTGCGACCAGACCCGCTAAAGTCCTCAGCTAGTCTGAACGAAGACCTATAGTTGCGAGGGAGGAATCCCTACAAGATCTAGGGACTGGGAGAAAAGGTGGACACCTCCTAACAGAAATTGTAGCAGGGATAATTAAACAGAAAACAAAATACTTTGAGATCCTAACATCAAGCAAAACTGACTGAGTAAGGCACCTAAGCACCCGGCTAGCTTAACAGTAGATAATACAATGAAGTCAAGCAAAGCCAGAAGGGCGGAGCCAGACTAAATAGGGAAAAAAGGTCATGTGACCAGCTAACTGAAACAAAACCTAACAAGAGGGTTCTAACACCCATGGCCAGGGACGATACCTTTCCCTCACTGCCCATTGGGTCAATGTTGTGGAGCCGGGTACTGATCTTGCAAGTGGCGCTGTACGTGTTCTGCCAACTCCAAGGATTGCAGGAATCAAGTCTGTACACATTGACTCCTCCTCCTACTCCAGTTCCTCAGAATCATCGCTGCAGGAGCCGTCACGGTCTACGTCCACATGGACCCGTGAACGTTTACCTGTTGCGACCGATATGAGCACAGCCGTGTCCAAACGTCAACAGGCCTTCCTGAAATTAATTTCCATGGGGAATCGAAGCCACATAGCGCAGGAGCTCTGGAATGCCATCAAGCAGGAGAGCGACGTGTGGTTTTTGGCAGCGAATCTCCAGCCAGGCTTGGTAGTGTGTGACAATGGTCGAAATCTGGTGGCAGCTCTGGGCCTTGGCAACCTCACTCACATACCTTGTCTGTCACATGTGCTCAACTTGGTCGTGCAGAGTTTTTTGAGGGACTATCCGGATCTTGATGCACTGCTGCACAAGGTCCGCCTAGAGTGCGCTCACTTGCGACGTTCCAGCATGGCCAGATCGCTGATTGCAGCTCTGCAACGCAGATTTCGCCTTCCTGAACATCGCATCATATGTGACGTACCCACCAGGTGGAATTCCACGTTACATATGTTGGAGCTGTTGTGTGAGCAGCAGCCAACAGTAATGGAGTATCAGCTGCATCAGGCGCAATCAACTCGCAATTTGCGCCGTTCACACTTCACCACTACTGACTGGGCCTCTATAATAATAATAATCTTTATTTATATAGCGCCAACATATTCCGCAGCGCTTTACAGTTTAACAGTTTCAGAACACAAGTCATAAGTAACAACGTTAACAATACAATAATTAAAGCAATATAAGCCGCCCCTGCTCGTGACAGCTTACAATCTACAATGAGGTGGGGGAGATACAAAGTACAGGTGTTTATATACAATGGTGTATTTACAATGATGGTCCAGACATTTTGAGGGAGAGATGGATGGATGGAGATAGTGAATGGGCTACACACACAGACTTACACATAGAATGACTTTGATTAGTGAATGTGATAGGTTGCTCTGAACAAATGTGTTTTGAGGGAGCGCCTGAAACCATGCTAATTGCAGATAGTCCTAATTTCTTGGGGTACAGCATTCCAGAGGATTTGCGCAGCACGGGAGAAGTCTTGTAGTCGGGAGTGGGAGGTGCGGATTAGTACAGAGGTTAGTCGAAGGTCATTTGCAGAGAGCAGCAGTCGGTTAGGCCGATAGATAGAAATGAGGGAGGAGATGTAGGGGGGTGCTGCACTGTGGAGAGCTTTGTGGGTGACAACCAGTACTTTGAATTGGATACTATAATGAATGGGCAGCCAGTGTAAGGACTGGCGAAGGACTCTATGAAGGACATCTGCCACGTTTTGTGTGCGTTTGAGTCAACGCGGATGGCGAGTGCAGATGATGCACTAGTCAGCCTGACTGTCCCCCTTATCTGCCTGCTTCAAAAAACAATGCAAGCACTAAGGGATGAGATTTTGGAAGAGGTGGAGGATGAGGAGTCACAAATTCCGTCACCTTCTGGACAGTCAGCGCAACGTGGTTCCTCACAAAGGGCTGGGCAGGGCTCACTTTGTGAGGAGGATGAGGAGGAGTCAATGGAGGAGGAAGACATCGCTCCAGAGGGAGGTACACAACGCTCTAGTCAGTATGTATAGCGAGGGTGGGGTGATGCAGAGCAGGCAGAGATGACGCCTCTTGCAGGGGACAGCGTTTCTTGGCCAGTTGGGAGTCTGCAGCACATGGTTGATTTCATGCTGCAGTGCCTGAGAAACGACCGCCGCATCGCCCACATTCTCACCACGTCTGATTATTGGGTGTCCACCCTCCTAGACCCTTGCTACCGGGACAACTTACAAAGCCTCATCACACCGTTGAACCGGGAGCGTAAAATGCGGGAGTACCAAGACACACTGGTGCAATCCATAATGTTCTCCATTCCAGCCGAGAGCACTGCTGCTACTACTGCTTTACAAAGCAGCTCTGTGCATCGAGGCAGTGGAGACAGCTCTGCAACAAGAGGGAGCACAAGCAGCGCCTCTGCACAGGGCAAGATGTTATGATTTCGTAGCTGAGGAGAGCAGGCAAAAAAGGCAATACACCAGAGAGGTTGGAATCTATGGGATTGCAGTACCCTGACTAACCACCACAACTAAAGGCAGCCGTGGAGCGTACCTACGTTGGTCCTAGACGCGTCGTCACAGCCTGAGAAGCTAACTACACCTAAAGATAGAAAGAGGAAAGCTATCTGCCCCGGAGCAGATCCACAAAGAACATAGAAAGCCCCCAAACATATAATGGCGGTTAGACAAGAAGAAATACTGAAACAGACAGAAAATAGTATGAGCAAACGTTGGGGCTCAAACGTCATAAATAGAAAAGGATAGGAAGGGCACTTTATGCAATCACAAAAAACCCTGAAAAGTACCAACTCTACTAATTACAAAAACACCTGAGATGACACGACCTCTAGCACCTAAATTAGTTCTCTGGTGTAACAACAACTAAACAGCAGCCACAGAAAAAAGTGGAAAAGGAAAATGAACAAACAACAGTGGCTGAACTAAACTTAGAGGAGCACAAGCCCCCTAAGGGGACCCGGCAGACCCCCACAGAAGTGCAGGACAAAATGCCAAAAAAAAAAAAAAAAAAATAAAAGAAGAAAATGTCTTATCTGTTAGAAAAAGATGCAGGCACGAAACCTCAAGCTACAAAGTGTACAGGAATCAAAGATGAGACCAGAACAATTGATCACCGTCAACCGTGATGGAAGGGAACCTCCCTTATATAACACCAGTCAGTAACACCTGATCTCCAATCTTCACAATCTTCATTGGATAGTTCAGTACTGTTTGTAACCACCAGAGGGAGCTTCTGCTCAGAATTCATTTCTAGCACATTCACAACAGCAAGACCAGTATGTTCCAAATGTGGCGAAGTTTTGTGGCAGCGCCACCAATGTCTACACCATCCGAGACGGCTCCAGTCAGCAGGAGGCAAAGTTTCCTTAAGATGGTGACAGACTACATGTCTTGGCCTCTCAGTGTACTCCCAGATGACTCTTCCCCATTCAAGTTTTGGGTCTCTAAGCTGGATACATGGCCAGAGCTTAGCCAGTATGCATTGGAGGTGCTGGCTTGCCCTGCTGCCAGTGTATTATCGGAGCGCTTCTTTAGTGCTGCAGGTGGTGTACTAACAGACCGTAGCATGCGACTATCCTCCGATAATGTAGACCGGCTTACTTTTCTGAAAATGAACAAGGCATGGATCTCGCATGAATTTGCCTGTCCGGTTTCAGATTAAATAACTGGTTGGCAACGTTATCGATGTCTCCTGTTATGTTCATCTTTCTACCACCTGAACTCTACTGCCTGGGCTACAACACTGCCAGTTGCTGCTCAGAAGTGTTGGATGCACAGATCAAAACAATCGCTGATGTGTTTGTGGGGTTCAGTAACGCCTGCTGTTCCCCTGCTGTGTGTCCAGGAAAAATTACTGCTAGGTAGCTACACATGTTGAAAAAAAATGACATGTTAAAGTGGCTACTGCTACACATAGATAAGAGGCTACACCCTTATTTCTAAGCTGTAAACAAGTGAAACGTCACCTTTAAAACCATAAAATTATTAGTCTTTGTCACAAATCTGTAACAAAATAATTGTGACATATTACTGCAGATATCCACATGTCGAACACAAATGCTAACACAAAAGCCTACTTATGCTATAGGGTACTGATGGAGAACCTTGTCACTCCATAACTTAGACAAATCCAACTCACATCATGCCTCAAATGCTGCAATGTTGGAAGTGCATAATGTGGGTTGAACTTTGACAACAGCTGCAGTGCGAAGGTTAGCCTTCAGTGTTCTTGGCTTTTAAATAAAAGCATACAAGTAAATTTAATAATACATTGTTGATTAAGGGACGTGATGTACACCTGTATATTGTGCAAACAATGGATGTAGGACTAGTCCTCTTCAACATTACTTATATTTGTGTCATTTCAAAAAATACATATTTAATTACAAATTTAACAACCCATATCATAAAGGTCCATCATGTAAAAATTAGAATTGGTAACAAAACTCATGCATTACCTTGTTAAAGTCAATAGTGCATAGTCACAATAGCTAAATATATACCTGCAAGTTTTGCTGAAACAACGACAACTGATAGAAAAGGTGAATGATATCTAGTTATCAGACTGAATAGCGACACCTGTACAATGTCGATATAATACTGTACCTTAACAAAAAGGCTGTTTGCAACCAATGTATTATATACTGATGGAAGCGCATCACACTAATAGATTTGAGTTATTTGAAATAGAATGGAGCAGCACCAATTAGAGAAAAATGTCAAGGATGAGGCAGTGAGACACGCTCAGCAGAGTACAAGCAGCAGTGGTTGAAGAATTAACTGGAGCTGGATCTGCACTCCAAAATGAAAACCTCTGACTACAGTAAACATTGCACACAATTGTTCAGTAGCTGTGAAAGGCCCGTTTGTGTACTTCTATATTGTTTGCAACCAATGTATTGGATACGGATGGAAGCACGTCACACTAATAGATTTAATTTTTTTAAATAGAATGGAGCAGCAACAATTAGAGAAAAATGTCAAGGATGAGGCAGTGAGACACGCTCAGCAGAGTACAAGCAGCAGTGGTTGAAGAACTAACTGGAGCGGGATCTGCACTCCAAAAATGAAAACCTCTGACTACAGTAAACACTGTACACAACTGTTCAGTAGCTTTGAAAGGCCCGTTTGTGTACTTCTATATTGTTTGCAACCAATGTATTTGATACGGATGGAAGCACGTCACAGTAATAGATTTGAATTATTTGAAATAGAATGTAGCAGCAACAATTAGAGAAAAATGTCAAGGATGAGGCAGTGAGACACGCTGAGCAGAGTACAAGCAGCAGTGGTTGAAGAACTAACTGGAGCGTAATCTGCACTCAAAAAATGAAAAGCTCACAGACTACAGTGAACACTGCAGACAACTGTTCAGTAGCTGTAAAAGGCCCCTTTGTGTACTTCTATAGTGTTTGCAACCAATGTATTTGATACGGATGGAAGCACGTCACACTAATAGATTAGTTTTTTTTAAAATAGAATGGAGCAGCACCAATTAGAGAAAAATGTCAAGGATGAGGCAGTGAGACACGCTCAGCAGAGTACAAGCAGCAGTGGTTCAAGAACTAACTGGAGCGTAATCTGCACTCAAAAAATGAAAAGCTCACAGACTACAGTGAACACTGCAGACAACCGTTCAGTAGCTGTAAAAGGCCCCTTTGTGTACTTCTATAGTGTTTGCAACCAATGTATTGTATACGGATGGAAGCGCGTCACACTAATAGATTATATTTTTTCAAAATAGAATGGAGCAGCACCAATTAGAGAAAAATGTGAAGGATGAGGCAGTGACACACGCTCAGCAGACTACAACCAGCAGTGGTTGAAGAACTAACTGGAGCGTAATCTGCACTCAAAAAATGAAAAGCTCACAGACTACAGTGAACACTGCAGACAACTGTTCAGTAGCTGTAAAAGGCCCCTTTGTGTACTTCTATAGTGTTTGCAACCAATGTATTGTATACGGATGGAAGCGCGTCACACTAATAGATTATATTTTTTTAAAATAGAATGGAGCAGCACCAATTAGAGAAAAATGTGAAGGATGAGGCAGTGACACACGCTCAGCAGACTACAACCAGCAGTGGTTGAAGAACTAACTGGAGCGTAATCTGCACTCAAAAAATGAAAAGCTCACAGACTACAGTGAACACTGCAGACAACTGTTCAGTAGCTGTAAAAGGCCCCTTTGTGTACTTCTATAGTGTTTGCAACCAATGTATTGTATACGGATGGAAGCGTGTCACACTAATAGATTATATTTTTTTAAATAGAATGGAGCAGCACCAATTAGAGAAAAATGTGAAGGATGAGGCAGTGACACACGCTCAGCAGACTACAACCAGCAGTGGTTGAAGAACTAACTGGAGCGTGATCTGCACTCAAAAAATAAAAACCTCACAGACTACAGTGAACACTGCACACAACTATTCACTAGCTGTGAAAGGCTCCTTTCTGTACTTCTATAGTGTTTGCAAACAATGTATTGTATACGGATGGAAGCGCGTCACACTATAATTTCAATTGAATGGAGCAGCAAGAATTACACTAAAGAAAAAAAAAAGAGTCTGTGAGTGACACGTGCAGATGCCTACAAACAGCGTTGGATGCAGAGCAAACTGCAGCGTCACCTGCACTCTCACACACACACCTTGGACAAGCTGTTAAAACAACACTGCAAGGCAAAAGGAAGCTTTACACAGCGGTTGGTAAACTAGCCTGCCTAAAGCACAGTATACAAAATCGCAATCTCTAACTGTCCATCAGAGTTAGCAGAGCAGCGTTCTGTCCCTAACTGAATTCACAGCACAGTGACGCTAAAATGGCGGCGGCGCCTTTTATAGTGCATTCTGACATCATTTCAGCATCCAATCACAGCCATGCCATTAGTTAACATGACCGCAGCATTACAGGATGTGCCCACACTTCTTAGGATTCCTCATTGGCTGACTAAAATCACATTGCCTCTCAAAGAATTATGGGAACTTCCGATTCCGGTATACGATATATGGAAAATATTGGAACTAAGTATCGGAATTCCGATACAGCGAATATCGGCCGATACCCGATACTTGTGGTATCGGAATGCTCAACTCTAGTAATGATTATAAGGGTATTTGGTAAACATAATTTTGATCAAAAGAATGTACAAGCCATCCCGCCACGTCAAGGCAACCCTTGTGGGACAGTCCTAACTCTTCTAAACAAGCCTGATGCATTTTGGAAACAAGTCCTGTGGACCGATGAGATTAAAATAGAACTCTTTGGCCACAGTGATCAAAAGTATATGTGAAGTTAAAAGGACACATAATTTCAGGAAAAGTACATCTCGCCAATAGCGATGACGGAGTATGCTCATTGCTCGGGTATTCCCGAGCATGCTCGGGAGACCTTCGAGTATTTGGACGTGCTTGGAGATTTAGTATATGTCGCCAAAGCTGAATGATTTGCAGCTGCTAGACAGCCTGAATACATGTGGGATTCCCTAAAAAACCAGGCATTCCCCACATGTATTCAGGCTGTCTAGCAGCTCCAAATCATGCAGCTGCGGTGACACATACTAAATCTCCCAGCCGCACAAATACTCGGAGATCACTAGAGCAAGCTCGGGAAAACCTGAGCAGTGAGCAGACTTGCTCATCTCTACTCGATAACCATTAAGCATGGGATGGATTAATGATACTTTGGGGTTGTGTTGCAACCAATGGCACGGGGAACAGTTCACGGGTAGAGCGAAAAATGAATTCAATTAAATTTCAATACATTATTGATGCAAACATAACACTATCTGCAAAAAAAAAGCTGATGTTGAAAAGAGGATGGCTTCAACAAATGGATTATGACGCCCTGACGAAGGCAGATGCCGAAATGCGCGTCAGGGGAGATGCTACATCGCTACTCTCACTTCCTTCTGCTATACAGGTACAGTCCAGAAGGGTCTTATGTTATGTACATTATTGGATGCAGCCTGCGGATAATCCTTATGACATACAGTGGATACAGAAGGTGTTCAAACCCATTTAAATTTTTCACTCTTTGTTTCATTGCAGCCTTTTGGTAAATTTAAAAAAGTTAATTTTTTTCTCATTAATGCACACTCTGCACCCCATCTTGACTAATAAAAAACAGAAATGTAGAAATTTTTGCAAATTTATTAAAAAATAAAAACTGAAATATCACGTGGTCATAAGTGGTCAGACCCTTAGCTCAGTATTGAGTAGAAGCACTCTTTTGAGCTAGTACAGCCATGAGTCTTCTTGGGAATGATGCAACTAGTTTTTCACACCTGGATTTGGGTATCTCCTGCCATTCTTCCTTGCAGATCCTTTCTGTTCAGTCAGGTTGGATGGTGAACATTGGTGGACAGCCATTTTCAGGTCTCTCCCGAGAAGCTCAATTGGGTTTAGGTCAGGGCTCTGGCTGGGCCAATCAAGAATGCTCACAGAGTTGTTCTGAAGCCACTCCTTTGTTATTTTAGCTGTGTGCTATCATTATCTTGTTGTAAGGTGAGTGAACCTTCGGCCAAGTTTGAGGTCCAGCGCACTCTGGAAGAGGTTATCATCCAGGATATCTTTGTAATTGACCGAATTCATGTTTCCTTCAATTGCAACCAGTTGTCCTGCTCCTGCAGCTGAAAAGCACCCCCATAGCATGATGCTGCCACCACCATGTTTCACTGTTGGGATTGTATTTGGCAGGTGATGAGCAGTGCCTTGTTTTCTCCACACATACCACTTAGAATTATCACCAAAAAGTTCTATGTTTGTCTCTTCAGACCAGAGATTCTTATTTCTCATAGTCTGCGAGTCCTTCATGTGTTTTTCAGCAAACACTATGTGGGCTTTGATATGTCTTGCTTGCTCTGAGGAGAGGCTTCTGATGAGCCACTTTGCCATAAAGACACGACTGGTAGAGGGCTGCAGTGAGAGTTGACTTTATGGAACTTTCTCCCATCTCCCTACTGCATCTGTGGAGCTCAGCCACAGTGAAATTGGGGTTCTTCTTTACCTCTCTCTCTTCTCCCATGATTGCTCAGTTTGGCTGGATGGCCAGGTACAGGAAGACTTTTGGTGGTCCCAAACGTCTTCCATTTAAGGATTATGGAGACCACTGTGCTCTTAGGAACCTTGAGTACTGCAGAAATTATTTTGTAACCTTGGCCAGATATGTGCCTTGCCACAATTCTGTATCTGAGCTCCTTGGCCAGTTCCTTTAACCTCATGATTCTCATTTGGTCTGACATGCACTGTGAGCTGTGATGTCTTATATAGACAGGTGTGTGCCTTTGCAAATCAAGTCCTATCAGTTTAATTAAACACAGCTGGACTCCAATGAACGAGTAGAGAGTAGAACCATCTCAAGGAGGATCACAAGGAAATGGACAGCATGTGACTTAAATATGAGTGTCTGAGCAAAAGAGTCTGAATACTTATGACCATGTGATATTTCAGTTTTTCTTTCTTAATACATTTGCAAGCAATTCTACATTTCTGGCTTTTTTTCAGTCAAGCTGGGGTGCAGAGTGTACATTAATGAGAAAAAATAAACTTTTTTTGAATTTACCAAATGGCTGCAATGAAACAAAGAGTGAAAAATTTAGAGGTCTGAATACTTTCAATACCCACTGTATACTATGTAAGAGTAGAATATTCAGCTCACCCCTACATAAGTCCACTGGAACTCGTTGCACAGATCATGTCTCTGCCTGCTTTCGAAATCCAGCTTTGGAGGAAGTAGTTAAAATCCAAGACTTTATTTCATTTCCATTTCCATTAAAATATCATGACTAATATCTGTGCCCAAACTGGTAATACCCGAGGAAGATCGTCAAGGAGGACCTGGACGAGTTTAAAAAATTCAGTTTTTTTAGACTCAGGATCTGATCAGGATACTCAGGATCATGATTTCCACTGTATACCAGGCATGTTCTTTTCATAATGTCCCCTTTGTGATATTGGACTCCCTATACTGGAACATTAACTTTCTTTCAAGTAATTATGCTGCCTATATAACCACCTGCACGCAGTGATATAGCGGACAGTGTGTTGATACCATTATATCAATATAAGCCATATTACACCTGCACTTTAACAAATCTCTTTTCTCATTTGGATTTATACTTTTAAACCACTGTTTATTATTTATAGAAATCATTCACTAAGTACCGTATTTTTCGGACTATAAGACGCACTTTTTCCTCAAAAAAATTGTGAGGAAAATGGGGGTGCGTCTTATAGCCCGAACGCAGGCTTACTGGGGGGTTGCGGCATGGTGTGGTGGTGGCGGTGGCAGAGGTGCGGCGTTGCAGAGGCGCGGTGGGTGGGTGCACCTGAGCAGGGTCCCTTCCTCAAGTGTTGAGGTGACACCGCTGCACGGAGAGCAGACAGGAGAGCAGAGCCGGGTTTGTCGGTGGTGGCGGCCATCTTCTTGAGGCGGCGTGTGTGCAGATAGAGTACTCTGCTTCCTTTGGCTTCAGGAAAATGGCCGTGGGAGGTTGCGCGGAGAGAGATCTCGGCGGCCATTTTCCTGAAGCCCCAGGAAGCAGAGTAATCTATCTGCGCCCGCTCCGCCTCAGGAAGAAGGCCGCCACCACCGACAAACCCGGCTCTGCTGTAATGTATGTAGTACAGTTCATATAGCGTCTTGTGCTTGGGTGCGATGAAAACACAGGAGTCACAGGTTTGATATAGAAAAGTCCTGTATTACTTCATACAAGTTGGCAGAAATAGTCACACAGTTTGCAGACACAGAAACAGGAGACACAGCAGGCCAGAGTAATCCAAGCTCAGCAATCACTCTCCAATACAGATTCAGGATCTTCTTCTCTGTTACCGTAAGTCCATGCAAACGTGGGTCTTTCAAAGAGCAGGGTTCAGAGTCCACAAGTGCTTCAGAGTTCCTCAGTAGGAATAGCTGGAGTACAAGGTCCAAGGCTTACAGGAGTCAAGTCACAGGTTCACTGCAGGCTAGATTCTGAAGCACTGATTGCTCAGCTGTGGCTGCTTAAGAAGCAAAGGAGAGAATCAGGGCGGGAACATGCAAGCTGGAAACTCCATTTTGACTGAGGGCAAGATAGCTGCAGCAAGACAGAAAGTAAAATGGCTGACGAACAAACTGAGTTTCAGGAATATATACATAGAACCTTACATTACTCCCCCTTAAGGACAACCTCCGGATGACCTCAGACCAGGCTTGTGTGGGTACTCTGATGAAACTGACGGAGCAAGCGAGGAGCATTAACGTTATTGACCGGTTCCCATGAGTTGTCCTCCACTGGGTAGCCCTGCCATTTAATCAGATATTGTAACTGATTTCTATACAACCTGGAATCTAAAATCCTTTCCACCACAAATTCTTCCTGACCATCGACTAGCACTGGGTCAGGGCAAGGAGAGGAACGTCCAGGAAACGTATTGGGTGTCGCAGCCTTTAGTAGGGATACATGAAAGACAGGGTGGATTCTCATAGTTCTGGGCAGTTGAAGACGACAAGCAACGGCACTTATAATTTTACTGATTTTATAGGGTCCAATGTACTTATGTCCCAACTTAGACGATGGAATCCTTAACTTAAGATTTCTGGTTGACAGCCAGACCAAGTCTCCTACCTTGAAAGCTGGTGCAGGTTTACGAAATTTATCTGCTGCTTTCTTGTACCTTTCTTGAGCCGATTCCAGATTTTCCTTTAGAAGATCCATATTCTTCTGTAAAGACGTGATTCTTTCAGCCACTGCTGGTAAGGCGTTTCTATGGGAAATCGTGGTAGAATGTTAGGATGATAACCTAGATTAGAGTAAAAAGGAGACTGTTTAGTGGAGGCACTCTGAGAGTTGTTATACGAGAACTCAGCTAATGGAAGTAGATCCACCCAATCATCCTGTAGGTGGCAGATAAAGCAGCGGAGATACTGCTCCAGGGTTTGATTGGTTCGTTCGGTCTGTCCATTAGTCTGGGGATGAAAAGCAGAAGAAAGGTTTACTTTAATGTCCAATGCTGCACAGAAATTTTGCCAAAACCTTGAAGTGAATTGCACCCCTCGATCCGAAATGACCTCATCCGGTACTCCATGTAAGCGAAACACATTCTTAATCATCAAGTCTGATGTCTGTTTTGCAGTGGGTAAGCCGACACAAGGGATAAAATGAGCTGCCTTTGTTAGACGGTCAACCACCACTAGAATGGTGTTCTTCCCTGAGAGGTTGGTAACTCCACAATGAAGTCCATAGAAATGGATCCCCACGGGCGGGACGGGGTGGGAAGAGGCTGTAACAGACCAGTTGGTGAGGAGCGAGGTGTTTTGCATCTTGCACAGACCTCACATGAAGTGACATAATTCAAAACATCCTTCCTGCAAGTGGGCCACCAAAAGAAACGAGAAAGAAATTCCTGTGTCTTTAGAATTCCTCTATGCCCAGCTATCTTGGAATCGTGAATGAGTTGCAATACTCTTAATCTGACTGTTTCAGGAATATACAGACGTTGTCCCTGAATCCACACACCATTCTTAAAGACAAGACTTACGTCCCTTGGGGGTTGTGCCAAAAAGGAATCCGCATGGTATGCTTCCTTGATGTCCTTAAGTAGGTCTTGATTATGAATTACTCCTAGGAATCTAGAGTCAGGAAGAATAGTCTTAGGAGGAGTAATTGGACGTGTCTCTGCTGAGTAAATCCTAGAGAGTGCATCAGCCTTTCCATTGCGCGATCCTGGTCTATAAGAGATGATAAAATTAAATTGGTTTAAGAAAAGATTCCAGCGAGCCTGGCGAGGAGTCAGGCACTTAGCCGACCTGATAAACTCAAGGTTACGATGGTCTGTCAGGACGACTATTTGCTGTGCAGCTCCCTGAAGAAGGTGTCTCCATTCTTTGAAGGCGGCAATAATGGCCAACAACTCTCTATTGCCCACATCGTAGTTCCTCTCAGCCGAAGACAACTGCTGGGAAAAGAAGGCACAGGGATGCAAGACATTCTTCTCACCTGTTCTCTGAGAGAGTATAGCTCCAACGGCACAGTCTGAAGCATCCACCTCTATTATGAAGGCAAGCTCGGGGTTGGGATGTACTAGGATAGGTGCAGTGGTAAATTTATCTTTTAGACGGGAAAATGCTTCCTGGGCTTGGGGAGTCCAGGAAAACCTAGACTCTTTCCGGGTAAGTTGAGTGATAGGTGACACTACCTCAGAGAAATTTCTAATGAAACGTCTATAGAAGTTGGCAAACCCGATGAAGCACTGTACCTCCTTCACATTTCTAGGACTTGGCCAATCCTTGATGGCTTGGGTTTTGCTTCCATCCATACTAATTCCTTGTGTAGACAGTACATACCCCAGAAATTGAATTTCGGTCCTATGGAATTCACACTTTTCAAGTTTGATGTAAAGATGATTTTGTCTTAGACGTTCCAAGACCATTCTCACATGTCCATGATGTTCCTCTGTGGAGTTAGAAAAAATTAGAATATCATCCAAATAAATTACCACGAATGTATCTAGGAGATCCCTGAAGATGTCATTCACGAAGTGTTGGAAAGTGGCTGGGGCGGTACTCAGACCAAAAGGCATAACTAGATATTCAAAGTGTCCATAGCGTGACCTGAATGCAGTCTTCCATTCATCCCCAGGTCTAATACGGACTAAGTTATAGGCCCCACGAAGATCTAGTTTAGAAAAAATTTTGGCATGTCGCACTCTCTCCAATAACTCAGGGATTAAAGGCAATGGATAACGGTTTCTAATAGTAACCTTATTGAGTTCCCTATAGTCTACGCATGGTCTCAGAGATCCATCTTTCTTCTTTACAAAGAAGATGGGTGCACCTGCAGGAGATGAAGAGGGGCGTATGAAGCCCTTGGCTAGATTTTCATCTATGTAATCCTTTAAAGCCTTTAGCTCGGGCCCCGCCAGGGGGTAGATCTTACCAAAAGGTATCTCTGCTCCAGGCAATAATTCAATTGGACAATCATATGGACGGTGAGGAGGAAGCTGGTCAGCGTTCTTCTTGTCACATAAATCCACATAGTCCTGGTATACAGCTGGTAGTTCAGGGACTGACATGATTCCTTTAGGAACAGAGCAAGCTGAAACTTTTGGACTCATCTGTTTCTCTGGAAAGTGTAATTCCTTGGTCTCCCAGTTAATGGTAGGATTCTGAGCCTGCAGCCATGGTAGCCCTAGAATAATGGGAAAGTGGGGAGAAGAGATAAGCATAAAGGACAGTTTCTCTTGATGATCTTTACCCATAAGAACCCTCAAAGGCTCTGTTTCCTGATCCACTGGTCCAGAGGTCAGCAGGGAGCCATCCACAGTTTCCATCTGTACTGGAGTAGCCTTCTTCACTGAACGTATTCCCTGTTTCAGAGCAAAGGAGACATCCATAAAATTTCCACTTGCCCCTGAGTCGATCATAGCAGAGCTAGACACCCAAGCTGAGTCAACCCAGAGTTTGATGGAAAGAAAGCAATGAGAATTGTTTTTCTTACAACTCAGCTGGGACACCGCTGAGGAAACTTGAAAAATGGCAGCGTTTACACAATCAACGTCCTCAGAGGTAACGGAGTTTAAGTCCGAGAAATCAAGATCTGTTGCTGCAGATCTCTCTGGAGCCTGAGGCTCGGACCTGACAGATCCCCTCTCGCAACACTCACAATGAATGAGTGCTGCGGTAGTCTTACGAGAACGGCTGGGGCAGTTTATAATGAAGTGCCCTGACTTACCACAATAGAAACATAGATTCTCCTTAAAACGATGTTCCTTGCGTGCATCACTAACCCGTCGTTGTAAAGAGTCTACCTGCATGGGTTCAGGTTCAGGTTCCCGTGTAATCCTACTCAAAGGTTCCTTAGCTGGAGAGGAAGGTAGGAAAAGGTTAGTACGATTGCTTTCGAACCATCTCTCTTGCCTGCGTTCAGTCAGACGAGTATCAATACGGATGCAGTAGTTAATAAAGTCACCTAACGCAGTGGAGGGTCGGCACGAGCAAGTTCATCCTTAATCAGTGGAGATAACCCCTTTCGAAAAATAGATTTTTTGGCGGAACTGTCCCAGGTGGTATCAAGGGCCCATCTCCTGAAATCCAAGGCATATTCAGCTACCGAGTGCTTACCTTGGCGCAAAGCTAACATGGCTGCTTCAGCTGTTGCACCTCGATTGGGGTCATCAAACACCTGCCCCATGGCTGAAATAAAATCATCAAGGTGATTCAAACAATCATCCTCAGTCTCAATCAGAGGGTTTGCCCACATTAAAGCCTTGTTGGTAAGCAACATAATTATAGTAAGCACCTTAGATCGTTCAGTGGGAAATTGTGAAGCATGTGCAGAAAAAAAAAGATTGCATTGATTAATAAATCCCCTGAATTTCTCACGTTCACCGCCAAAACGAAAAGGGGGCAACTTGGGAATCCCAGCACTTGGGGCTACGGCAGGAGCCTGGACTCGCCCCTCTAGAACCTCAATCCTGGCTCGCAAATCCTGGGTAGTCTGTCCAACCACTTGCAAATTGTGATTATTGAGGTCCTGTAGATTTGTAAAACGGGTCTTTATATTCTGCAAATCTGCAAGGATATTATCAGTCACTCCGCAAAGTTCCTTTATGCGGGCCTCCATTTTCCAGATCTTTTAAGACAGGATTACTGGAAGAAGAGGAGAGAAAAAAAACAATAGTGTTCACCTGTGGCAACACTGCAGAGAGAAAAAAAAATTAAGGGAACTGCTCACCTGGAATGGTTGTGAGAAGTCACAACCACTATCATCACAGAAAGTTTCAACCAGACATCTGATATCCAGAGTTACAGCAGACAAAAAAGAGAAAAGAAAGGAAAAAAAAAAAAAAACAATAGTGTTTACCTGTGTTAACACTGCAAAAAGAAAAAACTTAAGGGAATTGCTCACCTGGAATGGTTGTGAGAAGTCACAACCACTGTCATCACAGAAAGTACAACCTGACGTCTGATATCCACAGTACAGCAGACACAGCCTTCCAGACCCAGCAGACACTAACGTTTTGGCTTCAGAATCTTGTAATGTATGTAGTACAGTTCATATAGCGTCTTGTGCTTGGGTGCGATGAAAACACAGGAGTCACAGGTTTGATATAGAAAAGTCCTGTATTACTTCATACAAGTTGGCAGAAATAGTCACACAGTTTGCAGACACAGAAACAGGAGACACAGCAGGCCAGAGTAATCCAAGCTCAGCAATCACTCTCCAATACAGATTCAGGATCTTCTTCTCTGTTACCGTAAGTCCATGCAAACGTGGGTCTTTCAAAGAGCAGGGTTCAGAGTCCACAAGTGCTTCAGAGTTCCTCAGTAGGAATAGCTGGAGTACAAGGTCCAAGGCTTACAGGAGTCAAGTCACAGGTTCACTGCAGGCTAGATTCTGAAGCACTGATTGCTCAGCTGTGGCTGCTTAAGAAGCAAAGGAGAGAATCAGGGCGGGAACATGCAAGCTGGAAACTCCATTTTGACTGAGGGCAAGATAGCTGCAGCAAGACAGAAAGTAAAATGGCTGACGAACAAACTGAGTTTCAGGAATATATACATAGAACCTTACATCTGCTCTCCGTGGACACCATGCCGCGGCGTCACCTCACCTGAGGAAGGGACCCTGCTCAGGTGCATACCGCCCACCGCACATCTGTAATGCCTCACCTCTGAACCGCCACACCACTGCCACTGCCATACCACTGCCGCAACCAACCCCCGGTAACTTGTGGTTATCCCGGCTTTCCTGCTTGCCTTGGACACAGGGCCACGTTTACAAGCTGTAATGCTTTCAAAAGATGGTGATACTAGATTCTAATCATGCATTTGTTTTTTTTTAAATCTTTCTTTTTTTGAATCTCTCTCCATTACTTAATTTTTCTACATATTCATATACTGTGTATTATTATTTTTCTTTTTTAAAATTTAGCTTTTTATTTCCCTGTAGTAACTTCACGTTTCCTACACTTGTAACAACATTATTTATCATGCCTGGCTTTGATTTTACTGCAGGCTGCACTTTTTCTATACTTTGAAACAACAAATCATACTTATTATTTTCTTCTGGAACTTTGATTCTGTATCTGGTCTTGTCATTCTGAATATTCTGTGTTATATTTACTTGGCTCCCTACTTGTGATCACAAGAACTATATGTATTGACCATCTGGTTAAGAACAGAGAGATAAACATTAATAAAAGAGAACTACTCAATATTGCCTTGTTACTAAGGAAATGCTCTCAAGGTAATGAAAATATAAAAAAACCCTTTTACTGCCAATGTTTTTCAATCATTTTTATAATTGAAATACAAATACAACAAAATATATTATTATTTTCTTAAAGAGGCATCTAGTACATTATAATAATTCCACCAAGCACTTTACACTTTGTGGCACCTCATGCAGTTTTGCAACAAACTGTAATGTTTAGTGCAAAATTATTGACAAATTTAATACTAGTGTTGAGCGATACTTTCTGATATTGGGAAATATCGGATCGAATTGGATCAGAACGATACTCAAAAGTATTGGATATGGCCGATTCCAATACCGGAAACCAGTGCAAGTCAATGGGACAGAAATATTGAAATTAAAATAAACCCTTTCTTTCCTTGTAGGTTAATTGTACATGAAGGAAAACAACTAAGAATAATGTAGAATGTATTGGGGGAGGTGGAGGAGACATTAAAGGCATAGAGGTTTAGCCCAATCAAATGGAATAGCAGGAATATTTTTTTATAAGACGTTCGGAGTTACAAAGAAATTGACTATGTGTTAACCTTTTTTCTATTTTGGCACATATGTATGTTTCCCTACTTCCATGCTCTTCACCTTCTTTTTTACTTCTCCCACACTTTCTCCTTCATGATCCTCAGCAGCAGCATCTTTTTCATCAACTTCTTCACCTTATTTATCTTCTTCTTCTTCACCTTCTTCCTATTATTCTTTTTTTACATTCTTCAGGCTGAGGCCTAATGTGAGCAACTTTCTAATCGGATGTAACTTGAAATTGGATGGAGCAGGACAGATTGCCAGACACAGCAGGGGATCAGCAGGCGTTACTGAACCCCACTAACACAGGAGCTAGTGTTTTTCTCTGTGCATACAGCACTTCTGAGAGGCAACTGGCGGTGTTGGAGCCCAGGTTCAGTCAGGGTGTAGGCTGAGGCCTAATGTGAGCAACTTTCAAATCTGATGTAACTTGAATTAGGAGGGAGCAGGACTTATTGCCAGACACACAGCATGGGATCAGCTGGTGTTACTGAACCCCAGAAACACAGGTGCTAGTGTTTTTCTCTGTGCATACAGCACTTCTGAGCAACAACTGGCGGTGTTGTAGCCCAGGGTCAAGGAGGGTGTAGGCTGAGGCCTAGTGTGAGCAACTTTAATCTCTGGTGTAACTTGAATTTGGAGGGAGCAGGACAGATTGCCGGACACACAGCAGGGGAACAGCTGGCATTACAGAACCCAATAACACAGGAGCGAGTGTTTTTCTTGTGCATACAGCACTTCTGAGCTGCAACTGGCGATGTTGAAGCCAAGGGTCAGTCAGGGTGTATGCTGAGGCCTAATGTGAGCAAGTTTCAAATCTGATGTAACTTGAAATTGGATGGAGCAGGACTTATTGCCAGACACACAGCATGGGATCAGCTGGTGTTACTGAACCCCAGAAACACAGGTGCTAGTGTTTTTCTCTGTGCATACAGCACTTCTGAGCAACAACTGGCGGTGTTGTAGCCCAGGGTCAAGGAGGGTGTAGGCTGAGGCCTAGTGTGAGCAACTTTAATCTCTGGTGTAACTTGAATTTGGAGGGAGCAGGACAGATTGCCGGACACACAGCAGGGGAACAGCTGGCATTACAGAACCCAATAACACAGGAGCGAGTGTTTTTCTCTGTGCATACAGCACTTCTGAGCTGCAACTGGCGATGTTGAAGCCAAGGGTCAGTCAGGGTGTATGCTGAGGCCTAATGTGAGCAAGTTTCAAATCTGATGTAACTTGAAATTGGATGAAGCAGGACAGATTGCCGGACACACAGCAGGTGATCAGCAGGCGTTACTGAACCCCACTAACAGTGTTAGGGTCTGCGGAATGCACCTAATAGATATTGTAGAGAGCGTGCGTTCGCAGCCCGGGGTCCACCGTGCCGGAGAAGCTCGCTGCTAGTAAGATGGCTAAAATAGCAAACTCTGTTAATCCCCAGAGTCGCTAATGGGAATGCCACAGCGCTATATGGCGATAAGTACGAACTCACTTAGCTTTAGTATCCCGCAAAGTAAAACGCTAGGGCGCTGAACCAGCATTATAAAGCGAACCCTATTGCGTCACAGAGCCGCTGAGATAAAGATTGTGTCCTGTTAGACTCACAGGGAACACAGATGACTGCTAAGCGGATTGCAGTCTGAGGTCATGCAGTCAGAAGACAAGCAAGCAACAATCTCCTCACCGGAATAGCCGGTATTCTAATGGCGTTTTCAGCCGAGCCCTGAACACGTGCATACAATCTCCTCACCGGAGGTGCCAGTATTCTAGGGGGTTATTTCAGCCAGACCTAACCACATGCATACATGACCTCACTGGCGCAAGCACGTAACAGATTTGATACTAGCGCATAGCGGCCCAGCAATGCCACCCTTTTATAGTAACAGCTACAGGACCTGCCAGAAAAAGGACCAATGAGAAATTTTTCCAAAACACGTGTAGTTTCGGGTCCTTCCTGGCGGACCAATAGGAGCTGCTGCGGTACCTGAACATGTGACCCCTGATCTCCAATGAGAGATCTTACACTGGGCATGCTCAGAAGGGGAAACGCAGGACTTCGTCCTAAAGATGTCTGCTACAGCACTGGCTATAATAGAAGATCCAGGAGGGGCAGCAGCAAGTCTCTGCACAGTATTGGAATGGGCAAGTCGCTGGGACCGACGTCTCTGCTAAGCAGGCTCCACTGCGGCCGGAGACGGATGGGGGACCGTAGCGGGAATGGCTCGAGATTCCCCTTATGCAGCATTGGGAACTCGAACCCTAACACACAGGAGCTAGTGTTTTTCTCTGTGCATACAGCACTTCTGAGCAGCAACTGGCTGTGTTGGAGCCCAGGGTCAGTCAGGGTGTAGGCTGAGGCCTAATGTGAGCAACTTTCATATCTGATGTAACTTGAATTAGGAGGGAGCATGACAGATTGCCGGACACACAGCAGGGAATCAGCTGGCGTTACTGAACCCCACTAACACAGGAGCTAGTATTTTTCTCTGTGCATACAGCACTTCTGAGCAGCATCTGGCATTGTTGGAGCCCAGGGTGAGTCAGGGTGTAGGCTGAGTACTAATGTGAGCAACTTTCAAATATCATGTAACTTGAATTAGGAGAGAGCAGGACTTATTGCCGGACACACAGCAGGGCATCCGCTGGCGTTACTGAACCCCACAAACACAGAAGTGAGTGTTTTTCTCTGTGCATACCGCACTTCTGAGCAGCAACTGGCGGTGCGGGAGCCCAGGGTCAGTCAGGGTGTATGCTGAGGCCTAATGTGAGCAACTTTCAAATCTGATGTAACTTGAAATTGGATGGAGCAGGACAGATTGCGGGACACACAGCAGGGGATCGGCTGGTGATACTGAACCCCACAAACACAGAAGTGAGTGTTTTTCTCTGTGCATACCGCACTTCTGAGCAGCAACTGGCGGTGCGGGAGCCCAGGTCAGTCAGGGTGTATGCTGAGGCCTAATGTGAGCAACTTTCAAATCTGATGTAACATGAAATTGGATGGAGCAGGACTTATTGCCGGACACACAGCAGGGGATCAGCTGGCGTTGCTGAACCCCACTAACACAGGAGCTAGTGTTTTTTTCTGTGCATACAGCACTTCTGAGCAGCAACTGACGTTGTTGGAGCCCAGGGTCTGTCAGGGTGTAGGCTGAGGCCTAATGTGAGCAACTTTCAAATCTGATGTAAATTGAATTAGGAGGGAGCAGGACTTATTGCCGGACACACAGCATGGTATCAGCTGGCGATACTGAACCCCACAAACACAGGAGCTAGTGTTTTCTCTGTGCATACAACACTTCTGAGCAGCAACTGGCGGTGTTGTAGCCCAGGGTCAAGGAGGGTGTAGGCTGAGGCCTAGTGTGAGCAACTTTAATCTCTGGTGTAACTTGAATTTGGAGGGAGCAGGACTTATTGCCGGACACACAGCAGGGAACAGCTGGCATTACTGAACCCCACAAACACAGAAGTGAGTGTTTTTCTCTATGCATACTGCACTTCTGAGCTGCAACTGGCGGTGTTGGAGCCCAGGGTCAGTCAGGGTGTATGCTGAGGCCTAATGTGAGCAACTTTAAACTCTGATGTAACTTGAATTTGGAGGGAGCAGGACTTATTGCCGGACACACAGCAGGGGAACAGCTGGCATTACTGAACCCCACAAACACAGGAGTGAGTGTTTTTCTCTGTGCATACCGCACTTCTGAGCAGCAACTGGCGGTGTTGGAGTCCAGGGTCAGCCAGGGTGTATGCTGAGGCCTAATGTGAGCAACTTTCAAATCTGATGTATCTTGAAATTGGATGGAGCAGTGTTGTGTTTTGGTAGCTGAGGAGAATAAGCTAAAACGGCAATACACCAGAGAGGCTGGAACCTATTGGATTGCAGTATCCTGAACTAACCACACAACTAGAGATAGCCGTGGAGCGTTCCATAGCAGAAGATGCAGGCAAGACTCAGCAAACTTCCAAATGAACCAGGAACCACAATTAAGACAAGAACAATTGATCATCGGCAACCATCATGGGAGGGAACCTCCCTTATATCAGACCAGTCAGCGATCCCAGATTGCCATTCCTCGCTGAAAGGCTCAGTACTGTCTGTAACAACCAGAGTGAGCCTCTGCTCAGAAACCATCTCTAGCACATTCATAACAATACCCCCTTAGAGGAGGGGGTCACCGAACCCTCACTTGTGTAAACAGGCCGATCAGGATGAGCTCAGTGATAGGCACGGATCAGTCTCCTAGCATGGATGTCCGAAGCAAACACCCAAGAATTGTCCTCCTGACCATAACCTCTCCACTTAACCAAATACTGGAGTTTCTGTCTAGAAAAACGAGAATCCAATATTTTCTCAACCACATACTCCAGATTACCCTCAACCAAAACAGGGTCAGGAGGCGCAGCCATAGGAACCACTGGCTCGACAAACCTCTTCAATAAGGACTTGTGGAACACGTTATGGATCTTAAATATCCCTGGAAGAAGCAAACGGAAGGAAACAGGATTAAGAATCTCCGTGATCTTATAAGGTCCAATGAACCTAGGCTTAAACTTTGGAGATGGAACCCTCATAGGGATATTTCTTGAGGACAACCAAACCAAGTCCACAACTTTAAACCGAGGATCATCAGTCCTATGCCGGTTGGCAAACCGTTGGGCCTTCTCCTGAGAGAGAGAGACAACCTCTCCACTACCTGGTCCCAAATCTGCTGCATTCGTTCCACAACAGAGTCAACACCCGGACAGACAGAAGTCTCCGCCTGTCCCGAAGAAAATCGAGGGTGAAACCCAGAATTGCAGAAAAATGAAGACATCAAGGTGGCAGAGCTAGCCCTATTATTAAGAGCAAACTCAGCCAAAGGCAAAAAAGAGACCCAACCATCTTGATCAGCAGACACAAAACATCTCAAATAAGTCTCCAAGGTCTGGTTTGTTCTCTTGGTTTGTCCATTGGTCTGAGGATGAAAAACAGAGGAGAAAGATAATTGAACACCAAGTTTAGAACAAAATGTCCTCCAAAATCTCAAAAAACAAAATGGACTCCTCTGTCAGACACAATGTTCTCCGGAATGCCATGTAACCGAACCACATGCTGAAGGAACAAAGGCACCAATTCGGAGGAGGTAGGTAACTTAGGTAATGGCACAAGATGTATCATCTTGGAAAACCTATCACAGATTACCCAGATAACTGTCATTCTCTGAGAAACAGGGAGGTCAGAAATAAAATCCATAGAGATATGGGTCCATGGCCTCTTGGGCACAGGTAATGGCATTAACAAACCACTAGAGCGAGAGCAAGGCTTGGAGCGAGAGAAAGTCCCACAGGACTGCACAAAGTCCCTGACGTCACGAGACAAAGTAGGCCACCAAAAGGACCGACTCACCAAGTCTCTGGTACCAAAAATCCCGGGATGACCAGTCAACGCGGAACAATCTCAGACATCACACTCTACTTCCACTGGTCTGGGACAAACAATTTCCCAATAGGGCAGCGCTCAGGTCTATCCTCCTGACACCCCTCCAGAGCCAGTCTCAAATTGGGCGAGATGGCGGAAAGAACTACTCCCTCTTTCAATATAACAGTAGGTTCAGATAACTCAGGAGAGTCCACAAAGAAACTCCTCAAGAGAGCATCCGCCTTAACATTCTTAGTGCCAGGAAGAAAAGAAACCACAAAATTAAAACGTGTGAAAAACAAAGCCCACCTGGCCTGTCTAGGATTAAGTCGCTTGGCTGATTCGAGATAAACCAGATTCTTATGGTCCGTGAGGACCACAACCTGATGTTTGGCTCCTTCCAGCCAATGTCTCCACTTTTCAAAGGCCCACTTCATGGCCAATAACTCCTGATTACCCACGGCATAATTACGTTCAGTTGGAGAAAATTTTCGAGAGAAAAAGGCACAAGGTTACTCTTAGAGGTCTCTGGATCTCTTTGGGACAAAACGGCACCTGCCCCAATTTCAGGGGCATCAACATCCACCTGAAACGGTAGAGAAACATCAGGCTGCCGTAGAACAGGAGCAGAAGTGAATCTCTGCTTAAGTTCCTGAAACGCAAGAGACTGCCTCAGGAGGCCAATTCACCACATCAGAACCCTTTTTGGTTAAATCAGACAATGGTTTAACAATACCGGAGAAATTACCAATAAATTTACTATAAAAATTGGCAAAACCCAAAAATCTCTGAAGAGCCTTTAATGAAGTAGGTTGGACCCAATCACAGATGGCCTGAACCTTGACCGGGTCCATTTCAATAACAGACGGAGACAAAATGAATCCCATAAATGAGTCCTTCTGTACACCAAAAAGACACTTTGATCCCTTCTCATACAGTGCATTCTCTCTCAAAATCTGGAACACAGTCCGAACATGTTTCACATGAGAGTCCCAGTCATTGGAAAAAATCAAGATATCATCCAAATAAACAATCAGAAATGTATCCACAAAATCCCTGAAAATATCTTTCATGAAGAATTGGAAGACGGAAGGAGCATTAGTGAGCCCAAAGGGCATCACTAGGTACTCAAAATGCCCCTCTGGGGTATTAAACGCCGTCTTCCATTCATCCCCGTGCTTAATGTGAATAAGATTATACGCCCCCCTAAGGTCAAGCTTGGTAAACCAACTAGCACTTTTCACCCTGGAAAACAGGTCAGAAATCAAGGGTAATGGATATTGATACTTCACAGTGATCTTATTCAAGAGACGATAATCAATACACGGCCTCAATGAACCATTCTTTTTGGCCACAAAGAAAAAACCGGCACCCAAGGGTGAAGAGGCTGGTCTGATATGACCCTTCTCCAATGACTCCTTGATATAAGATTGCATAGCATCGTGTTCAGGTAAAGAATAGTTAAAAAGGCGACCTTTAGGAAATTTACCACCAGGCACTAATTCAGTAGTCCAATCATAGCTCCTGTGATGGGGCAAGGATGCAGATTTACTTTCACTAAATACATTCGAAAAATCAGTCAAAAAGTCAGGAACATCCTGAGACTTGGGAGAGGCAGAAAAAACAGGAGTGTCGGCATTAACACATTGGCAGCCCCAACTGGTCACAGACACAGATTTCCAATCCAAAACAGGATTATGAGACTGTAACCAAGGGAAACCAAGTACAATAATGTCAAGCAGATTATACAGCACCAGAAATTTGCAACTCTCCTGATGATCTGGTTCAACCCTCATTATCACCTGAGTAGAAAACTGGGGTTTATTCTCCGCCAAAGTGGTAGAATCAATGCCCAGTAGGGGAATAGACTACCGCAGGGGTATCATGGGAAGCCCACAACGTTTGGCAAAGTCAAAATCCATCAGGTTAATAGCTGCTCCTGAATCAACAAAACCCTGAGCAGAAAATGTGGACAAGGAGCAAATCAGAGTCAACAGAAATTTAGTCTGAACACTACCCAAGACAACTGAGCGTACAAATCGTATTCCCCGCTTAGGGTAGACTGAAATAGCATGAGAGGCGTCACCACAGTAGAAACATAACCCATTGCTCTTTTCGAAACTCATGACGCTGTGCCCCAGAAGTCACTCTATCACACTGCATGGGCTCAGAAGCTGGCTCACAAGGCAACACTATCTCACGCATACCTCTGCGCTCATGCAAACGTCTGTCAATTTGAATAGCCAATGACATAGAATCATTGAGACCAGAGGGAGCAGGGAATACCACCATAACATCCTTTACATTCTCTGACAGCCCCTTCCGAAAAAGGGCTGCCAAAGCATCATCATTCCATTTGGTTAGGACTGCCCACTTTCGGAATTTCTGACAGTACAACTCAGCGTCTTCAAGACCCTGATTTAATGGCAACAAGGTTTTTCAGCTTGATCAGTGACATTAGGTTCATCGTACAATAACCGCAAAGCCAGAAAAAATGCATCAATATCATTCAAAACAGGATCCCCAGGTGTCAGGGAAAAAGCCCAATCCTGAGGGTCGCCGCGCAGGAGAGAGATGAAAATATGAACCTTCTGTGCTGCGTTCCCTGAGGACTTAGGCTTTAAGGCAAAAAACAACTTACAGTTATTTTTGAAATTCAGAAATTTAGCCCGATCCCCAAAAACAAATCTGGTATGGGAATCCTAGGTTCCACATCCGGCAACCTAGCAAGATAGGTAGCAATACTCCGAACCTCAGTGGCAAGCTGATCCACATGGCCAGACAACTGTGCAAGCTCCATTGAGAGAAAAAAAATCCTCAACACCCAGAGAAAAAGAGGGAAAAAATGCAACAAACGGGAAAAAAAAATCTCTGACAACTATGACAACATTTTTTTTTCTTTTTTCTTTCCACATTATTTTTCTCTTCTATGAGTACCATATAATTTTCAGTTTGGGCCGGTGATACTGCTGTGTTTTGGTAGCTGAGGAGAATAAGCAAAAACGGCAATACACCAGAGAGGCTGGAACCTATTGAATTGCAGTACCCTGAACTAACCACACAACTAGAGAAAGCCGTGGAGCGTTCCTACGTTGATCCTAGACGCCTCGTCACAGCCTGAGAGATAACTACACCTAAAGGCAGAAAGATGAAAGCTATCTGCCCCGGAACAGATCCCCAAAGAAAATAGGAAGCCTCCAAACATGTAATGGCGGTTAGACAAGAAGAAGCACGGACACAGACAGAAAATAGAATGAGCAAACGCTGGGGCCCAATCTGTCTAGACAGAAAAGTACAGGAAAGGATACTCACTGCAATAAAAAAAAAACCCAAAAAATACCAACTTTTCTGATTGCAAAAACACCTGAGATCACACGATCTCTACCACCTAAAATCAGATCTCTGGTGTAACAAAACTAAGCCGCAGCCACTAAAAAAACAGAAAAAAGCAAATTAACAAATAACAGTGGCTTCAGATAAACTGAGAGGAGCACAAGCCCCGGAGGGGACCTGGCTGACCTCCACAGAAGGGCAGGGAACAATGCAAAAAGCAAGCACAAAAATAAAAGCAGAAAATATCTTATCTGATAGCAGAAGATGCAGGCAAAACTCAGCAAACTTCCAAATGAACCATGAACCACAATTGAGACAAGAACAATTGATCACCGGCAACCATCATGGGAGGGAACCTCCCTTATATCAGACCAGTCAGCGATCCCATATTGCCATTCCTCGCTGAAAGGCTCAGTACTGTTTGTAACCACCAGAGGGAGCTTCTGCTCAGAAACTATCTCTAGCACATTCATAACAGAGCAGGACTTATTGCCGGACACACAGCAGGGGATCAGCTGGCGTTACTGAACCCCACAAACACAGGAGCTAGTGTTTTTCTCTGTGCAAACAGCACTTCTGAGCAGCAACTGGCGGTGTTGTAGCCCAGGGTCAAGGAGGGTGTAGGCTAAGGCCTAGTGTGAGCAACTTTAATCTCTGGTGTAACTTGAATTTGGAGGGAGCAGGAATTATTGCCGGACAAACAGCAGGGGAACAGCTGGCATTACTGAACCTTACAAACACAGGAGCTAGTGTTTTTCTCTGTGCATACAGCACTTCTGAGCAGCAACTGGCGGTGTTGGAGCCCAGGGTCAAGGAGGGTGTAGGCTGAGGCCTAGTGTGAGCAACTTTAATCTCTGGTGTAACTTGAATTTGGAGGGAGCAGGACTTAATGCCGGACACACACCAGGGAAACAGCTGTCATTACTGAACCCCAGTTACACAGGAGCGAATGTTTTTCTCTGTGCATACAACACTTCTGAGCAGCAACTGGCGGTGTTGAAGCCCAGGATCAAGGAGGGTGTAGAAATCACATATAGAGTAGTTGCCTTGCTCCGTGGCACTTCAAAATGTATATACTCCAAACTAGAGAAACGTTATCTTTACTACCATAAAATGATGAATTGAATTAAAAAATATTGAAATAAAGACATTTAAATTATAAGTGCATATATGCACATGGCGACAACAAATGCAAAGAAAAAAACCAACATAGGGTATAGGGGTTGAAATGAATGCATACCAGTACATTTCATAATCCATTAATGCTGCCTAAGGAGAGGTATGTACACTTGTAATATAGTGCAGACAATGTAAGTAGGACTAGTCATCATCATCATTATAGGTTATATGTGACAGTAAAAAATACACTCATTGAGGACAACTCTTAGTTCACACCCCATATATTAAAGGTCCAGCATGTAATCCTGATAATATGGCGCAATAATAATGCATAAAATGAAAAAGTGCATCGTGCATAGTGAAAATTGCTATGTACAATCATGGACAAAAGTTTTGAGAATGACACAAATATTAATTTTTACAAAGTCTACTGCTTCACTTTTTCTAATGGCAATTTGCATATACTCCAGAATGTTATAAAGAGTGATCAGCTTAACAGCAATTGCTTGCATAGTCAATATTTGACTAGAAAATTAACTTTATCCCCCAAAACACATTTCAACATCATTGCATGTTACAAATGTTTTAGAAATGAATTCTGAGCAGAATCTCCCTCTGGTGGTTGCAGACAGTACTGAACCATTCAATTTCAATGAGGATTAGCAATCAGGGATCACGGACTGGCTGGATATCAGGGAGGTTTCCCCCCATCATGGTTGCCGGTGATCAATTGTTCTTGTCTCAACGTTGTTTCCTGGTTCACTTGGAAGCTTGCTGAGTCTTGCCTGTTCTCCTGCTCTCAGATAAGGTATTTTTTGTTTTTTGTTTTTGTGCTTACCATTTGTATATTTCACTGCATTTCTGTGAGGTTGGCCAGGTTCCCCTCCCCGGGGGGCTTGGTCTCCTCTCAGTTCCTCTGGAGCCATTGTTGTTTGCTCATTTGCCTTTTCCAGTTTTTTTTTCTGTGGCTGCGGCTTAGTTTTGTTACACCAGAGAACTAATTTAGGTGGTAGAGGTCGTGTGATCTCAGGTGTTTTTGCAATTAGTAGCATTGTTTTTTTTTTTAGGGTTTTTTGGATTGCAGTAAGTATCCTTCCTATCCTTTTCTGTCTAAGTCAGATTGGGCCCCAGCGTTTGCTCATACTATTTTCTGTCTGTGTCTGTATTCCTCTTGTCTAACCGCCATTACATGTTTGGGGGCTTCCTATGTTCTTTGGGGATCTGCTCCAGGGCAGATAGCTTTCCTCTTTCTATCTTTAGGTGTAGTTAGCCTCTCAGGCTGTGACGAGGCGTCTAGGACCAACATAGGAACGCTCCACGGCTGCCTTTAGTTGTGTGGTTAGTCAGGGTACTGCAATTCAGTAGATTCCAACCTCTCTGGTGTATTGCCGTTTTTGCCTGCTCTCCTCAGCTACCAAAACATAACAATTGCAACCCTGCCTTAAAAGGACCAGCTAACCTCTTTTCAGTGATTGCTCCATTAACACAGGTATGGATTTTGATGAGGACATGGCTGGAGATCAATCTGACATGATTAAGTAAGAATGACACCACTGGACACTTTAAAAGGAGGCTGGTGCTTGGCATCATTGTTTCTCTTCTGTTAACCATGGTTATCTCTAAAGAAACATGTGCAGTCATCATTGCAATGCACAAAAATGGCCTAACAGGGAAGAGTAACGCAGCTAGAAAGATTGCACCTCAGTCAACAATCTATCGCATCATCAAGAACTTCAAGGAGAGAGGCTCCATTGTTGCCAAAAAGGCTCCAGGGCGCCCAAGAAAGACCAGCAAGCACCAGTACCGTCTCTTTAAAGTGTTTCACCTGCGGGATCGGGCTACCAGCAGTGCAGAGCTTGCTCAGGAATGGCAGCAGGCAGGTGTGAGTGCATCTGCACGCACTGTGAGGCGGAGACTCTTGGAGCAAGGCCTGGTCTCATGGATGGCAGCAAAGAAGCCACTTCTCTCCAGAAAAAACATCATGGAGAGACTGATATTCTGCAAAAGGTCCAGGCAGTGGACTGCTGAGGACTGGGGTAAAGTTATTTTCTCTGATGAATCCCCTTTTCGATTGTTTGGGACATCAGGAAAATGCCTCATTCGGAGAAGACAAGGTGAGCGCTACCACCAGTCTTGTCTCATGCCAACTGTTAAGCATCCTGAAACCATTCATGTGTGGGGTTGCTTCTCAGCCAAGGGAATCGGCTCTCTCACAGTCTTTCCTAAAAACACAGCCATGAAAAAAGAATGGTACCAGAATGTCCTCCAAGAGCAACTTCTCCCAACCCTCCAAGAGCAGTTTGGCGATCAACAATGCCTTTTCCAGCATGATGGAGCACCTTGCCATAAAGCAAAGGTGATAACTAAATGGCTCAGGGAACAAAACATAGAGATTTTGGGTCCATGGCCTGGAAACTCCCCAGATCTTAATCCCATTGAGAACTTGTGGTCAATCATCAAGAGACGGGTGGACAAACAAAAACCTAAAAATTCTGACAAAATGAAAACATTGATTGTGCAAGAATGGACTGCTATCAGTCAGGATTTGGTCCAGAAGTTGATTGAGAGCATGCCAGGGAGAATTGCAGAGGTCCTGAAGAAGAAGGGTCAACACTGCAAATATTGACTTGCTGCACTAACTCATTCTAACTGTCAATATAAGCTTTTGTTACTCATATGTTTGCAATTATATTTCTGTCTGTGATAAAAACATCTGTCAAACACACATAAAAACCAGAGGGCAGCAAATCATATGAAAATATAATATTTGTGTCATTCTCAAAACTTTTGGCCATGACTGTATGCCTGCAAATGCAGGTGAAACAACGTCAATGGATAGAAAAGGTATATGCTATCTATGTATCAGAGTGCATAGCCACTGATGGCGAATGGCGATATAATACTCTACCTCAATAAAGGCTGCGGCACCACTCAAGAACGTTTCGCTTGTAGCTTGTTGAAGAGGGGAAGTGCATGTATGCTTGCGCGTCGGTTTTGATGCCCAGACTGCCTTCCTGCTCTGACATGTCAGGTAGGAGACAAAAAACCTGACTGGCACTTCCAGACTAATGTGAACTAGGTGCAAACCAAAGGGAGCTACTCTCATGTAAAACATCCAAAAAAAGGCTGCACTCAAGCATACTAAAGCATGACAACATAGAATACATGAAATTTTGAATAGCAATATGGCTTTGGAATATAAGGAAAAATTTGAGACGCTTAGTATAAACATTTGGCCAAACATTTTAAAGCCCAACAATCATCGTCAAGGTGGTCTCAATTCTGTTGAGTCCCTAACCTAATGTGAACATACCTCTATTAGGCTGATATCTGAATTTCTGGGTGAATATGCACCTCTGTCAGCAATGCCTACATTTATGGGTAAAGTAGGGAGCTGGTGTAATTAAAATCACCACCTGGTGGGGGCGGAGTGCTCGGTCAGCAAGCTAACATTCAAAAGACAAAAAACCTGACTGGCACTTCCAGACTAATGTGAACTAGGTGCAAACCAAAGGGAGCTACCCTCATGTAAAACATCCAAAAAAAGGCTGCACTCAAGCATACTAAAGCATGACAACATAGAATACATGAAATTTTGAATAGCAATATGGCTTTGGAATATAAGGAAAAATTTGAGACGCTTAGTATAAACATTTGGCCAAACATTTTAAAGCCCAACAACCATCGTCAAGGTGGTCTCAATTCTGTTGAGTCCCTAACCTAATGTGAACATACCTCTATTAGGCTGATATCTGAATTTCTGGGTGAATATGCACCTCTGTCAGCAATGCCTACATTTATGGGTAAAGTAGGGAGCTGGTGTAATTAAAATCACCACCTGGTGGGGGCGGAGTGCTCGGTCAGCAAGCTAACATTCAAAAGACAAAAAACCTGACTGGCACTTCCAGACTAATGTGAACTAGGTGCAAACCAAAGGGAGATACCCTCATGTAAAACATCCAAAAAAAGGCTGCACTCAAGCATACTAAAGCATGACAACATAGAATACATGAAATTTTGAATAGCAATATGGCTTTGGAATATAAGGAAAAATTTGAGACGCTTAGTATAAACATTTGGCCAAACATTTTAAAGCCCAACAACCATCGTCAAGGTGGTCTCAATTCTGTTGAGTCCCTAACCTAATGTGAACATACCTCTATTAGGCTGATATCTGAATTTCTGGGTGAATATGCACCTCTGTCAGCAATGCCTACATTTATGGGTAAAGTAGGGAGCTGGTGTAATTAAAATCACCACTGGTGGGGGCGGAGTGCTCGGTCAGCAAGCTAACATTCAAAAGACAAAAAACCTGACTGGCACTTCCAGACTAATGTGAACTAGGTGCAAACCAAAGGGAGCTACCCTCATGTAAAACATCCAAAAAAGGCTGCACTCAAGCATACTAAAGAATGACAACATAGAATACATGAAATTTTGAATAGCAATATGGCTTTGGAATATAAGGAAAAATTTGAGACGCTTAGTATAAACATTTGGCCAAACATTTTAAAGCCCAACAACCATCGTCAAGGGGGTCTCAATTCTGTTGAGTCCCTAACCTAATGTGAACATACCTCTATTAGGCTGATATCTGATTTTCTGGGTGAATATGCACCTCTGTCAGCAATCCCTACATTTATGGGTAAAGTAGGGAGCTGGTGTAATTAAAATCACCATGTTGTCATGCTTTAGTATGCTTGAGTGCAGCCTTTTTTTGGATGTCAGGTAGGAGAGCAGCTGGGCTTCATTTGACGCTGACTTGCAGTGATGTTGAGCAGCATTCGTCAGTGATAGCGCCGCTACAAAAGCCACCATCATGATGATTTCATCTATATGTGAATAAATAAGGGGTGCTCACTACAACACGTAGATGGGTGCTCAGGAGAAAAAGAAAGTCTATGTAATATATAACTCCGGCACTCTCTTTGAAAAAATGGAATAGAGACAAAGATATAAAAAAAAAAGATTTTTAATGACCTCACAACACCCTCTGGTGTGTGATGTAGAATTTAATAGCTAAATAACGCAAAAAATACAGATTTTATACATTGACGTTTCGGCTATAAGCCTTCTTCATGAATTTAATCTGTTTCTGAAAAATATGAAAAATAGAAATATGCCACATGCATGAAAAAATAATATAAAAACAAAATAAAGAAATATACATATATATGTACACGCACAATCTGTTCATATGAAAACAATTTCCCAAGTCTAGTGATCTATATATAAGAATGAGCATACATATGAGGGTAGATATTAGTATGCCAAAAAACAAAGGAATAAACTAAATAAAAATTATCTCTCAAGTATACCCTCAATAGGGTTGAGACATATCAAGAAATGACTCCAATAAGAGTCCTTATAAAAGAAAGAAATAATGGTATATATTAGATTTCTAGTATTGAAAAGGGTAATAAACATAGGAAAAACCATTGCGACCTGATAATAAAATATGAGACAACATGGTTAATGATCATATATCACATATAAGCAGCATTGATATACATTACTTGGGTAGGTATTGCGTTGTTCTCGGTGGTAGAAAGCTGGGTCCACCTTAAATATAAGAGAAAGATGGTCCCATAGAGCCAGTATAAACTCAGTCACTAGTAGTTTTCCTAAAGCCCAGTTTCCATACCTTCAAGAAGTGAGAAATAGCGACGTCAAAAGCATGTAGGTGGGAGCCTGGTAATGAACGGACGTCTGCGCCACTGGTGAGGGTCCAGGGAGTGAGGACAGAGCAGCATGATGTGCCGGTTTTTTATGCTTCCGGGAGTGCCGTGATATGCACTTCCGGATGTCTGCTTACGTGACCCCCGCAGTTTGTGCGCATGTGTCCTACGAAAAGGCCCGAGGAAAGCCGAGTAGTCCGGACTTGGTGAGAACAAGCATTGCGCATGCGTGGATGGTAAGAGCGCCGAAAAAAGAGCCTTATTTCTGCTCCGTTGTGCCCTATTAAAAAAGAACATTAAAATATTTCATTATAGGTGATCCTCAAGAATGAAAAGAAGATAAAGAGATTAGAGCTTATTAAATGTACCATAAGTTGTATCCATATACCTATCATGTATGAACTATTAGTAATTATGTGAATGGTTGAAATAGAAATGTACATGTGTCAATCAGTACAACGTACCTAAAAGGAGCATATAAATCATAATAATACTACTTAAAAATTAATTAGTAATCGGAAAAAGTTAACTAAGGAATCATAAATTTTTTATTAAGGCCTAGAGGTGCGAGAGGTTGCAAAGTGTGTATCCAGAACGATTCACGTTCTTTTAGGAGTTTAACTCTGTCACCACCCCTCCTTAACGCTGGATTATGGTCAATTTTTCATCTATAAACATGCACCTATTGAGAACCATACACGCACATCCCCTCTTGAGAAGCTACAAGCGAAACGCGCGGAGGGGTGCCGCAGCCTTTATGAGTACAGTGTTATATCGCCAATCGCCATCAGTCGCTATGCACTCTGATACCTAGATAGCATAAACCTTTTCTATCCCTTGGCGTTGGTTTCACCTGCACTTGCAGGTATACATTGCTATTTTCACTATGCTTGATGCACTTTTTATAGGTTATGCATGTTTATTTGCGCATTATTATCAGGATTAGATGCTGGAACCTTTCATATATGGGTGTGAACTAAGAGTTGTCCTTCAATCAGTGTATTTTTAACTGTCACATATATAAGTAAGATGATGATGACTAGTCCTACATCCTTTGTCTGCACTATTTTACAGGTGTACATACCTTTCTTAGGCAGCTTAATGGATAATGAAATGTACTTGTATGCATTCATTTCAACCCCTATTACCCTATGTAGGATTTTTTGGTTGCATTTGTAGTCGCCATGTGCATATATGCGCTTATATTTAAATGTCTAATTTTTACATATTTGGGTACATTCATCATTTTATGGTAGTAAAGCTTCTGTTTTTCTTGTTTGGAGCATATCAGTCAGGGTGTAGGCTCACCATTGAGGTTGTGTGCATGTGGAGGGAGCAGGAGACATTGCCAGACACACAGCAAGGGGAACAGCTGGCATTACTGACTCCACTAAACAGGAGCTTGTGTTTTTCTCTGTGCAGATGGCACTTCTGAGCAGCAACTGAGTTTTGAAGCCGGGAGTACAGTTCAGGTGGTTGAAATATGAACCAACAGGAGACTGGATATGTTGCCAACCAATTATTTAATCTGAAACCAGAAGGCAATTCAGTCAAGACCAGGTTGTTCATTTTCACAAAAGTAAGCCGGTCAACGTTATCGGGGATAGCGCATGCAACGGTCTGTTATACACAAACCCGTGGCAAAAGCGCGCTCCGTAATACACTAGCAGAGGGCAAGCCGCACCTCCAATGCTAATGGCTAAGTCTGGCCATGTATCCAGCTTAGAGCCCAAAACTTAAAGGGGAAGAGCCGTCTGGAGTAACTGAGAGGGAAGAATGGTAGTCTGTCACCTCTACGGAAGCGTTGCCTCCTGCTGACTGGAGCCATTTGGGTGGTGTAGGCATTTGTGGCGGGGCACAAAAATTTGCCCATTTGGGCCATACTGGTCTTGCCCTGTGCAGAGGCGCTGCTTCTGCTCCTTTGGTGCAGAGTTACTCC
>JARQOD010000001.1:66563074-66656106 GCA_033576555.1 Oophaga sylvatica | reverse complement strand
TTTAGATGTTTTTTAGCAAAGTCCAGCCTAGCCTTTTTATTCTTGATTCTTATGAGTGGCTTGCACCGTGCAGTGAACCCTCTGTATTTAATTTCATGCAGTCTTCTCTTTATGGTAGATTTGGATATTGATACGCCTACCTCCTGGAGAGTGTTGTTCACTTGGTTGGCTGTTGTGAAGGGGTTTCTCTTCACCATGGAGAGTATTCTGCGATCATCCACCACTGTTGTCTTCCGTGGGCGCCCAGGTCTTTTTGCATTGATGAGTTCACCAGTGCTTTCTTTCTTTCTCAGAATGTACCAAACTGTAGATTTTGCCACTCCTAAAGTTGTAGCAATTTCTCGGATGGGTTTTTTCTGTTTTTTGCAGCTTAAGGATAGCTTGTTTCACCTGCATGGAGAGCTCCTTTGACCGCATGTTTCCTTCACAGCTAAACCTTCCAAATGCAAACACCACACCTCAAATCAACACCAGCCCTTTTATCTGCTTAATTGAGAATGATATAATGAAGGGATTGCCCACACCTGTCCGTGAAATAGCCTTGGAGTCAATTGTCCAATTACTTTTGGTCCCTTTAAAAACAGGGTGGCACATGTTAAGGAGCTGAAACTCCTAAACCCTTCATCCAATTTTAATGTGGATACCCTCAAATGAAAGCTGAAAGTCTGAACTTCAACTGCATCTGATTTGTTTTGTTTCAAATTCATTGTGGTAATGTCTAGAACTAAAATTAGATAAATGTTGTCTCTGTCCAAATATTTATGGACCTAACTGTACGTGTCTGACATAGCGAGAATGCTGCTGAGATCGCTGTTTAGCAGTGATCTCGGTAGTGATCTCGCTATGTGAGACGGGGCCCTTAGAAGAGTCAGAAGGTGTGAAATGTTTCCACTTTGTGTGTTCTTAGCAAGCCCCCTGGAGAGACTGGAGACAGAAGACTGCCTTCTCAGGATAACATATGCTGTCAAATTTGTAAGAGCTGCAGTCTAAGGGCCCCGTCACACATAGCGACACACCAGCGATACCGACAACGATATGCACTTGTCAGGATCGCTGGTGTGTAGCTACATGATCTCTGGTGAGCTGCCAAACAGGCAGCTAAAGCAGCGATCAGGACAGCGACACTGCGGGTAACGTCGCTTAGTTACCCACAGTATACGTTGGATGCCAGCCCGCTGGTGCAGGGAGCTGGTAACCAAGGTACACATCGGGTTTCAAGGCACTGCGCGGCACCTGGAAACCCGATGTGTACCTTGGTTACCAGCTCCCCTGCAGCAACGCGCTGGTATCCAACATACACATCGGGTTTCCAGGCGCCACCCGGCGCCTGGAAACCAGATGTGTATCTTGGTTACCAGCTGATCGCTGGTCTCCTGCCTGCCACACGCAGCGATGCGTGCTGGCCAGAAGGAGACCAACGATCAAAAAAATGTCCCGGACGATCAGCGATACCCAGCAGGGGGCTGATCGTCGCTGAATGTCACACACAGCGATATCGCTGGAGAGATCGCTGTTGCGTCACAAAACTAGTGACTCAGCAGCGATCTCGCTAGCGAGATCGCTGTGTGTGATGGTGGCTTAAGGACAGATGTTAATTTATTGCTGGTCATACATCCATATACATATTTCACTACAACCATTAACAATGACCCTGCGAATCATGTCATTCTTCTAATTAGTAGGTCCACCATGACATCATATCTGCATCATGTTGCAATCATGATGACACACTAAGCGCCTACAAATTAGTTGGCAAGTATGTGGTAGAATGTGGTGTGAAGTTCTACTGTCCGGTGGCTATGGAATACTGATGTGGTCGCTGGACCATGTTATCTCCAATGCTGATATAAAATAATTAAATAGCACCATATGCCAAAATAGCGATTACAATATTGACATTAACACAGTTATTTTTGTCCATGAGGACAAAATATTTTTATTTCTATGAGGCTAGGTTCAGAAGAGCGTATTTCTTCTCATCGGAGAAAATAAGTTCAAATATGGTAATCATACTCTGATCAGACTCTATTCATTGTTTGATAAGAGTGAGATCATAGTGTGATACAATTTTCTCTGGTGTGGAGAAGATAGAGACAAAATTATCTCTATATTCTGTGTGTCAGTCCGTCTTAATTGGACTGTAATCGTATGTCATTGACTTGCATAGCCAAGTGTGATCCAAATATTGCATAAAACTTTGGCATGCAGCGATGTGTGCACTGCCTCATTGAATAACATTGTTCTGTTGAAGCATGAGATGACATGAAATGGCCATTGTTCTTCATATAGCCCGCACCCTACAGCATCCATGTTTTCTGTTTGAATAAAATCATTTTTATGGGACAGAGTGCCGCCTGTCTTTCTTTGTGATTCTGCATGGAAATTCAGATATGTGGTAGAGCACCTGCCATTCACATCAGTCGAAAGGTATGTGAGAACAGTCCCATGTATGATAGTGCCATTTTGTTTCTTTCATTTGTATTAACATGAGGACAAGTGCTAGCCATCAAATGACTGACAGCATTCGTCCAATTATTACAGTCATCTACATGACCCGATACTGTGTTTCAAGAGCCATAGCTGTTTTATTTTTCCATCTACATATCTTTATAAAAGGTTTTTTTTCTCTATCAGGTTGTATTTAAAAGTACAATTTGGGGGTACATATCATGTGTTAAAAAACCATCCAACATTTTTTAGAAGATGTGGAAAATGCAGCAAGTCTGCAATTGTTTTATTTATCTTTTTACACACTTCAAATTGTGGCATAACTGATATGTAAATCTTATTCTAGAGATATGAGAATATCAAGATTTTTTCCATTTTGCTGCATTTGCACAACTAATTTTTATTATTTTTTTAGTTGCTTGGATTCTTACATTTTTAAGACATAGCTTTCTTTTTTTCTTTAATGAAATTAATTTCTTCATTGGTGCCATTTTGGGTTACATTTAATATCGTGATCACTTTTTGGCTTTTCATTATTTTTTTTTTAAATCCAATGGTCAACTAAGGATGCACCTTTCCTGGGGTTGCTGGAGGCAGATTTTTTTAGATAGGGGGACCCAAAAACAATGGTCCCTCTTTAGGCTACTAATTTCTACCCTCAGTCACTGGCTTGCCCTCTCTGGCGGAGAAAATTTGCTCGGGAGCCCACTTAAGTTTTTCCGTGATTTAATCCTTTAATTTAACACCTACAGTTCCAAAATTTTACACACATACACTGCTAACATTATTAGTGAGTGACAAATGTAAATCTAATGGATATGCAATGGTTTACTGTATGTAAACCATGTCTCATTTCCTGTAAGGTTCTGAAATGACAATTGAATTTTCACGTATTCTACTATCTAAATCTCTTTGAAATATAAATATATATACAGTACAGACCAAAAGTTTGGACACACCTTCTCATTTAAAGATTTTTCTGTATTTTTATGACTATGAAAATTGTACATTCACACTGGAGGCATCAAAACTATGAATTAACACATGTGGAATTATATACTTAACAAAAAAGTATGAAACAACTGAAAATATGTCTTATATTCTAGGTTCTTCAAAGTAGCCATCTTTTGCTTTGATGAATGCTTTGCACACTCTTGGCATTCTCTTGATGAACTTCAAGAGGTAGTCACCGGAAATGGTTTTCACTTCACAGGTGTGCCCTGTCAGGTTTAATAAGTGGGATTTCTGGCCTTATAAATGGGGTTGGGACCATCAGTTGTGTCGTGCAGAAGTATGGTGGATACACAGCTGATAGTCCTATTGAATAGACTGTTAGAATTTGTATTATGGCAAGAAAAAAGTAGCTAAGTAAAGAAAAACGAGTGGCCATCATTGCTTTAAGAAATGAAGGTCAGTGAGTCCGAAAAATTGGGAAAACTTTGAAAGTGTCCCCAAGTGCAGTTGCAAAAACCATCTAGTGCTACAAATAAACTGGCTAACATGAGGACCACCCCAGGAAAGGAAGACAAAGAGTCACCTCTGCTTCTGAGGATAAGTTTATCCGAGTCACCAGCCTCAGAAATCACAGGTTACCAGCAGCTCAGATTAGAGACCAGGTCAATGCCACACAGAATTCTAGCAGCAGACACATCTCTACAACAACTGCTAAGAGGAGACTTTGTGCAGCAGACCTTCATGGTAAAATAGCTGCTAGGAAACCACTGCTCTGGACAGGCAACAAGCAGAAGAGACTTGTTTGGGCTAAAGAACACAAGGAATGGACATTAGACCAGTGGAAATCTGTGTTTTGGTCTGATGAGTCAAAATTTGAGATCTTTGGTTCCAACCACCGTGTCTTTGTGCGACGCAGAAAAGGTGAACGGATGGACTCTACATGCCTGGTTCCCACCGTGAAGCATGGAGGAGGAGGTGTGATGGTGTGGGGGTGCTTTGTTGGTGACACTGTTGGGGATTTATTCAAAATTGAAGGCATACTGAAGCAGCATGACTACCACAGCATCTTGCAGTGGCATGCTATTCCATTCGGTTTGCGTTTAGTTGGACTATCATATATTTTTCAACAGGACAAAGACCCCAAATACACCTCCAGGCTGTGTAAGGGCTATTTGACCAAGAAGGAGAGTGATGAGGTGCTACGCCAGATGACCTGGCCTCCACAGTCACCAGACCTGAACCCAATCGAGATGGTTTGGGGTGAGCTGGACCGCAGAGTGAAGGCAAAAGTGCCAACAAGTGCTAAGCATCTCTGGGAACTCCTTCAAGACTGTTGGAAGACCATTTCCAGTGACTACCTCTTGAAGCTCATAAATAGAATGCCAAGAGTGTGCAAAGCAGTCATCAAAGCAAAACGTGGCTACTTTGAAGAACCTAGAATATAAGACATATTTTCAGATGTTTCACACTTTTTTGTTAGGTTAATAATAATTCCACATGTGTTTAATTCATAGTTTTGATGCCTTCAGTGTGAATGTACAATCTTCATATCATAGTCATGAAAATAAAGAAAAATCTTTAAATGAGAAGGTGTGTCCAAACTTTTGGTCTGTACTGTATATATGTGGTGACGAGGCAAATTAAAGCACTGCTGCAGCAAAGCTAGTCTTCCAAAAGCCTGAGATGAATTTCGGAAATGTGCGTTGACACCCCGTACCTTGGTAAGTAAGTCCGGCAAGTCAGGGTATGTTTTAAAAAAACGCTGTACAACCAAGTTCAACACATGGGCCATGCATGAAACGTGTTTACTAGCTTGCCGAGCATGAAAGTCAACACCAAGTAACACCTATTGTAATACACAAACAGTTGGAAGTTCAGCCGGGAGAGCCACTGATCGGTCTCTTCTTATATCACCTACAACAGCTCGACTGCGTTGTGAGCTTTATCACCTAAACAGATGAGTTTCAGCAGAGCGTGCTGCCACTTTGCCAAGGCAGTGCTGCAGACCTCCCAGTTGGGGAGTGATGGGGAGGGTACTTTCGGTGAGGAGGAGAGACAGGAACTGTAATACGAGAAGACTCAAACTCTGATGGAAGTTGAGACCGCTATTCTTGTTGTGGGTAGGATGTGTGATGTCCAGCCTCTTACTCTGTCCCAGCCACACTCCACCAGGTTCAGCCAGTGTGCCATAAGGGAAATATAGCGTACCCTATCCACAAGAACTTGTCCACGTGTCTGTGGTAAAGTAGACCTTCCCTGTTACTGCATTTGCCAGAGCACGACTGATATTGTGTAACACGTGCTTATGTAACGCATTGATGGCACATCGTGAAAAATAGTGTCGGATAGTAATCGAGTACCGTGGGGCTGCATCCATTAAGAGATCACGTAAAGACTCAATTCCCACAAGTCGAAACAGCAATATTTCCAGGGCTAGAAAACTGATTATGTGAGTGTTTAGCGTTTTGGCCTGTGGGTGGGTCAATATTTCTGAATTCTGTTAAATGTGTGGGGCAGGGACAAGTGAATGCTGTGCTGGGACAATGAACTGGACGTGGTTGCTGACTGTTGTGTCTGTGCAACTGCAGGTTGTGGGCAGGAGGCATCAGCGCCTGCTTCATGGACAGCAGATTGGGAAGGTAGTAACACAGGGGAAGGGGCAATGGTTTCACCATCAGACACAGATTTTGTACCCAGGAGTTCCACCCACCTAATGGGGTGCTTGGCTGCCATGTGCTTTTGCATGCTGGTGCTGCTCAGATTAGCAGTGTTCTTGCATCTTTTTATCTTGGTTTGGCAGATAATGCAAATCACAGTTGTTTTTTATAAAGGAATTTCAGAAAAAACTGCCATACAGGGGAACAACGCACTCTTGGCTTGTTAGCAAGCCTAGTGTGGGGGGCTCTGTTGAATGTATCAGTCTGTCATTGTTAGTTTGTTTCCTGTAAGTGATATCTGAAATTTGTATGTAACCCATTCTCATGTACAGCACCATGGAATCAATGGTGCTATAAAAATAAATAACAGTTGACCGAGTTCTTCCTCTGCTCAAACCACCACCTTTTCTTGCCTGTTTTTGTGCTATGGACCAATCCTTGTCTGCACTGCTGTGCTCCCTAGATGTGCGACCATGCAAGGTTGGATCAGTGGCCTCATCATCGACCACGTCATCTTCCAATTCCTCAATCTGATCCTCCTTCTGAGCTGACCTGATGGCAACTGTGGGTCATGATTATCCTCCACCTCTTCAGACATGAATTGACCTTTCCTCAACGTGGCTTTCTCCTGGTCATGGATGATCAAAAGTTTGGGCACCACTGCACTCCACCTTCTCATGACCCTCTTTAATGGTTCACATTGAAAGGCCTGACCAATTACAATGGAACGTAAACAGTTCCTCAGAGTGGCCAGTGTTGGGAGTCATATGTCTCCTGTGACTCTTGATGGTGGCAGGAAGGAGCAGCAGGTTGAGTATTCAGAAGCCCAGCTTCTTGGCTCCTGAGACTGGACTGTGTGGAAGACTTTGTGGTGCTGCTTATTAACACAGAGCTTTTGTGTGCTATCCAACCCACAACATCCTGGCAATTGTCTTGTGTCTTCAGTGATGTACAGCATTGACCACATTTTGACAGGAAGCAAGAATGAGATCCAGTCACATTCTAATCTGTAACACAGCATTAGCGGTCACCACCACATCCACGTCCCTTAAAGTCACCCTTTTTCATATTGAATGCTTTGTGCTTATGAAAAGAAGATTTTCTAGCTTTATTTTTGACACGTACCCTCACAAAGGTGTTATGTACAAAATCAATATATCTATCGTGTGGCAATTTTTTTAAGATATCCGCTTTATTACACAAGGCAACAGCAGACTCATGAAAATTAGAGATAAATAGTAATGTTTGCGTATCTCTGAAGGCTTTGCCCCAGTCGCACAACTGCTAGATAAAGATATGCTGTTTATTAAACCAATAGAAAATGTGCAGGCTTGTGCAGATTGATCAATGGCACTCCTGTGTCTTTTCCTTGAGAATGCTGATTCCAAGTAAAATGAGGCTTGCACATTTTCATGACAGGTTTCAGACCTGACAGACTGACCACAAAACAGGCCCTCACTTGCATACACTGTATTTATAATTTAATTTTAATGCTTTTGTTATTTGGCAGAATCCAATTAACTAACATTGATCGTACAGCTCACAAAACTCCTGTATTATATTCACCTTACAGCAGCTTCACCCGCTATGACAGTTGTTCCATTGGGATCCGGTGGCAAAAATGAACTGTGGAGCTTACAAAACACAGGTTTCACAGCACCTGCTGGCCCTCTGCTAATTGTCAGTTATGGCCGCATAATGACATGGCGGTGGACATGGTGGTGATAGCGAGCGAAGCCCAAAAATCAAATGGGCATGTTTGAAATGGCATTGTAAAGGGATGACGAATATGTATTCCACTATCTTGCTAAATATTTAGCATGAGGGAGGGACCTCCCAAATGTAGAGAGTAGGAGCTCTCCCAAATGTATGATACAGGGCCATCTGAGGACCCTTACCAAACTCAGGTTTCATGTCACCTGCTGGCACTCTGTTAATTGTCAGCGAGGGCCGCATAATGACATGGCGGAGGACATGGTGGTGGTGGCAGGTAATGCCCAAAATTCAAATGGGCATCTTTTAGTTGGCATTGTAAAGTGATAGGGAATATGTATTTCACTATCTTGTTAACTATTTGGCATGAGGTAGGGTCATCCCAAATGAAGGAGTGAGAGCCCTCACAAATGTTAAAGTAAAAAATAAAGCCAAAACGCTCTGTATGAACATGTGCTAAAGGGAAGGTATAATTTTTTTTCCATTTTTATTTTGTGTTATGTACATGTAATTATGAAGGAAATAATGTTTCTTAGCATTTTTCCCTTTAAAATTAATTTTTGGTTTGATATGGTAGGTCTTTTTTTAAAATCCGTAAAACCTGCGCAATAGTCTGACAACATTATTCCCAGATACCATATGTGAGTCAGAAAGGCATGCAGGCATCTTCTCCATGCTGTTCCCATTTAGTTTTAGCTCTTTCCTATCCATTTCAGCTTTTTTCTCATGCCCTGTTTGTTGGGTCCAGCAGAAAAATATTCGGCTTTCTCATTGACTTGCATTGTATTCGTTATTCGGTAAGAATATATGGATATTTGCCGATTTTCCCAAATCCGAATATTTCACTATTCGATCATCATCGCTATTAAGGATTTGATTAAGATTTATGCTGTACTCAGTGCTGAAAAATATAGACAGATACCTTTAATGTAACACCATACGGGGGGCTCCACATTTATTCTGCAGAAAGGCAAAAAAACCCATACATACATCCAATGTAATTAAAGGGGATATCCAGGACTTGAAAAAAAAACCTGCAGAAGCATTAACAGGCCGCCTATTGTGCCTGGCGCCATTCTCCACCTTAAAAGAGCAGTCACGTATGTCCACTGATGTCATGTCATTAGAATGGCAGTTTCTTTTCCTGTTGACAGGGTGGGGCTAATACTTTTATGTAGATTGACAGCCTGCTTCCAGCTGCGTAATTGGGGAAACCGGCTGTCAATCAGCTTGTTGCAAGTAGTCATGCGCTGTCAACAGAAAAAGAAACTGCTACTTTGTTGAAAGGGAGCAGCTGAATCCACAGCAGGAGCATTCAACTACGGGTGCCGAGTACAACAGGCAGGCAGTTGCCTCTTTTAGAAGCTACATGCCTGTTAGTGCTTAGATATTCCCTTTAATAACTATTTCAGTATAATGAAACATAAGTAATCCTGGAAATGATGACATCGTCCCCACAAAAACCTGATATCAACAACCCCTTAGTGACGGGGCCAATTTTTTAAATTCTGACCAGTGTCACTTTATGTGGTGATAACTCTGGAATGCTTCAACACATCCCATTGATTTTGAGATTCTTTTTTCGTGGCACATTATAATTTATGATAATGGTAAATTTAGGTTGATATGTTTTGTGTTTACTTATAAAAAATATCAGAACCTTGACAAAAATGTAAATGTAAAAAAATTGCAATTTTCAAACTTTGATTGATTATCCCTTTAATCAATAAAGTCATACCACACAAAAACATTAATAAATAACATTTCCCACATGTCTGCTTTACATCAGCACTAGAGATGAGCGAAACAGGTAGGTCAGATTCGCCGACTTTCGCCGAAGTCGGGTTTCGTTGGCCGAAACACGACCATAGCGTGAGGTCAGCCATGCGGTCGTCGAAACAAGCTCCAAAGTCGATGTTCCCAGAATGCTTTTAGGCGCCTATTTTCAGCAAATGAGCAAGGACGTACACTGTGGGCAACGAGATGACTTGAGCAGTGTCCACCACCATCTTAGAGAAGGGCATTGCAGTGATTGGCTTGCTTTTGGGGGCCGTCATAGTGTCTATAAAAGCCCTGACCGCCATTTTACTTCTGCTGATCTTAACAGTGGGGAGAGGTTGCTGACTCTGTTTATCAGTAGGGAGAAAGTTAGGGCTGGAAAGAGAAGTTCTTCTGTGCTTGTGCTGATAGCAATTGTGCTGTACAGTTAGTGTGCAGTGACGGGAGGATTTTTTTGTGTGCAGCAGCGCTGGTTATTAGGCTGCCTGGCAGTGACAGGGGAGGATTTTCTTGTGTGCAGCAGCACTGGTTATTAGGCTGCCTGCTAGCTGTATTGCTGTGTGTACAATGCGGTGCAGACTGCTTTTTACACAGCACTGATACTTTTATTCTTTTTTTCTGCACAGTTACCAAGCGTTCATTTTTTCCCATACCATATAGAGCTGTATGCTCCTCACACACTACCATGTACCGGGTGGTCTCACGGACAAATGCATGCTGACTATCTGTGTGTGACTCTGGAAATATATACGGAGATTTACAATTTCCCCAGCTTTTTGCTTTTGATACAGTACCCTTTTTCTGCTTTTTTGTATTCTGATCAAATCCATACTGAGTGAGAGTCTGTGTCTGACTCCGGAAATATATAGGGAGATTTAAAATTACCCCAACACTGTTTACAGCTGAACGCTACTGATACAGTACCATATATCTGCTGGTTTTTGGGTACATTTTTCCAAACATGAGGAAGTATAGTGGAAGAGGACGTGGGCGGGGGCAGATGTTATTCCCCATTGACTTGCACTGGGGTCGAGTTTCGTTTTTTGTCGACCTCCGACTTTTGCCGCGAGCTAGTCGGCCGATCTCATTCAACTTGACTTTTGAGAAAGTCGGGTGGTCCGAAACCCGACTTGACCCGAAAAAAGGCAAAGCCGCTCATCTCTAATCAGCACCATTTTTAAAATGCTAATTTATTTTGTTAGCCGTTTAGGAGTTTTAAAAATGTAGCAGTAATTTTTAATTTTTTCAAGGAAATTTACAAAATGTATTTTTTTGAGGGAGTTATCCAGGTTTGAAGTGACTTTGAGGGTGCTATATATTGGAAAACCCCAAACGTGATATTTTAAAAACAGCACCCCCTGACATATTGAAAACGGCTGTTAAATAGTTTATTAACCCTTCAGGTAATTTTCAGGAATTAATGCAAAATGGTATAGCAGGAATAAAAAAGTGTTTGTTTACCACCTAAAAGTCGCTAACTCCTGAACTTACCACTATAGCCGGGAGACTCCAAGGCCGCTATTTAGCCATGAACTGTTATGGAAAACATCAGGACCACACAATCATGATCTCGGTGTGTCAATTAGATTAAAACGGAAGCCCCCACAATCTATTAACCATTTATTTGATGTATTCACTTTTGACAGACGCAACTAAGGGGTTAAACAGATATGGACGGCGCCAACACTGATCATTTGTGAAACAGCAAGTTGTCAGATATAGTGTACAGTTGACAGCTGCTGGATTGTCACCTATATGGGGATGATCTCCTCTTATATCTCAGGTCAATAAAAAGACGTATTGGCTGTCATTAAGAGGTTAACTCTGTCTGGGATTACATGAGGAGACAGGAGGATTGGTGCAAACCTACATCCACAGCAGATCTGTCGTTTGATCTCCAAGATGTTTAGAAAAACCTTTGTGCCGAGTTTCTTAAAAAACTGTGTACACGTATACTAAGAAGTATTGATGCTCTTTCAAAGGCAAACTTTGCAAAGAGTTATTACATTAAATATTGGTTTGATTTTGATTTCTCATTTGTTCAATCAGTTTGCATTTTGTTAATTGCGAAAAATAAACTATTAACTCAATTATTTCTAAAGTACTCTATTTTTTGCTGCATTTGTTCCATAACTGCCTAAATCTTTTTGCACATTACCGTAAATCCAGAATTGAAAATACAGAAGTTGAGAAGCACAACTCAGGTAGAAGATTTATCACGGTGTGCCCACTGTTCACAATCTCCCGACCACTGGGACTTTCAGAGGGCGAACCTTCTCTGACCAGCTTTCATCATGTGACATCAAATGTTCTACTCATACAATAGCTAGCTCTGAGCTTGCATACTCATGAGTTCTAGATGCTGAAGGAAATGGAAAAGTGTTGATGGTATATTGTTATTTGGGATATAAATGAATCTTTTAGGGCTAGATTTACCTTTTTATTACCTTGATTATGCATTAGGAAGTATGGATGGGTTTAATGCAATATACAGTATGTTACAGATTAATTAAACCAAAACCACGGGTAACATAATTAAGCATGGTTCCAAAATTGGAACAGGACAACTCCCTACTTAATCAAGCCTCACAAGAATACCAGAGCACATAGATCACAAAAAGTTTTTAATTAATAAAATGTCAATTTTATTGAAAAAAAATATATAAAAACAATCGTTCACAACAATCAATATTTATAGATGAAATGAAATGATGGTAGAGCAAGGATAAAGAACCTGGAGCACATTAAAAACGCACACTTAACTCTGTATCGTCCCCCTGTGACAACTGGAGAAGATACAGTAATTCAAATGTAGGAGTAGGTCCTAAGTATCAGCAGGAGAGTACAAGGGAAGGGAACACAAGTACAAAATGATACACGTAGTGGAGTGGTGTAACCTGCTCCAGGTTCTTTTTCCTTGCTCTACCATCATTTCATTTCATCTATAAATATTGATTGTTGTGAATAATTGTTTTTATATATATTTTTTTCAATAAAATTGACATTTTATTAGTTAAAAAACTTTTTGTAATCTATGTGGGCTAAATGCTCTGGTATTCTTGTGAGGCTTGAATATACAGTATGTTGCAGAGAACATTTCAGTGAGCAAAATCCTATATTTTTTGGCAGCAATTTAAAGGCTGAGTAAAATGAGTAATGACTGGTTCACTTTAAAGATTATACTACTTTTTAGCATAATTTCAGTTTACATTGGTTACAGTTTTTGTACTTATTCTATGTTTTTTTTTGTTATCCATAACTGTTTTTGAAATTCTTCAAAGTTTAAAATTATTGGAAACAATAGCAGTCTCTTCATCATCTCCACTTTACTTTCCGACATATGCCATGGCAAGTAGCATAGCTGTCATCTTAGCTCCCAAATGCATAGCTCACTGATAACAAGAGAACCAGTAGAATCCTGACTACAGCTTCAGACATGGATGAATAAGAAAACATGATGTAGTTCCAGTTTTTGAGAAGTCGCTCAACTTTTCTACATAGCTATAATTTCTAAAATATTAGACATTTCTGCACAAGTTTTACTTTAAAGCTATATCTAAAAAAGGTGTTCAGACTTAGGGTTGTTCACTGTATTGTGTAATGGGTAGAGGTTTGAGAACATCCAGTACTTGTCTATTAAACAACATGCACAAGCATACATGTATTTACATTTACACACATATATACTGTATCACATCCACATATATACATTGTGATACAAACATATATACATATGCTCACGTACATACACACTGAGGCTCATATGAAGAAAAATCTGTGTATATTCTTTCATAGATTTTATTCAATGAGCACCTGCTGCATAATGAGGGGATGTGCAAATACTGTGGCTGTGGAAAAGCTCTCACCTTCTCCTCTTGATTCCATGACATTACTGCCGTCTATATATTATGTTTTCTGCCAAATGACTGTGAAAGGTAAATATTTCATCTGTAATGCTCACCTTTCACTAATATATGGCATGATACATTACATTAGATCCATATGGGAATGTGACTTGCAAACTAAATATTAAAGGGGTTGTCTGGTTTCAGAAAAACCCTTGTCTCTAGGCAAAGTTTGTATAACCTGTTTCCGACATTGGGCGTAATAGTACGCCGATGTCAGACTCCCTTCTTTTGATGTGGGCTCCGGCACTGTTTGAACAGTTGACATGTGCCTCTAAAAGCCGCCGGTGGAATCGCCATCCACTGGTGGCTGTCAGTTAGTTAAATGGCACTGTCAAACTCTGACTGTCATTTTACACGTGCATCCGGCAAGCACGCCTTAAATCCCGCACATTGGTGACCCCTTCACGTGATCGCGGGTCACCGATGGGTCGGCATGACAACCAGAGGTCTCCAGCACACCTCTATGGTTGTCACTGCCGGATTGCTATGAACGCCGCTCTGTGATTGGCGCTCACAAGTCAGCAATTCTGCTACATACAGGCGATCTGATCGTCGCCTGTATGTAGCAGAGCTGATCGGGTTATGGAATCTTATAGTTTCCTATGGAGACTATTGAAGCATGACAAAAGTAAAAAAATATATATATATTTTAAAAAAATATTTAAAAAATTTAGTTAAAATCACCCCCTTTCACCTCATTAAAAAAACAATAAAAAAATCAAATATACACATATTTGGTATGACCGCTTTAGAATTGCCCGATCTATCAATATAAAAAAGAATTAATCTGATTGCTAAACAGCGTAATGAGAGAAAAAAAGTAAAAATGAAAGAATTACATTTTTTTGGTAGCCACAACATTGCATTAAAATGCAATAACGGGCGATCAAAAGAACATATCTTCACCAAAATGGTATCATTAAAAACGTCAGCTAGACACGCAAAAAACATGCCCTGACCTGACCCGAGATCACAAAAAATAGAGATGCTATGGTTATCGGAAAATAGCACAATATTTTTTTTTTGTTAACAAACTTGGGAATTTTTTTCTCACCATTTAGATAAAAAAGAACCTAGACATGTTTGGTGTCTATGAACTCATAATGACCTGGAGAATCATAATGGCAGGCCAGTTTTAGCATTCAGAGAACAATGTAAAAGAGAAAAAAAATGTGGAATTGCAATTTTTTTTCACAGCACTTGAAATTTTTTCACATTTTCCAGTACCAGACGTTAAAACCAATGTTGTCTTTCAAACTTCTCTAGGATGAGTCAATAAACAATCGCCAATCTGCAACAAAATACTCTTGATTCAGTTCTTCAAAGAGGCTATGAACATTGTTACAGTACACCATTGGTCCATCAACTGTGAAAAATTGTGTTAAAGTATTACTTCTGCTTCGGTAATGACACATTTTGACATCATCATGAAGAAGATTCTTCTGTTTCAATCTAAATGCAAGAAGTTAAGCTTTATCTTTTGACAATGAAAGGTCTCTGATGAGATAATTTAGTTCATGTTGAGTAAAGCATTCTGGCTGCTTGGCTGCTCCATCAGGTACATACTCATCTTGACTTGAGTTCTCCATGTCTTCTCCAGTTGCTTCAGCTTCATAGTCTTCATGTTCTACTTCATTTTCAACCAATCCAGACAACGGTGGTATAGGAACTGGCAAGATACCATCATGTGTTACTGGCCTAATCGCAGATTTAGGTTCAGAGTAATTAGTCTTATGTTTGTTCTTTGTAGAAAAGCCCTTCAGTTTGACAAAACAAAAGTAGCAGTCATCACTATGATTTTGGAGTTCTCTCCAAATCATGGGAGCAGCAAATGGCATAGCCAATTTCCTCATATTAAACCAGTCTTGAAGACCATTTGAACAACTTCAGAATATCAGATGGGGGGCCCAGCTTTTGTCTTGATCACCAAGTGGACACTTAAAGTACATATGGTACACCTTTCTAATATCATGAGTGATTGAACGTACTTGGCCTTTTGGTGTAAAAGAAAAACACACATAGCAGAATCTGTTTGGATGATTGATACACTGTTGGTACATTTTTCTACTTTAAATCAGATTAAACAGTAGAGTAAGTTCTGTTCAATGGTGGTGACAAAACTGAAAAAAAAATGCGATGAGCCAACTGACTATATATAGATATTTCCCCAGAGATGACAGAGGCAACTTGTATTTAGAATTGGTTTTACTGGAGGTAATCTGGTAGATAACTATATACAGGTATGAGGTAAACAGGTCAGCTTATTCCTTACAGATGAACATTTGCTGACAGTTTCTCAGTGTGATATTGGCTGGAGACCCTCACTCAGTTACACCTCAATGGCTAAGCTGTTTTCTTCCCTCTGAGGCGACTTGCCCTCTCAGAAATGCAGAGAAAATCCTCTCACAATTAGTGTTGAGCGATAGTGCTCGATATCTAAAAATATCGTATCGAAATTGTATCGCCGATAGCACTAAATATCGTCGATATCCGATTTCGATACCGGAAGTCCCATGTAAGTCTATGGGAACAAAATATCGCAACAAAAAAAACCCTTTCTTTCGTTGTAAACACAAAATATACACACATAGAATACATATATATATATATACATGTCATTGTGACATATATATATACATATATTTATAGTTTATACACTTCTACATAGTAAAATAGACTCTGATTCAATTGCCGGGTAAAGCCGTGACATACCCCATAGAAGTCGACGGGCTCGGTGCCGAGTACCCCCAAAACCTCTGGCTCTGTGCGACTCAACTTGGGCGTCACAAACAGGATTCTGTACCTCGCTATAAGCGAGTCCTGTGTGCCTGAATTGAACTGGTTTTGTGCTTGAGAATTGCTAAAATCATCAGAGAATGTATTTGCCATTTTTCCGCCATATCTGCATCACGACGAGGCACTGGTGAAGAAGAAGGGCGTGCTCTTCATGGGTGTACACACTCACTCAGTGACGCGAAAACGATGGCTCTAAATGGTACTGCAATGTAAGATCGTGCCCCACAGCTCTTCAGTTCCGCCTCCTCATCCTCCTCAGTGGGCGGAAACTAACACGAAGGTCCCGCCTCCCTACAAAAGAGGGCCCTCTCCAGATGCTAATGACACATGTGACTTGGCAGAGATGGCTAATGGACACGAGCAGAAGTGTGAAGGGATGGAGCAGTCAGAGCTCTCCCCCCACGGAAGCGACCCGATCGCCACGGAACCACCGTTGGGCACCTGGCCTGGAAACCCTCCTACGCTGCAAGAATCGGAGGATACCCTAAGAGGCCTGGCCCGGCACCGGGAGGAGGTCGCCAGGATGGAAGTCAGCTGGCGTGCCCTAAAAATAAACTTGGAGCGGCGCCAATCCCTCTTACCTGAAGTGTCTGTACCGGAAGGTGAGGCACCCGTTCGTGCAAAAAATGCTGCACCGGCAGCACCCCAGATCCCGCTGTCTGCCCCCGTCGCTGAGACAGAAGAAGCGACACCCGTCCTCATGGAGGAGGCCGCGCAGGCACCAGAGCACTACATGCCTGTACCGGAGCCCCGACTGTCATCTGTTCCAGAGCCGGCTGCTTCCTCCGCAGGTGAGCGCCGCCAGGACTGGGGGGCGCCAGGAGAGCTGACGCAAACCGGACACTGTAAGCTTTCATTTGATGGTGGAGACATGGAGCAGCTGGTGGAGGAGAATTACAACCGGCGTCAGGAGGAAGAGTGGAGACGTTGGGAGCGGAAGCAGAGCGACAAAGGGAGCAGCGAGAATCCCAAAAACTTCGCCAACGTCAGCTGGAGAAGGACCGGGCAGATAAGGACCGGATGAGAAAGGATAAAGGAACCCTGAGGGAGCCGCAGCGTAAGGGTGCAGTACGGAGTTTTAAATTGAAAGGTGGTTGGGGCTTCATCCAGGAGCCTGGACTTTATTTAGAAGTTTTTGTGAACCGGCGGGATGTGGAGGCTCACCTCCCAGAAGGACACCTGGGGAGGGACCTGTTGCCAGGAGACTTGGTGACTTACACCCGACACTGGGGTTACAATGGATGGATCGCCCTAAATGTTACCAGGTGCGACCCCTAATCCCCAGAGTGTCAGGAACCTGTGAGACCCTTGGAGCCTTCAGCCTCCCACATCCAGGCCTCTGCAAAAGTGCCCACCCCACGCCGTAAATCTCCCCAGCCTCCCTCAGTGGTCTCCTCAGCAGCCCCAGCTATGGACATGATAAGTATAGCTGGCCCGTACCCGGCGCCTGTTAGGCCCCCTGGGGTTCATTCAGTCTGGGACATAGGGTTCCAGACCTGGAGGGAGATGAAAGAGGTGGCCACACAGACCCAGATAGCGGGACACGACTTGACTGTACAGGCCACACGACGTCATCAGGTCCTGGTGGTCCTTGGTGCCTCGGATGTTTGGCAAGCATCAGAAGAGTACCAGGTGGTACCTGGAACACCCCTGCCAAAGAATTATAAATAACCCGGACAGGGTCCCTGTATGTAAATAGTTAAATTGTTTATGTACCCGGACGGGTGAATGTTCATAAAAAAGTTTTTAATTAATAAAAAAAAAAAAAAAACAGTTTCATTACTTTTATTACAGTCTCATCCTGCGACACCATCGATCTCCTGTAAAAAAATGAAAAAAAAGTATACACCTGACGACGCAGTCCATAGTAACGAGTGTCCCACGACGATCCAGCTCTGCTACATCAGAATGACAGGCAGAGCCTGTCATCCCGGCGCGGCACAGCTGATTACCTGCTTCCCCGGCGGTGACGTCATCGGACTGACTGCTTTACGGCCGGGATTACCCAGCAGTCACTGCAGTTATCGCGAAAAACTGCATGTGACCGCCAGGGAGAAGATAATGGCGGCCATCAAGCAGTCCAGGACGTGACCGCCGGAGATCTTCTGCCAGGTAAGTGCCGCTGACTCCTGACAGACCCGACCGACGGACACTCACAGTGACAGTGACATATCCGATTCCGGTATTCGATAAGACGAAAATATCAAAACGAATTATCGAAAGGCCGATAGAGCTAATATCGGCCGATAGCCGATATTTGCATTATCGTATCGCTCAACACTACTCACAATGGCGACTGTCTGCTGCCTTCCCTTCTTCTATCTCCCAGTGGCAGAGCTCAGATCCCTGCAAATGTGTTTGTTGCGTTTGTAACGAGATAATGTTCAACTCTGCTGTACTGTGCTAGCTCTGGTGTACTGCGCTGGTTATCATCAAGCACCGCTCTGAGGCGGAGCTGACAGCACTAGGAGAAAACAAATGTACATGCAAATGTGTGTAATGAGACAACGCTCTAGGGAAAAAACAGGGTTTTGTCCAGCATACACTACAAATATTTATATTGTATTATGCTAACTTGGTCCATTATATTATACCTTTTAGGATAAATTTTCAGCTGCTGTGGATCCACAGGTTTTCATAAACCAATGAGTATCTCGGTCTAGAGAATTTGTAGATTTTTCCCGTGTTACCAGTTATTGGAGACGTCAGTTCACAAAAAAATATAACCCCTTAACGACCAAGCCATTTTGTAGGTTAAAGACCAGGCCAATTTTTACAATTCTGACCACTGTCTCTTTATGAGGTTATAACTCTGGAACGCTTCTACGGATCTTGGCGATTCTGAGATTGTTTTCTCGTGACATATTGTACTTCATGATAGTGGTAAAATTTCTTCAATATAACTTGCTTTTATTTATGAAAAAAACGGAAATATGGGAAAAATTGTGAAAATTTTGCAATTTTCAAACTTTTAATTTTTATGCCATTAAATCAGAGAGATATGTCACAAAAATTAGTTAATAAATAACATTTCCCACATGTTTACTTTACATCAGCACAATTTTGGAACCAACATTTTTTTTTGTTAGGAAGTTATAAGTGTTAAAATTTGACCAGCAATTTCTCATTTTTCCAACAAAATTTACAAAACCATTTTTTTTAGGGACCACCTCACATTTGAAGTGAATTTGAGGGGTCAATATGACAGAAAATACCCAAAAGTGACACCATTCTAAAAACTGCACCCCTCAACGTGTTCAAAGCCACATTCAAGAAGTTTATTAACCCTTTAGGTACTTCACAAGAATTGAAGTAATGTGGAAGGAAAAAATGAACATTTAACTTTTTTCCCAAAATTTTTCTTTCGACACAATTTTTTTAAATTTTGTCAAGGGTATCAGGAGAAAATGAACCACAATATTTGTTGTACAATTTCTCCAGAGTACACCGATACCCCATGTGTGGGGGTAAACCACTATTTGGGCACATGGCAGAGCTCGGAAGGGAAGTAGCGCCATTTGACTTTTTTGGCTGGAATTGAGATTGGACGCCATGTCGCATTTGGAGAGTCCCTGTGTGCCTAAACAGTGGAAACCCCCCACAAGTGACCCCATTTTGGAAACTGGACCCCCCAAGGAACTTATCTAAATGTGTTGTGAGAGCTTTTAACCCCCAAGGGCTTCACAGAAGGTTATAAAGTAGAGCTGTAAAATTAAAAAATCATATTTTTTCCACAAAAATGATCTTTTCATCCCAATTTTTATTTTCCAAAGGATAAAAGGACCCAAAAAGTTATTGTGCAATTAGTCCTGAGTACACTGATACCCCATGTGTGGGGTAAACCACTATTTGGGCGCATGGCAGAGCTCGGAAGGGAAGCAGTGCCATTTGACTTTTTTGGCTGGAATTGAGATTGGACGCCATGTCGCATTTGGAGAGTCCCTGTGTGCCTAAACAGTGGAAACCCCCCACAAGTGACCCCATTTTGGAAACTGGACCCCCCAAGGAACTTATCTAAATGTGTTGTGAGAGCTTTTAACACCCAAGGGCTTCACAGAAGGTTATAACGTAGAGCCGTAAAATTAAAAAATCATATTTTTTCCACAAAAATGATCTTTTCATCCCAATTTTTATTTTCCAAAGGATAAAAGGACCCCAATAGTTATTGTGCAATTAGTCCTGAGTACGCTGATACCCCATATGTGGGGGTAAACTATTATTTGGGCGCATGGCAGAGCTCGGAAGGGAAGCAGCGCCATTTGACTTTTTTGGCTGGAATTGAAATTGGACGCCATGTCGTATTTGGAGAGCCCCTGTGTGCCTAAACAGTGGAAACTCCCCACAAGTGACCCCATTTTGGAAACTAGACCCCCAAGGAACTTATCTAGATGTGTGGTGAGAGCTTTGAACCCCAAGGGCTTCACAGAAGGTTATAACGTAGAGCAGTAAAATTAAAAAATCATATCTTTTCCACAAAAATGATCTTTCCACCCCCAATTGTTATTTTCCAAAGGGTAACAGGACCCCAAAAGTTATTGTGCAATTTGTCCTGAGTACGCTGATACCCCATATGTGGGGGTAAACCACTATTTTGACGCATGGCAGAGTTCGAAAGGGAAGGAGCGCCTTTTTCAAATGCAGACTTTGATGGAATGGTCTGCGGGTGTCATGTCACGTTTGGAGAGCCCCTGATGTGCCTAAACAGTAGAAACCCCCCACAAGTGACTCCATTTTGGAAACTAGACCCCCCAAGGAACTTATCTAGATGTGTGGTGAGCACTTTGAACCCCCAAGTGCTTCACAGAAGTTTATAACGTAGAGCCGTGAAAATAAAAAAATCATATTTTTTTCCACAAAAATAATTTTTTGCCCCCAAATTTTTATTTTTATAAGGGTAACAGGAGAAATAGGACCCCAAAAGCTATTGTGCAATTTGTCCTGAGTACGCTGATATCCCATATGTAGGGGGGAACCACTATTTTGATGCATGGAAGAGATCGGAAGTGAAGGAGCACCGTTTTTAAATGCAGACTTTGATGGAATGGTCTGCAGGTGTCATGTTGCGCTTGGAGAGCCCCTGATGTGCCTAAACAGTAGAAACCCCCCATAAATGACCCCATTTTGCAAACTAGACCCCACAAGGAACTTATCTAGATGTGTGGTCAGCACTTTGAACCCCCAAGGGCTTCACAGAAGTTTATAACGTAGAGCCGTGAAAATAAAAAAATCATATTTTTTTCAACAAAAATGACCTTTTTGCCCCCAAATTTTTATTTTTCTAAGGGTAACAGGAGAAATAGGACCCCAAAAGCTATTGTGCATTTTGTCCTGAGTACGCTGATACCCCATATGTGGGAGGGAACCACTGTGATCACCTTACTGCGATCTTTGGGAGGCACAATGAACAAATCTACAAAAGGTGAAGAATTGGTTTTCTTTTTTATGCCGTTCCTCGTGCGGTATTAGTGATTAGGCGACTTTATTCCTCGGATCGGTGCTATTACAGCGATACCAGATTTACATAGTTTTTTCATGTTTAGCTTCTGTCACACTCTAAAAGATGCTTTTTTTTTAATAATTTTTTGTAAGAAATTTTTGCATCGCCGTATTTTGAGAGCTATAATTTTTCCATATTTCGGCTGACAGTTATCTGTGGGCTTAATTTTTGCGGGACGAGCTGACGTATTTATTGGTACCATATTCGGGCACATAACGTTTTTTGATCGCTTCCTATTCCGATTTTTGTGGAAGCAGAATGAATAAAAACCAGCAATTCAGGAATTGTTTTTTTTTTTTTTTTTTCCTCCGTTCCGCGTGTGGTAAAATTGATATAGGAGCTTTATTCTTCGGATCACTACGATTAGAGCGATACCTCATTTATATATTTTTTTTTTATGTTTTGGCGTTTTTTACACAATAAAAAATTTTATAGAAAAAATAATTATTTTTGCATCAGTTTATTCCGCGAGCTATAAATTTTTTATTTTTTCGCTGATGATGCTGTATAGCGGCTTGTTTTTTGCGGGACAAGATGACATTTTCAAAGGTACCATGATTATTTATATCTGACTTTTTGATTGCGTGTTATTGCACTTTTTCCAAGCGGTATGATGATACCGCTTGGGAAAAGTATAATTTACTACTTTTTTGTGGTTTTTTTTTACGGCTTTCACTGAAGGGGTTAACTAGGGTTACGCTTTTATAGATGGGATTTTTACGGACGTGGCGATACCTAACATGTGTATTTTTTTGTTTTTCATTTTTTTTATTACATAAAAATGTGTATTTTTTAGGGGATTTTTTTAAAATTATTTTTTAATATTTTTTTTACAATTTTTTTTAAAAAATGATTTTTTTTAACTTGTCCCTTTATGGGACTTTCACTTTTTTTTACTTTTTATTGCAGTTACAATGCATTGCAATGCTCCAGCATTGCAATGCATTGTACCTATGGGGAAAGCTGCTGTGACATGATCACAGCAGCTTCCCGTAGCTAGATGACCCAGAGGTTGTCATGACAACCCCTGGGTCATCAAGGCAGAGATCGGGCCCTACATTGCAGGGCGCCGATCTGAGGCAGAGGGAGCTCCCGACCCTCTGCCTCCCCCCCTGAGCTCTGCGATCGCGCTGGATCGCAGCAGTCAGGGGGTTAACAGCCAGGGGCGGTGGGGGCTCCGCTCCTGGCTGTCAGTTCAGGAAGCCTGGCCACTGCAGCGCCGGCTCGTGCACTGATTGCGCTGGAGAAGCTGAAATTTCAGCTTCTCCTGCACGATCGCTGCTGTGTTTGGTCAGTCAGATTGACTGACCAATCACAGCGCTGTGGGTGCGGGGACCGACGGCAAAGGTCCCCGCACCGCTTGCCGTGCATGTCAGCTGTCTATGACAGCTGTCGGCACTGATCACCACTGCGTGTTTACACGCAGTGGTAGATCAAAGGCATGACGTGCACAGTCCGTACTGGTGCCGGAACTGGCACCTTGCCATGACGGACTGTGCACGTCAGTGGACATTAAGGGGTTAATAAGCTTGAAATTTTTATTCAACGCATTTTAATGTGTTAAGCACTTCTTCAGGAAATAATCACAAATTCTCCAATCCTGTGATGAGACAATGTAACTTCTGCTGTAATGTGTTAGCTCTGCTTACTGTGCTAGTTCTGATTTCACTGCAGAGTTGTGTGCTACTATAAAGCAATATGTCAGACATTAAATGTTTTACACTGGTAACATACCCTTTCATTCATAATAAGCTCTGGAGGCAAATGTTCATATTGTGTTAGACCAATAGATCTTAACAGCTCATAAAAGAAAAAAAATGTGGATTTCTCTGGAATAAGACATCAGAACACAGATATCAAAGGATCACTTTTTTAAACTTTTGATGACTTGCATGCCCAATAGACGGCTTACGAGGATTTATTCTTGTGATAGATTCCCTTTATATAGTGGGCAGCCTTATCAGAATAAACTTCAGTTTCTGGCTAATCAGAGTATACTTCAAGCATTGTATGTGGTGCATTGGGTTAGGCTTGCTTTGCAATATTAAACAAAGACAGTGACTATAATATATTGGATGTTCCACATATCCTCAATAGTGTTAGGTTCTGTTTTTATTTTTCCTCAGTCATCCTTTCTTTTTAATACTTACTATAACCTATTTAGCTTTATCTTACTTTAATGGGATATATCTGCTGCCTCTCATAGTTAACGCAGCTGAAGGAACAGAATAAAAGAAAATTTTTTACTAAATAATATTGGTGACTAAGTTATCCCCTTTACGACATGCGCCGTATGTACACTGCTAAAAAAAATAACGGGAACACTAAAATCCCACATCCTAGGTAGCACTGAATTAAATATTCCAGTTGCAAATCTTTATTCATTATATAGTAGAATGCAGTGGGAACAATAAAATATAAAAATGATCAAAGTAAATCAAAATTAATATCCCATGGGGGTCTGGATTTGGAATGATACTCAAAATTAAAGTGGAAAATCAAATTACAGGCTGATCCAAATTCAGTGGAAATGCCTCAAGATAAGGAAATGATGCTCATCAGTATGTTTAGCCTCCACGGACGTGTATGACCTCCTTATTATGCCTGGGCTAATCTCCTGATGAGGTGGCGGATGTTCTTCTGAGGGATCTCTTCCCAGACCTGGATTAAAGCATCAGTCAACTCCTGGAGAGTCTGTGGTGCAATTTTGTGTTGGTGGATGGAACAATACATGACGTTCCAGATGTGCTCGATTGGATTCAGGTCAGGGGAACAGGCAAGCCAGTCCATAGCATCATTGCTTTTATCATTAAACAACCTTATTGTAAAACATGCCCGTATAAATTATAATTGATTAAATATATCAAAAAATCAGGGCTTGCTTAAATGGATATACAAATATGTGGACAATTGCATAACAGATGAAAGACGCTGAACAACAAACGATCACTGAATCCAAAAATGAGTGGTATAAAAATATATATTTTATTAACACACATCATAAAACAGAAAACAGGGAAGGACAGTGGTAAAGGCTCATGCCAATAAACAACAGTGGGAAAAAATGACACAATCTGGTGGTGAAAATGGTCTAATAGAAATATAATATTGCTGACCATATATGCTCATATTCCAAAAGAGCAAAAGTTTGCTATAGTGATAATATCGAATAGATGACCATATTGATTTGACCACAAATAATAAGTGGACAAAAGAACACTAATAACTAGGCATGAGTATGCCAAACACAGGTAGTTGTAATAAACATTATTGAAGGGTATCAATTGTCAGTATACCTGTAAGGAATGGAGAGCAGCTACCAGATGCGTCCTCCCCGACGCGCGTTTCAGCTATAGTGCCTTTTTCAAGGGGTAAGGAGAGAGAGGAAGTGGGGGTATAAAAGCAGCAAACCACCAATCACATAAGAATTACACTGCTGATGCATAATTGCTCATAATGAATATTATTGTTGGAATACTAGCAAATAAAATAAAATACCGCAGACCATCTGCAAGTCATATGCCCATAGAGATACATAGATGTAGTTCCCGCTTAGAAAGCGTTATTGCAAAGAACCTATAATCTCACGTTGCCAAAGCACGGGAGACGTCATCCCAATGCACCATAAGCGGCCACTGATGACGCACACTATATCCTGGAAACCGAAGACGCCGAGCGGCGTCGGCGTCATGTGTCTGATGACGTCACAACACGTGATCAGTCACCAGGACAACAGAAGACGCCGAAAGCCGCAGAGCGTGGACGATCAGCAGGAGAGAGCGCGTACCGGCCGTAAGTGTGGCATGAAAGGGGGGCAACACAAATAGGTGATGAATGGGAAATAGAGGCACAAAGATATACCCACAGAAACAAATATACATGCAAATATCAATATGGGACATAAAATAAAGAATAGAAAAAGGATTATTAATGAAAAGAAAGGGGAAAATTGACAATGTACAAAAAATATATATAACACAGAAGGGAAAATGTGAAAGAAATATTGTGACATGATAAAGCAATAATAATCATCATGATGGACTGCTGGTAAACATGGAGAAATGCCAATCAAATGGAACAAATTGCTTCAGATCATTTGAAGATCAGGATGTACATCAATATTCTGTCCTTATAAATGTGAGGTGGAGAAGAAACTGCGGAGAATAAAAACAATTAAAACCAAAACCACTGATGCTTAACCAGAAGACAAAGTCCAGACAATAATACATATTAAAGAAAGGAGGAAAAACTTATGGTTTCATTAAGACCCTTAGGATGTACTGTATCTAGTAACCAGATCCATCTGGTTTCTTTCTGTAATAATCTCTGACATAGATTACCACCACGGATCCAGGAATTAACATGTCAATGCCCTTTATTCTCAATAGAGAACTGTCGCAATTATGGAATGTTTTGAAATGGCGAGGTAACGTCCTAAGTGTGGTTGGATCATCATGGCTGACCGCCGCCTGAATGCCCAAGACATGTTCCCGCGTGCGCACCTTTAATTGACGAGTTGTCATCCCTACATAAATCAGATTACATGGACACGTGGCAAAATAAACCACGTGACGAGAATTGCAGGAAATACTCTGCCGAATGTCATAAGTCCTTGTCCCCGCAGAATTAGTAAAGGTGGCACTGCGGTCGATGTTTGGGCAGGCGACGCACCTGCCACAAGGGGCACAACCACACTTAGGGCGTCCCGCTTGGAATATGCCATGACCGGCATTGACATGGTAGTGGCTGTGCACCAACTGGTCTTTTAAATTCGTGGATCGCCTGAAGGTAATACTCGGTCTATCAGAGATAATTTGTTTAATAATGGGGTCCGTCTGAAGGATAGGCCAGGCCTTCTGTAGGCAATATCTCATACGAGTGGCTTGAGAATGATAAGCCGTAATGAATCTAACCGTCCCGGGAGGGTTGTTGGTACTTTTCTTTTGGTATAGTAAAGAGTGACGGGTAGAGTATTTTGCCCGATTATACGCTCTTTTCAAAACTCGTTTACTATAACCTCTCTCTAAGAAGCGTTTGAACATATCTTGAGCTTCTTTTTCAAATTCTATATCACTCGAGCAGATCCTGCGGATGCGCAAGAACTGCCCTACTGGAATTGAATTGATGAGAGGTTTTGGATGTGCTGAAGTTGCATGCAGGAGCATGTTGGTGGAAGTCTCCTTTCTGTGGACACCTGTTTGTAAAATGTCATTTTCATCTCTTTTGACTATGACATCAAGAAAGTCAATATGATCAACATTTGAATTTGATGTGATGTGAATGTTCTTGTCATTCTCATTGATGTCAGATAGAAATTTACCCAAAGAAATGGAATCACCCTGCCAGATCAAAAAAATATCATCAATGTACCGCACCCAAAAGGGGATGCGGTCCATTGATGACATGCGATCCGGCAGGGAGAGGTCCCTCTCCCACAGCCCCAGGAATAGGTTGGCATAAGAGGGGGCAAATGAAGCCCCCATTGCTGTCCCCTGGAGCTGCAGGTAGAAGGACCCTTTGAAAGTAAAAAAGTTATGGGTCAGAGAGAAATTAAGGAGCTCCAAAACAAGCCGAATGATATCTGCAGGTAAGTTAGACATCTCTAAGAAATATTTGGTGGCAAAAATGCCATCCGAGTGTCTGATGCTGGTATATAGGGATTCTACGTCCCCAGTTACCAGCAGAGTGTTGGGACCAACATGAAGACCATCAACACGTCTAAGGAACTCACTTGTGTCCACAAGAAAGGAGGGAAGGCTTTCAACAAGAGGTTGTAGTTTGGAATCAATCCAGAGATTTACTTTTTCCAAATAATTGCCAGAGCCAGATATGATTGGACGTCCTGGGGGCGTGTCCATATTTTTATGGACTTTGGGTAAAAGGTACAACGTTGAAATTGTTGGTTCCTGGACTTGTAGTGCTGAAGCCAGATCCTTAGTAATGATTTCATGTTGAACAGCGGTAAGGAGGATTTTATCCAGCTGTTCTTTAAATGATGACAAAGGATTGTAGGTAAGCCGTTTATAACACACTTTGTTGTTTAATTGTTTAAAGGCCTCCTTTTCATAAAGGGTAGTAGGCCAGATGACAATATTACCTCCTTTATCAGCTGGCTTCAGCACTACATCCGGTAACGCCCGCAGGACGTCCAATCTCTCACGCTCTTTTTTAGTTAAGTTATCTCTCTCAATTTTTTTGGAAATTTGCATAAAATCTCTGGATACCACCTGCACGAAAAGATCAATTGGAGCACATGTGGCAAGAGGAGGAAATTTTTTGGATTTAGGTCTAATGGAAAGTGGGATCTTACCTCCCTCTCCAAGCTGATGTTCAGATGATAGATCTTCTAGATCTTGTAAAGCTATCTGTTCTTCCTCTGTAGGAAACAGATGGTTCAATTGAGGATTGAAATAATGGCGCTTAAACAATAAAGATCTAGCGAATAAATGAAGATCTTTAATGGCTGTAAATTTATCAAAACTAGATTCAGGAGAGAAGGAAAGTCCCTTATTCAACAGCAGGTAATCAGTATCAGATAGTACATGTGAACTAAGATTAATTACCTTGTTTGATTTCTTGGCATCAGGAGATATGGTCTGCAATCTCTTATAGGGATGAAAATTCATATCCCTCGTACGTTTGGGTCTTTGTCCCGAACGAGTCAACATAGAAGAGGCAGACCATTCAGATGAATCACTGATGTTAGAAAGTGAACTTGTAGATGGAGCTCCAGACAATTTGTTCGCGTGAATATTGGATTTACGCCATAAGTAAACATTTTTGCTGGAGTAATCTCTCATATCTCTCTGAAATTTAGATGTCTGTACATCTTGAATCCTCTTTACACATGTGTCCAAGCTCTTTTCAATGCGTGATTCATAACCAGTGATTTTGTCAGCTGGACATTTAGATTTGAATTCACGTTCAGCATCATCGATCAATTTATCCAAATTAGAGATAGTTTTAGCATTCAAATCCACCAACAATTTCATGAAGGTATAAGAACATGTATTGCATGCCTCCTCCCAGGACCTAATAAATTCACAGTCCTCCACAGGGTAGGCAGGAGTTATTCTTATCCTGAGACCCCTAGGAATCATTTTACATGTCAAGTACTTTTCCAAAAAGGCGCGGTTCCACCATGTGCGAGTCCTTTTCAATAGCCACTTTTCGATGTCAAGGGCCTGATTGTCAATGGACTGATCAACTGGTGGCTGAGAATCATTACCACTTGTCCCAAACACCTGCTCAATTTGACCGAGCCATGTTTGATCTTTAGCTCGAAAATCCATGTCCAATATTAGAAAGAAACCTGTGCAGAACACAGCAAATAAACAGTAAACAACCTTATTGTAAAACATGCCCGTATAAATTTATAATTGATTAAATATATCAAAAAATCAGGGCTTGCTTAAATGGATATACAAATATGTGGACAATCGCATAACAGATGAAAGACGCTGAACAACAAACGATCACTGAATCCAAAAATGAGTGGTATAAAAATATATATTTTATTAACACACATCATAAAACAGAAAACAGGGAAGGACAGTGGTAAAGGCTCATGCCAATAAACAACAGTGGGAAAAAATGACACAATCTGGTGGTGAAAATGGTCTAATAGAAATATAATATTGCTGACCATATATGCTCATATTCCAAAAGAGCAAAAGTTTGCTATAGTGATAATATCGAATAGATGACCATATTGATTTGACCACAAATAATAAGTGGACAAAAGAACACTAATAACTAGGCATGAGTATGCCAAACACAGGTAGTTGTAATAAACATTATTGAAGGGTATCAATTGTCAGTATACCTGTAAGGAATGGAGAGCAGCTACCAGATGCGTCCTCCCCGACGCGCGTTTCGGCTATAGTGCCTTTTTCAAGGGGTAAGGAGAGAGAGGAAGTGGGGGGTATAAAAGCAGCAAACCACCAATCACATAAGAATTACACTGCTGATGCATAATTGCTCATAATGAATATTATTGTTGGAATACCAGCAAATAAAATAAAATACCGCAGACCATCTGCAAGTCATATGCCCATAGAGATACATAGATGTAGTTCCCGCTTAGAAAGCGTTATTGCAAAGAACCTATAATCTCACGTTGCCAAAGCATGGGAGACGTCATCCCAATGCACCCTAAGCGGCCACTGATGACGCACACTATATCCTGGAAACCGAAGACGCCGAGCGGCGTCGGCGTCATGTGTCTGATGACGTCACAACACGTGATCAGTCACCAGGACAACAGAAGACGCCGAAAGCCGCAGAGCGTGGACGATCAGCAGGAGAGAGCGCGTACCGGCCGTAAGTGTGGCATGAAAGGGGGGCAACACAAATAGGTGATGAATGGGAAATAGAGGCACAAAGATATACCCACAGAAACAAATATACATGCAAATATCAATATGGGACATAAAATAAAGAATAGAAAAAGGATTATTAATGAAAAGAAAGGGGAAAATTGACAATGTACAAAAAATATATATAACACAGAAGGGAAAATGTGAAAGAAATATTGTGACATGATAAAGCAATAATAATCATCATGATGGACTGCTGGTAAACATGGAGAAATGCCAATCAAATGGAACAAATTGCTTCAGATCATTTGAAGATCAGGATGTACATCAATATTCTGTCCTTATAAATGTGAGGTGGAGAAGAAACTGCGGAGAATAAAAACAATTAAAACCAAAACCACTGATGCTTAACCAGAAGACAAAGTCCAGACAATAATACATATTAAAGAAAGGAGGAAAAACTTATGGTTTCATTAAGACCCTTAGGATGTACTGTATCTAGTAACCAGATCCATCTGGTTTCTTTCTGTAATAATCTCTGACATAGATTACCACCACGGATCCCAGGAATTAACATGTCAATGCCCTTTATTCTCAATAGAGAACTGTCGCAATTATGGAATGTTTTGAAATGGCGAGGTAACGTCCTAAGTGTGGTTGGATCATCATGGCTGACCGCCGCCTGAATGCCCAAGACATGTTCCCGCGTGCGCACCTTTAATTGACGAGTTGTCATCCCTACATAAATCAGATTACATGGACACGTGGCAAAATAAACCACGTGACGAGAATTGCAGGAAATACTCTGCCGAATGTCATAAGTCCTTGTCCCCGCAGAATTAGTAAAGGTGGCACTGCGGTCGATGTTTGGGCAGGCGACGCACCTGCCACAAGGGGCACAACCACACTTAGGGCGTCCCGCTTGGAATATGCCATGACCGGCATTGACATGGTAGTGGCTGTGCACCAACTGGTCTTTTAAATTCGTGGATCGCCTGAAGGTAATACTCGGTCTATCAGAGATAATTTGTTTAATAATGGGGTCCGTCTGAAGGATAGGCCAGGCCTTCTGTAGGCAATATCTCATACGAGTGGCTTGAGAATGATAAGCCGTAATGAATCTAACCGTCCCGGGAGGGTTGTTGGTACTTTTCTTTTGGTATAGTAAAGAGTGACGGGTAGAGTATTTTGCCCGATTATACGCTCTTTTCAAAACTCGTTTACTATAACCTCTCTCTAAGAAGCGTTTGAACATATCTTGAGCTTCTTTTTCAAATTCTATATCACTCGAGCAGATCCTGCGGATGCGCAAGAACTGCCCTACTGGAATTGAATTGATGAGAGGTTTTGGATGTGCTGAAGTTGCATGCAGGAGCATGTTGGTGGAAGTCTCCTTTCTGTGGACACCTGTTTGTAAAATGTCATTTTCATCTCTTTTGACTATGACATCAAGAAAGTCAATATGATCAACATTTGAATTTGATGTGATGTGAATGTTCTTGTCATTCTCATTGATGTCAGATAGAAATTTACCCAAAGAAATGGAATCACCCTGCCAGATCAAAAAAATATCATCAATGTACCGCACCCAAAAGGGGATGCGGTCCATTGATGACATGCGATCCGGCAGGGAGAGGTCCCTCTCCCACAGCCCCAGGAATAGGTTGGCATAAGAGGGGGCAAATGAAGCCCCCATTGCTGTCCCCTGGAGCTGCAGGTAGAAGGACCCTTTGAAAGTAAAAAAGTTATGGGTCAGAGAGAAATTAAGGAGCTCCAAAACAAGCCGAATGATATCTGCAGGTAAGTTAGACATCTCTAAGAAATATTTGGTGGCAAAAATGCCATCCGAGTGTCTGATGCTGGTATATAGGGATTCTACGTCCCCAGTTACCAGCAGAGTGTTGGGACCAACATGAAGACCATCAACACGTCTAAGGAACTCACTTGTGTCCACAAGAAAGGAGGGAAGGCTTTCAACAAGAGGTTGTAGTTTGGAATCAATCCAGAGATTTACTTTTTCCAAATAATTGCCAGAGCCAGATATGATTGGACGTCCTGGGGGCGTGTCCATATTTTTATGGACTTTGGGTAAAAGGTACAACGTTGAAATTGTTGGTTCCTGGACTTGTAGTGCTGAAGCCAGATCCTTAGTAATGATTTCATGTTGAACAGCGGTAAGGAGGATTTTATCCAGCTGTTCTTTAAATGATGACAAAGGATTGTAGGTAAGCCGTTTATAACACACTTTGTTGTTTATATTGTTTAAAGGCCTCCTTTTCATAAAGGGTAGTAGGCAGATGACAATATTACCTCCTTTATCAGCTGGCTTCAGCACTACATCCGGTAACGCCCGCAGGACGTCCAATCTCTCACGCTCTTTTTTAGTTAAGTTATCTCTCTCAATTTTTTTGGAAATTTGCATAAAATCTCTGGATACCACCTGCACGAAAAGATCATTGGAGCACATGTGGCAAGAGGAGGAAATTTTTTGGATTTAGGTTCTAATGGAAAGTGGGATCTTACCTCCCTCTCCAAGCTGATGTTCAGATGATAGATCTTCTAGATCTTGTAAGCTATCTGTTCTTCCTCTGTAGGAAACAGATGGTTCAATTGAGGATTGAAATAATGGCGCTTAAACAATAAAGATCTAGCGAATAAATGAAGATCTTTAATGGCTGTAAATTTATCAAAACTAGATTCAGGAGAGAAGGAAAGTCCCTTATTCAACAGCAGGTAATCAGTATCAGATAGTACATGTGAACTAAGATTAATTACCTTGTTTGATTTCTTGGCATCAGGAGATATGGTCTGCAATCTCTTATAGGGATGAAAATTCATATCCCTCGTACGTTTGGGTCTTTGTCCCGAACGAGTCAACATAGAAGAGGCAGACCATTCAGATGAATCACTGATGTTAGAAAGTGAACTTGTAGATGAGCTCCAGACAATTTGTTCGCGTGAATATTGGATTTACGCCATAAGTAAACATTTTTGCTGGAGTAATCTCTCATATCTCTCTGAAATTTAGATGTCTGTACATCTTGAATCCTCTTTACACATGTGTCCAAGCTCTTTTCAATGCGTGATTCATAACCAGTGATTTTGTCAGCTGGACATTTAGATTTGAATTCACGTTCAGCATCATCGATCAATTTATCCAAATTAGAGATAGTTTTAGCATTCAAATCCACCAACAATTTCATGAAGGTATAAGAACATGTATTGCATGCCTCCTCCCAGGACCTAATAAATTCACAGTCCTCCACAGGGTAGGCAGGAGTTATTCTTATCCTGAGACCCCTAGGAATCATTTTACATGTCAAGTACTTTTCCAAAAAAGGCGCGGTTCCACCATGTGCGAGTCCTTTTCAATAGCCACTTTTCGATGTCAAAGGCCTGATTGTCAATGGACTGATCAACTGGTGGCTGAGAATCATTACCACTTGTCCAAACACCTGCTCAATTTGACCGAGCTATGTTTGATCTTTGGCTCGAAAATCCATGTCCAATATTAGAAAGAAACCTGTGCAGAACACAGCAAATAAACAGTAAACAACCTTATTGTAAAACATGCCCGTATAAATTTATAATTGATTAAATATATCAAAAAATCAGGGCTTGCTTAAATGGATATACAAATATGTGGACAATCGCATAACAGATGAAAGACGCTGAACAACAAACGATCACTGAATCCAAAAATGAGTGGTATAAAAATATATATTTTATTAACACACATCATAAAACAGAAAACAGGGAAGGACAGTGGTAAAGGCTCATGCCAATAAACAACAGTGGGAAAAAATGACACAATCTGGTGGTGAAAATGGTCTAATAGAAATATAATATTGCTGACCATATATGCTCATATTCCAAAAGAGCAAAAGTTTGCTATAGTGATAATATCGAATAGATGACCATATTGATTTGACCACAAATAATAAGTGGACAAAAGAACACTAATAACTAGGCATGAGTATGCCAAACACAGGTAGTTGTAATAAACATTATTGAAGGGTATCAATTGTCAGTATACCTGTAAGGAATGGAGAGCAGCTACCAGATGCGTCCTCCCCGACGCGCGTTTCGGCTATAGTGCCTTTTTCAAGGGGTAAGGAGAGAGAGGAAGTGGGGGGTTAAAAGCAGCAAACCACCAATCACATAAGAATTACATGCTGATGCATAATTGCTCATAATGAATATTATTGTTGGAATACCAGCAAATAAAATAAAATACCGCAGACCATCTGCAAGTCATATGCCCATAGAGATACATAGATGTAGTTCCCGCTTAGAAAGCGTTATTGCAAAGAACCTATAATCTCACGTTGCCAAAGCATGGGAGACGTCATCCAATGCACCCTAAGCGGCCACTGATGACGCACACTATATCCTGGAAACCGAAGACGCCGAGCGGCGTCGGCGTCATGTGTCTGATGACGTCACAACACGTGATCAGTCACCAGGACAACAGAAGACGCCGAAAGCCGCAGAGCGTGGACGATCAGCAGGAGAGAGCGCGTACGGCCGTAAGTGTGGCATGAAAGGGGGGCAACACAAATAGGTGATGAATGGGAAATAGAGGCACAAAGATATACCCACAGAAACAAATATACATGCAAATATCAATATGGGACATAAAATAAAGAATAGAAAAAGGATTATTAATGAAAAGAAAGGGGAAAATTGACAATGTACAAAAAATATATATAACACAGAAGGGAAAATGTGAAAGAAATATTGTGACATGATAAAGCAATAATAATCATCATGATGGACTGCTGGTAAACATGGAGAAATGCCAATCAAATGGAACAAATTGCTTCAGATCATTTGAAGATCAGGATTGTACATCAATATTCTGTCCTTATAAATGTGAGGTGGAGAAGAAACTGCGGAGAATAAAAACAATTAAAACCAAAACCACTGATGCTTAACCAGAAGACAAAGTCCAGACAATAATACATATTAAAGAAAGGAGGAAAAACTTATGGTTTCATTAAGACCCTTAGGATGTACTGTATCTAGTAACCAGATCCATCTGGTTTCTTTCTGTAATAATCTCTGACATAGATTACCACCACGGATCCCAGGAATTAACATGTCAATGCCCTTTATTCTCAATAGAGAACTGTCGCAATTATGGAATGTTTTGAAATGGCGAGGTAACGTCCTAAGTGTGGTTGGATCATCATGGCTGACCGCCGCCTGAATGCCCAAGACATGTTCCCGCGTGCGCACCTTTAATTGACGAGTTGTCATCCCTACATAAATCAGATTACATGGACACGTGGCAAAATAAACCACGTGACGAGAATTGCAGGAAATACTCTGCCGAATGTCATAAGTCCTTGTCCCCGCAGAATTAGTAAAGGTGGCACTGCGGTCGATGTTTGGGCAGGCGACGCACCTGCCACAAGGGGCACAACCACACTTAGGGCGTCCCGCTTGGAATATGCCATGACCGGCATTGACATGGTAGTGGCTGTGCACCAACTGGTCTTTTAAATTCGTGGATCGCCTGAAGGTAATACTCGGTCTATCAGAGATAATTTGATTAATAATGGGGTCCGTCTGAAGGATAGGCCAGGCCTTCTGTAGGCAATATTCCATACGAGTGGCTTGAGAATGATAAGCCGTAATGAATCTAACCGTCCCGGGAGGGTTGTTGGTACTTTTCTTTTGGTATAGTAAAGAGTGACGGGTAGAGTATTTTGCCCGATTATACGCTCTTTTCAAAACTCGTTTACTATAACCTCTCTCTAAGAAGCGTTTGAACATATCTTGAGCTTCTTTTTCAATTCTATATCACTCGAGCGATCCTGCGGATGCGCAAGAACTGCCCTACTGGAATTGAATTGATGAGAGGTTTTGGATGTGCTGAAGTTGCATGCAGGAGCATGTTGGTGGAAGTCTCCTTTCTGTGGACACCTGTTTGTAAAATGTCATTTTCATCTCTTTTGACTATGACATCAAGAAAGTCAATATGATCAACATTTGAATTTGATGTGATGTGAATGTTCTTGTCATTCTCATTGATGTCAGATAGAATTTACCCAAAGAAATGGAATCACCCTGCCAGATCAAAAAAATATCATCAATGTACCGCACCCAAAAGGGGATGCGGTCCATTGATGACATGCGATCCGGCAGGGAGAGGTCCCTCTCCCACAGCCCCAGGAATAGGTTGGCATAAGAGGGGGCAAATGAAGCCCCCATTGCTGTCCCCTGGAGCTGCAGGTAGAAGGACCCTTTGAAAGTAAAAAAGTTATGGGTCAGAGAGAAATTAAGGAGCTCCAAAACAAGCCGAATGATATCTGCAGGTAAGTTAGACATCTCTAAGAAATATTTGGTGGCAAAAATGCCATCCGAGTGTCTGATGCTGGTATATAGGGATTCTACATCCCCAGTTACCAGCAGAGTGTTGGACCAACATGAAGACCATCAACACGTCTAAGGAACTCACTTGTGTCCACAAGAAAGGAGGGAAGGCTTTCAACAAGAGGTTGTAGTTTGGAATCAATCCAGAGATTTACTTTTTCCAAATAATTGCCAGAGCCAGATATGATTGGACGTCCTGGGGGCGTGTCCATATTTTTATGGACTTTGGGTAAAAGGTACAACGTTGAAATTGTTGGTTCCTGGACTTGTAGTGCTGAAGCCAGATCCTTAGTAATGATTTCATGTTGAACAGCGGTAAGGAGGATTTTATCCAGCTGTTCTTTAAATGATGACAAAGGATTGTAGGTAAGCCGTTTATAACACACTTTGTTGTTTAATTGTTTAAAGGCCTCCTTTTCATAAAGGGTAGTAGGCCAGATGACAATATTACCTCCTTTATCAGCTGGCTTCAGCACTACATCCGGTAACGCCCGCAGGACGTCCAATCTCTCACGCTCTTTTTTAGTTAAGTTATCTCTCTCAATTTTTTTGGAAATTTGCATAAAATCTCTGGATACCACCTGCACGAAAAGATCAATTGGAGCACATGTGGCAAGAGGAGGAAATTTTTTGGATTTAGGTCTAATGGAAAGTGGGATCTTACCTCCCTCTCCAAGCTGATGTTCAGATGATAGATCTTCTAGATCTTGTAAAGCTATCTGTTCTTCCTCTGTAGGAAACAGATGGTTCAATTGAGGATTGAAATAATGGCGCTTAAACAATAAAGATCTAGCGAATAAATGAAGATCTTTAATGGCTGTAAATTTATCAAAACTAGATTCAGGAGAGAAGGAAAGTCCCTTATTCAACAGCAGGTAATCAGTATCAGATAGTACATGTGAACTAAGATTAATTACCTTGTTTGATTTCTTGGCATCAGGAGATATGGTCTGCAATCTCTTATAGGGATGAAAATTCATATCCTCGTACGTTTGGGTCTTTGTCCCGAACGAGTCAACATAGAAGAGGCAGACCATTCAGATGAATCACTGATGTTAGAAAGTGAACTTGTAGATGGAGCTCCAGACAATTTGTTCGCGTGAATATTGGATTTACGCCATAAGTAAACATTTTTGCTGGAGTAATCTCTCATATCTCTCTGAAATTTAGATGTCTGTACATCTTGAATCCTCTTTACACATGTGTCCAAGCTCTTTTCAATGCGTGATTCATAACCAGTGATTTTGTCAGCTGGACATTTAGATTTGAATTCACGTTCAGCATCATCGATCAATTTATCCAAATTAGAGATAGTTTTAGCATTCAAATCCACCAACAATTTCATGAAGGTATAAGAACATGTATTGCATGCCTCCTCCCAGGACCTAATAAATTCACAGTCCTCCACAGGGTAGGCAGGAGTTATTCTTATCCTGAGACCCCTAGGAATCATTTTACATGTCAAGTACTTTTCCAAAAAGGCGCGGTTCCACCATGTGCGAGTCCTTTTCAATAGCCACTTTTCGATGTCAAGGGCCTGATTGTCAATGGACTGATCAACTGGTGGCTGAGAATCATTACCACTTGTCCCAAACACCTGCTCAATTTGACCGAGCCATGTTTGATCTTTGGCTCGAAAATCCATGTCCAATATTAGAAAGAAACCTGTGCAGAACACAGCAAATAAACAGTAAACAACCTTATTGTAAAACATGCCCGTATAAATTTATAATTGATTAAATATATCAAAAAATCAGGGCTTGCTTAAATGGATATACAAATATGTGGACAATCGCATAACAGATGAAAGACGCTGAACAACAAACGATCACTGAATCCAAAAATGAGTGGTATAAAAATATATATTTTATTAACACACATCATAAAACAGAAAACAGGGAAGGACAGTGGTAAAGGCTCATGCCAATAAACAACAGTGGGAAAAAATGACACAATCTGGTGGTGAAAATGGTCTAATAGAAATATAATATTGCTGACCATATATGCTCATATTCCAAAAGAGCAAAAGTTTGCTATAGTGATAATATCGAATAGATGACCATATTGATTTGACCACAAATAATAAGTGGACAAAAGAACACTAATAACTAGGCATGAGTATGCCAAACACAGGTAGTTGTAATAAACATTATTGAAGGGTATCAATTGTCAGTATACCTGTAAGGAATGGAGAGCAGCTACCAGATGCGTCCTCCCCGACGCGCGTTTCGGCTATAGTGCCTTTTTCAAGGGGTAAGGAGAGAGAGGAAGTGGGGGGTATAAAAGCAGCAAACCACCAATCACATAAGAATTACACTGCTGATGCATAATTGCTCATAATGAATATTATTGTTGGAATACCAGCAAATAAAATAAAATACCGCAGACCATCTGCAAGTCATATGCCCATAGAGATACATAGATGTAGTTCCCGCTTAGAAAGCGTTATTGCAAAGAACCTATAATCTCACGTTGCCAAAGCATGGGAGACGTCATCCCAATGCACCCTAAGCGGCCACTGATGACGCACACTATATCCTGGAAACCGAAGACGCCGAGCGGCGTCGGCGTCATGTGTCTGATGACGTCACAACACGTGATCAGTCACCAGGACAACAGAAGACGCCGAAAGCCGCAGAGCGTGGACGATCAGCAGGAGAGAGCGCGTACCGGCCGTAAGTGTGGCATGAAAGGGGGGCAACACAAATAGGTGATGAATGGGAAATAGAGGCACAAAGATATACCCACAGAAACAAATATACATGCAAATATCAATATGGGACATAAATAAAGAATAGAAAAAGGATTATTAATGAAAAGAAAGGGGAAAATTGACAATGTACAAAATATATATATAACACAGAAGGGAAAATGTGAAAGAAATATTGTGACATGATAAAGCAATAATAATCATCATGATGGACTGCTGGTAAACATGGAGAAATGCCAATCAAATGGAGCAAATTGCTTCAGATCATTTGAAGATCAGGATGTACATCAATATTCTGTCCTTATAAATGTGAGGTGGAGAAGAAACTGCGGAGAATAAAAACAATTAAAACCAAAACCACTGATGCTTAACCAGAAGACAAAGTCCAGACAATAATACATATTAAAGAAAGGAGGAAAAACTTATGGTTTCATTAAGACCCTTAGGATGTACTGTATCTAGTAACCAGATCCATCTGGTTTCTTTCTGTAATAATCTCTGACATAGATTACCACCACGGATCCCAGGAATTAACATGTCAATGCCCTTTATTCTCAATAGAGAACTGTCGCAATTATGGAATGTTTTGAAATGGCGAGGTAACGTCCTAAGTGTGGTTGGATCATCATGGCTGACCGCCGCCTGAATGCCCAAGACATGTTCCCGCGTGCGCACCTTTAATTGACGAGTTGTCATCCCTACATAAATCAGATTACATGGACACGTGGCAAAATAAACCACGTGACGAGAATTGCAGGAAATACTCTGCCGAATGTCATAAGTCCTTGTCCCCGCAGAATTAGTAAAGGTGGCACTGCGGTCGATGTTTGGGCAGGCGACGCACCTGCCACAAGGGGCACAACCACACTTAGGGCGTCCCGCTTGGAATATGCCATGACCGGCATTGACATGGTAGTGGCTGTGCACCAACTGGTCTTTTAAATTCGTGGATCGCCTGAAGGTAATACTCGGTCTATCAGAGATAATTTGTTTAATAATGGGGTCCGTCTGAAGGATAGGCCAGGCCTTCTGTAGGCAATATCTCATACGAGTGGCTTGAGAATGATAAGCCGTAATGAATCTAACCGTCCCGGGAGGGTTGTTGGTACTTTTCTTTTGGTATAGTAAAGAGTGACGGGTAGAGTATTTTGCCCGATTATACGCTCTTTTCAAAACTCGTTTACTATAACCTCTCTCTAAGAAGCGTTTGAACATATCTTGAGCTTCTTTTTCAAATTCTATATCACTCGAGCAGATCCTGCGGATGCGCAAGAACTGCCCTACTGGAATTGAATTGATGAGAGGTTTTGGATGTGCTGAAGTTGCATGCAGGAGCATGTTGGTGGAAGTCTCCTTTCTGTGGACACCTGTTTGTAAAATGTCATTTTCATCTCTTTTGACTATGACATCAAGAAAGTCAATATGATCAACATTTGAATTTGATGTGATGTGAATGTTCTTGTCATTCTCATTGATGTCAGATAGAAATTTACCCAAAGAAATGGAATCACCCTGCCAGATCAAAAAAATATCATCAATGTACCGCACCCAAAAGGGGATGCGGTCCATTGATGACATGCGATCCGGCAGGGAGAGGTCCCTCTCCCACAGCCCAGGAATAGGTGGGTATATCTTTGTGCCTCTATTTCCCATTCATCACCTATTTGTGTTGCCCCCTTTCATGCCACACTTACGGCCGGTACGCGCTCTCTCCTGCTGATCGTCCACGCTCTGCGGCTTTCGGCGTCTTCTGTTGTCCTGGTGACTGATCACGTGTTGTGACGTCATCAGACACATGACGCCGACGCCGCTCGGCGTCTTCGGTTTCCAGGATATAGTGTGCGTCATCAGTGGCCGCTTAGGGTGCATTGGGATGACGTCTCCCATGCTTTGGCAACGTGAGATTATAGGTTCTTTGCAATAACGCTTTCTAAGTGGGAACTACATCTATGTATCTCTATGGGCATATGACTTGCAGATGGTCTGCGGTATTTTATTTTATTTGCTGGTATTCCAACAATAATATTCATTATGAGCAATTATGCATCAGCAGTGTAATTCTTATGTGATTGGTGGTTTGCTGCTTTTATACCCCCCACTTCCTCTCTCTCCTTACCCTTGAAAAAGGCACTATAGCCGAAACGCGCGTCGGGGAGGACGCATCTGGTAGCTGCTCTCCATTCCTTACAGGTATACTGACAATTGATACCCTTCAATAATGTTTATTACAACTACCTGTGTTTGGCATACTCATGCCTAGTTATTAGTGTTCTTTTGTCCACTTATTATTTGTGGTCAAATCAATATGGTCATCTATTCGATATTATCACTATAGCAAACTTTTGCTCTTTTGGAATATGAGCATATATGGTCAGCAATATTATATTTCTATTAGACCATTTTCACCACCAGATTGTGTCATTTTTTCCCACTGTTGTTTATTGGCATGAGCCTTTACCACTGTCCTTCCCTGTTTTCTGTTTTATGATGTGTGTTAATAAAATATATATTTTTATACCACTCATTTTTGGATTCAGTGATCATTTGTTGTTCAGCGTCTTTCATCTGTTATGCGATTGTCCACATATTTGTATATCCATTTAAGCAAGCCCTGATTTTTTGATATATTTAATCAATTATAAATTTATACGGGCATGTTTTACAATAAGGTTGTTTACTGTTTATTTGCTGTGTTCTGCACAGGTTTCTTTCTAATATTGGACATGGATTTTCGAGCCAAAGATCAAACATGGCTCGGTCAAATTGAGCAGGTGTTTGGGACAAGTGGTAATGATTCTCAGCCACCAGTTGATCAGTCCATTGACAATCAGGCCCTTGACATCGAAAAGTGGCTATTGAAAAGGACTCGCACATGGTGGAACCGCGACTTTTTGGAAAAGTACTTGACATGTAAAATGATTCCTAGGGGTCTCAGGATAAGAATAACTCCTGCCTACCCTGTGGAGGACTGTGAATTTATTAGGTCCTGGGAGGAGGCATGCAATACATGTTCTTATACCTTCATGAAATTGTTGGTGGATTTGAATGCTAAAACTATCTCTAATTTGGATAAATTGATCGATGATGCTGAACGTGAATTCAAATCTAAATGTCCAGCTGACAAAATCACTGGTTATGAATCACGCATTGAAAAGAGCTTGGACACATGTGTAAAGAGGATTCAAGATGTACAGACATCTAAAATTTCAGAGAGATATGAGAGATTACTCCAGCAAAAATGTTTACTTATGGCGTAAATCCAATATTCACGCGAACAAATTGTCTGGAGCTCCATCTACAAGTTCACTTTCTAACATCAGTGATTCATCTGAATGGTCTGCCTCTTCTATGTTGACTCGTTCGGGACAAAGACCCAAACGTACGAGGGATATGAATTTTCATCCCTATAAGAGATTGCAGACCATATCTCCTGATGCCAAGAAATCAAACAAGGTAATTAATCTTAGTTCACATGTACTATCTGATACTGATTACCTGCTGTTGAATAAGGGACTTTCCTTCTCTCCTGAATCTAGTTTTGATAAATTTACAGCCATTAAAGATCTTCATTTATTCGCTAGATCTTTATTGTTTAAGCGCCATTATTTCAATCCTCAATTGAACCATCTGTTTCCTACAGAGGAAGAACAGATAGCTTTACAAGATCTAGAAGATCTATCATCTGAACATCAGCTTGGAGAGGGAGGTAAGATCCCACTTTCCATTAGACCTAAATCCAAAAAATTTCCTCCTCTTGCCACATGTGCTCCAATTGATCTTTTCGTGCAGGTGGTATCCAGAGATTTTATGCAAATTTCCAAAAAAATTGAGAGAGATAACTTAACTAAAAAAGAGCGTGAGAGATTGGACGTCCTGCGGGCGTTACCGGATGTAGTGCTGAAGCCAGCTGATAAAGGAGGTAATATTGTCATCTGGCCTACTACCCTTTATGAAAAGGAGGCCTTTAAACAATTAAACAACAAAGTGTGTTATAAACGGCTTACCTACAATCCTTTGTCATCATTTAAAGAACAGCTGGATAAAATCCTCCTTACCGCTGTTCAACATGAAATCATTACTAAGGATCTGGCTTCAGCACTACAAGTCCAGGAACCAACAATTTCAACGTTGTACCTTTTACCCAAAGTCCATAAAAATATGGACACGCCCCCAGGACGTCCAATCATATCTGGCTCTGGCAATTATTTGGAAAAAGTAAATCTCTGGATTGATTCCAAACTACAACCTCTTGTTGAAAGCCTTCCCTCCTTTCTTGTGGACACAAGTGAGTTCCTTAGACGTGTTGATGGTCTTCATGTTGGTCCCAACACTCTGCTGGTAACTGGGGACGTAGAATCCCTATATACCAGCATCAGACACTCGGATGGCATTTTTGCCACCAAATATTTCTTAGAGATGTCTAACTTACCTGCAGATATCATTCGGCTTGTTTTGGAGCTCCTTAATTTCTCTCTGACCCATAACTTTTTTACTTTCAAAGGGTCCTTCTACCTGCAGCTCCAGGGGACAGCAATGGGGGCTTCATTTGCCCCCTCTTATGCCAACCTATTCCTGGGGCTGTGGGAGAGGGACCTCTCCCTGCCGGATCGCATGTCATCAATGGACCGCATCCCCTTTTGGGTGCGGTACATTGATGATATTTTTTTGATCTGGCAGGGTGATTCCATTTCTTTGGGTAAATTTCTATCTGACATCAATGAGAATGACAAGAACATTCACATCACATCAAATTCAAATGTTGATCATATTGACTTTCTTGATGTCATAGTCAAAAGAGATGAAAATGACATTTTACAAACAGGTGTCCACAGAAAGGAGACTTCCACCAACATGCTCCTGCATGCAACTTCAGCACATCCAAAACCTCTCATCAATTCAATTCCAGTAGGGCAGTTCTTGCGCATCCGCAGGATCTGCTCGAGTGATATAGAATTTGAAAAAGAAGCTCAAGATATGTTCAAACGCTTCTTAGAGAGAGGTTATAGTAAACGAGTTTTGAAAAGAGCGTATAATCGGGCAAAATACTCTACCCGTCACTCTTTACTATACCAAAAGAAAAGTACCAACAACCCTCCCGGGACGGTTAGATTCATTACGGCTTATCATTCTCAAGCCACTCGTATGAGATATTGCCTACAGAAGGCCTGGCCTATCCTTCAGACGGACCCATTATTAAACAAATTATCTCTGATAGACCGAGTATTACCTTCAGGCGATCCACGAATTTAAAAGACCAGTTGGTGCACAGCCACTACCATGTCAATGCCGGTCATGGCATATTCCAAGCGGGACGCCCTAAGTGTGGTTGTGCCCCTTGTGGCAGGTGCGTCGCCTGCCCAAACATCGACCGCAGTGCCACCTTTACTAATTCTGCGGGGACAAGGACTTATGACATTCGGCAGAGTATTTCCTGCAATTCTCGTCACGTGGTTTATTTTGCCACGTGTCCATGTAATCTGATTTATGTAGGGATGACAACTCGTCAATTAAAGGTGCGCACGCGGGAACATGTCTTGGGCATTCAGGCGGCGGTCAGCCATGATGATCCAACCACACTTAGGACGTTACCTCGCCATTTCAAAACATTCCATAATTGCGACAGTTCTCTATTGAGAATAAAGGGCATTGACATGTTAATTCCTGGGATCCGTGGTGGTAATCTATGTCAGAGATTATTACAGAAAGAAACCAGATGGATCTGGTTACTAGATACAGTACATCCTAAGGGTCTTAATGAAACCATAAGTTTTTCCTCCTTTCTTTAATATGTATTATTGTCTGGACTTTGTCTTCTGGTTAAGCATCAGTGGTTTTGGTTTTAATTGTTTTTATTCTCCGCAGTTTCTTCTCCACCTCACATTTATAAGGACAGAATATTGATGTACATCCTGATCTTCAAATGATCTGAAGCAATTTGTTCCATTTGATTGGCATTTCTCCATGTTTACCAGCAGTCCATCATGATGATTATTATTGCTTTATCATGTCACAATATTTCTTTCACATTTTCCCTTCTGTGTTATATATATTTTTTGTACATTGTCAATTTTCCCTTTCTTTTCATTAATAATCCTTTTTCTATTTTTATTTTATGTCCCATATTGATATTTGCATGTATATTTGTTTCTGTGGGTATATCTTTGTGCCTCTATTTCCCATTCATCACCTATTTGTGTTGCCCCCCTTTCATGCCACACTTACGGCCGGTACGCGCTCTCTCCTGCTGATCGTCCACGCTCTGCGGCTTTCGGCGTCTTCTGTTGTCCTGGTGACTGATCACGTGTTGTGACGTCATCAGACACATGACGCCGACGCCGCTCGGCGTCTTCGGTTTCCAGGATATAGTGTGCGTCATCAGTGGCCGCTTAGGGTGCATTGGGATGACGTCTCCCATGCTTTGGCAACGTGAGATTATAGGTTCTTTGCAATAACGCTTTCTAAGCGGGAACTACATCTATGTATCTCTATGGGCATATGACTTGCAGATGGTCTGCGGTATTTTATTTTATTTGCTGGTATTCCAACAATAATATTCATTATGAGCAATTATGCATCAGCAGTGTAATTCTTATGTGATTGGTGGTTTGCTGCTTTTATACCCCCCACTTCCTCTCTCTCCTTACCCCTTGAAAAAGGCACTATAGCCGAAACGCGCGTCGGGGAGGACGCATCTGGTAGCTGCTCTCCATTCCTTACAGGTATACTGACAATTGATACCCTTCAATAATGTTTATTACAACTACCTGTGTTTGGCATACTCATGCCTAGTTATTAGTGTTCTTTTGTCCACTTATTATTTGTGGTCAAATCAATATGGTCATCTATTCGATATTATCACTATAGCAAACTTTTGCTCTTTTGGAATATGAGCATATATGGTCAGCAATATTATATTTCTATTAGACCATTTTCACCACCAGATTGTGTCATTTTTTCCCACTGTTGTTTATTGGCATGAGCCTTTACCACTGTCCTTCCCTGTTTTCTGTTTTATGATGTGTGTTAATAAAATATATATTTTTATACCACTCATTTTTGGATTCAGTGATCGTTTGTTGTTCAGCGTCTTTCATTGCTTTTATCATGCAGGAACTGCTGACACACTTCAGCCACATGAGGTCTAGCATTGTCATGCATCAGAAGGAACCGAAGTCCCACTCCACTTGCATATGGTCTCACTATGGGTCTGAGAATCTCATCCTGGTACCTGTTGGCAGTCAGGGTACCTCTGGCTAGAACATGGAGGGCTGTGTGGCCTTCCAAAGAAATGCTTCCCCACACCATTACTGACCCACTGCCAAACCAGTCATGCTGGAGGATGTTGCAGGCAACAGAATATTGTCCACAGCATCTCCAGACTATGTCACATGTGCTCAGTGTGAACCTGCTCTCATCTGTGAAGAGAACAGGGTGCCATTGTCAAATCTGCCAATCTTGGTGTTCTTTGGCAAATGCCAATTGCCCTGCACGGTGTTGAGCTGTAAGTACAACACCCACTTGTAGACGTCGGGCGCTCATACCACCATCATGGAGTCTGTTTCTGACAGTTTGAGCAAACAAATGGATGTTAGTGGCCTGGTGGAGGTCATTTTGCAGTGCTCTGGCACTGCTCCTCCTGTTCCACCTTGCACAAAGGAGGAGGTTGAAGTTCTGGTGCTGGGTTGTTGCCTTCCTACAGCCCCTTCCATGTCTCCTGGTGTACTGGCCTCTCTCCTGGTATCTGCTCCATGCTCTGGACACTGTGCTGGCAGACACAGCTACTCTTATTGCCACAGCTCGCATTGATGTGCCATCCTGGATGAGCTGCACTAACTGAGCAAGTTCTGTTGGTTGTAAACACCACCTCACTCTACTGTACAGTACCTCTAGGGGTGAGAGCAATGATAAAATGCAAAAGTGACCAAAACAGCCAAAAAAGATGAGAACAGAGAAATTGTTTGTGGTCACCACTTGCAAAACTACTCCTTTATAGGGGGTGTCTTTCTAATTGCCAATCATTTGTACCTGTTGTCTGTTCCATTTGCACAACAGCAGGAGAAATTGATTCATATTTGGTATTGCTTTGATAGTTCAGAGGTAGATTTCACAGAAGTGTAATTGACTTGGAGTTACGTTGTGTTGTGGTAGTGTTCCCTTTATTTTTTTGAGCAGTGTATATAGCGCGTGTCGTATCTGCCTCTTTGATGTGTATTCTATGGTGCTGTGCCTGCATCTTTTCCGGCACATGACAGCTGATTTGATCATCTACTGATCCATAGATTATCACGTGCTTTGTGGTACATTTCTGTGGTATGCAACATTCAAAAAAGAGTTGAATAATTTTTCTAGAATTCAATTACTCAACCATACAGTGTTACTTGCTTTGTGGGAATATAATAAACAAAGTCAGCTCACCTCCTGGTATCCAGAGACGGAAGCACGGATGCCTGCAATGCAGCAGGAAAAAGGTATCCAAGAGAAGAAGAAAAAATCCAGCTTCACGATTCCAGAAAAATCTTTATTCCACAAATTATGATAATTCCAACTTCATAACAGCATACAGTCACCACCGAGGTGGGATTGAACAGACGCGCTTCGAGCTATATGCTCTTATTTATGCTGTTATGAAGTTGGAATTATCATAATTTGTGGAATAAAGATTTTTCTGGAATTGTAAAGCTGGATTTTTTTCTTCTTCTCTTGGTTACTTGCTTTGTAGTATATTTCTGTGGTATATAACACTACAAAAAGCGTTGTAACATTTTTATGGATTCATTTACTCATCCATAGAGTATTACGTGCTGTGTAGAACATTTTAGTGGTATGTAACATTCCAAAAAAGCGTGGAAATTTTTTTTTCATTTCTGTTACTCATCCATAGAGAATTACATGCTTTATGTTACTTTTCTGTAGTATATAACACTCAAAGAAAGCATTTACTTTTTTAGGGATTCATATAGTCATCCTTACAGTTTAACGCGATTCTTGTTACATTACGGTAGTACATAAAACTCAAAAAAAAACTGTAGAAAATTTTTTTATGAATTAAATTATTCATCCATAGAGGTATAAAAAAGGTTATTCATACATTACGATGATGTATAAAACGCCCCAAAACACTTAAAAACATTTTTATGCATTCAATTGTTCATCCACACTTGGTTTAACCTGGTTATTGTTACATTACGGTGGTATATAAAGCTACAAAAAAGTCCCAAAATATTTCATGGATTCAAATATTCATCCATACAGTTTAACTTGGATATTATTACATTATGGTAGTATATAAACTACAAAAAATTCAAAACATTTTTATGGTTTAATTAGTCATCCATACAGTTCAACAATGTTCTTGTTACATTAGGTGGTATATAAAACTAAAAAAACTTTAACTATTTTTTATTGATTCAATTTTTTATCCATAAAACTAACACGGTTATTGTTACAATAAGGTGGTATATAAAACTCTCAAGAAAGCTTTCCAAAAATTTTTATGGGTTCAATTTTTCATCCATACATTTTAACGTGCTTTGTGTAAAGTTACGGTGGGTTAAAATTTTTAAAAGAAGTTGGTCTGTTAGAGTTCACAAAATATTTTTGTTAAAAAAATTGACTATTGTCACACATAAGGAAAAATCTGCTGTGCGTGCACTAAATAAATGTGAAAGTATCACCACTAAAATAAGCTATTGCTTTTCCATGTGTCATACTATATGAGCCCAGGACTGATACTTGTCATTGCTGCTTTATTGGCCATACTGTTTGGGCCATGGTGATTCTCTATTGATTATTCACTTTACAAGCAAATACCTGTCAACAGTTTTTTTTATTACCACTGGTTAGTAGAGGCACATTAAAGATAGTCGGGTTACATGACTAATGAAAAGGGTATCATAAGAAAATGGGTCATGTGATAAGTTATGTTATAAATCCTCATGATATTTAGTGCATATTTTGTAAGAAATGATAAGGAATAGACTGAAAGCTCATAGCACACCGCACAAACTAATTTCTTTTGTGGACAACGCTATACATAATAAGAAGGAACACTATGTCATAACTGGTTGTTGCAAGATATATAATAAGAGAGGATAATATGTATTAAGCTTTTTACTTATTTCAACAGAGTCAGCAGAGTCTTATGCTGAAATAAATAAGAACCTGTAAGAAACATATGTGTATGACAAGAATTGTGTTGATTTTTATTTCTAGATTCTCACCACAAGCACCACTAAGAAGCGAAGTTGTGATCATCAGTATTAATATATTAAAAGGGGATGGCGGCATACATAATTTAAGAGGACGCTATCTAATAAGGCAGAATGAACCATAATAGAGTAGAACACTAATTTATAAGGGAAAGCAGTATACGTAACAAGAGATGATACTATGTAATAAGCGATAGCACTATACATAAGAGAGGATGCTCTGCATCGTCGTGAAAAACACTAGCATTGATGAGCAAACGTCATGAGTACATGAAATGCGGCACTCACCGATTGGAATTAAAAACATATCCATTCATGTTTCCTCCACTCCTGCGCGCATCTGCCCGATTTTAGTCTGGTCTACACTTTCGGATGTAAATAAAGAACTTTGGTTTTTAATTCCAACCGGTGAGTGCCACATTTCATGTACTCATGATTTTTGCACAAATGAATGTTTTTACCGGTTTGAGTATACCGTCATTTATTAGTTAATAAGGATCATATGTGAGCAAGTTACTAAAGATACTGCCTAGTTGCCGTTCGTGTTTCACTTTTTGCATACTAGTTTTGATGAATTTGGGCCTTAGAATTTACAGATCTGGTCGAATTCAAACTATTTGTAATTCATCTTGTACAAATTACTTCAAAAATTCCTGATGACTTTTTAAGCATTACAGAAGATTGCATCAGCAACAGACATGTCCTCCAGTGTGACCTTGTAGACTTTTACATAATGCCTTTCATTTATCACATTTTACTGTGTAGTCAATCAGAAGAGACTATCATAGTGTGCATGAAAGTCAAGGCAGGGAACACATCAACCATTTTAGGGTGACTCAGGATAGTTAAAGTATGTCAGAGCTCATAGCTAAGCAAGAGATATCAGAAGAGAAAGCCTTAAAACTCTGAACAAAAGCTCCTGTGATGTGTAGTGCAACTGCAGCAATGAAGAAGGTAAGTTTCTTAGTCAGTAGGGATTTAATTGCTACAGGAAGCAATAGATAGGAATGTTTCTAACATCAGCAGTGACAAACTCAGTGGAATTGATCAGGATCAGTGTTATAGTGCATCTCACAACTGTACTTCTGAATATCACTTTAAGTTACACACTATTTTCTAAATTATTAAAGGGGTATTCCCATCTCCAAGATCGTATCCAAATATGTAATAGGTATAATAATATTGTAGGGGAGAGGGCCCCCTCTATGTGCCCAGGCCAGAACCAAGGGGGCTGTCATTTAGGTTCCCAGGGGGACGGTTCCCGGGGGAGGAAGGGGCAGGAGGTGGGAGAGATGCTTCTAGAAGAAAAGTGGGCGGGGTGACTGGAGGCAGAGCGAGAGTGAGACACAGGAGAGCGAGGACACAGAGACTGTGGAGGGAGCAGCAGGACCTCGCTGACAAGGACGGTAGAGGCAGGAAAGTTCTGCCAGCTGCAGCTGTCCCTGCCACACTCAAGCCCACAGTTGCAGCCTGCGCACCCAACAGCCGTGACCGCTACTGTCTCACATGAGCCTGCAGCTGCGGCCAGTGCCCCATCTTCTGTGATAGCTAGGGACCCGCTCCAGCCTACTCGACAGCTGCCACGATCCCGCCTCCTGGAGGTGAAAACTCTATGTCGGAGGATTTATCCAGGGCCTGTTGTGCCCCATCTGCGCCTGAGCGTGGGAACGCTCGAGGCTTGTGTCAACTCCTCATCAGCTGTGCCCAGTGGCTGCGACAACAGCAGAACGACAACCGGATCTCAATTCTACAGAATGTCTGAGAAGCTAAGTGACACTCTGTTATCGTGGTTTATTACCTGAGGGCATTGGACGGCCATATCGCGGCCCTAGAGGCTTTGACTAGTGCCGACTATTCGTCAGTTCTTTATATTGTGTTTGTGTACAGTTTCCCTGCGTGGAGAACCAATTCTCTACCTGTTTTACATATAAAAACTCTCCTTCTAAATCTATAGTTAAAGCTTGCCCGTCTCTGACTTGTCACTGCATCCTGCGTACCTGTGAATACCACAATATTTAGAACTACCTCCAATTAGAAATGTAGCATACTTTTTCTGATTGCCTCTGTCTCTTTCCTAATGTGCAGGCGTTCCAAGACCTTAGATGTTCATGGTTACAATCACTGATATAGTGACAGTCAGCTAGTTTCTAGTGGTCATAACCATGGAAATCTAAAGTCATGCAATGCCTGCCCAAAAGACAGCAAATCAGAAAAACTACAGTACAGACCAAAAGTTTGGACATACCTTCTCATTCAAAGATTTTTCTGTATTTTCATGGCTATGAAAATTGTAGAATCACTCTGAAGGCATCAAAAATATGAATTAACACATGTGGAATTATACATTACACTTTACAAAAAAGTGTGAAACAACTGAAAATATGTCTAATATTCTAAGTTCTTCAAAGTAGCCACCTTTTGCTTTAATTACTGCTTTGCACGCAGAAAAGGTGAACGGATGGATTCTATATGCCTGGTTCCCACCGTGAAGCATGGAGGAGGAGGTGTGATGGTGTGGGGGTGATTTGCTGGTGACACTGTTGGGGATTTATTCAAATTTGACGGCATAGTGAACCAGAATGGCTACTACAGCATCTTGCAGCAGCATGCTATTCCATCCGGTTTGCGTTTAGCTGGACCATCATTTATTTTTCAACAGGACAATGACCCCAAACACACCTCCATGCTGTGTAAGGGCTATTTGACCAAGAAGGAGAGTGTTGGGGTGCTACGCCAGATGACCTGGCCTCCACAGTCACCAGACATGAACCCAATCGAGATGGTTTGGGGAGAGCGGGACCATTCACCGCTTCAATTTTGAATAAATCCCAACAGTGTCACCAGCAAAGCACCACCACACCATCACACCACCTCCTCCATGCTTCACTGTGGGAATCAGGCATGTAGAGTCCAGCCGTTCACCTTTTCTGCATGCAAAGCAGTAATCAAAGCAAAAGGTGGCTACTTTGAAGAACCTAGAATATAAGACATATTTTCAGTTGTTTCACACTTTTTTGTAAAGTGTAATGTATAATTCCACATGTGTTAATTCATAGTTTTGATGCCTTCAGTGTGATTCTACAATTTTCATAGTCATGAAAATACAGAAAAATCGTTGAATGGGAAGGTGTGTCCAAACTTTTGGTCTGTACTGTATATTACATTTCTAATTGTTAATATTATTATGATTACACCTACTATTTGAATGGTCAAATATTTGGGGATTCCATAGACAGTACGTATTGTTTGCAGATAGTTATTGGGTACATGTGATAATTAATTTATGCACATACTCTTTCACTGCTCAAAAAATAAAGGGAACACTAAAATCCCACATCCTAGGTATCACTGAATTAAATATTCCAGTTGCAAATCTTTATTCATTACATAGTGGAATGCGGTGGGAACAATAAAACATAAAAATGATAAATGTAAATCAAAATTAATATTCCATAGAGGCCTGAATTTGGAATGATACTCAAAATCAAAGTGGAAAATCAAATTACAGGCTGATCCAACTTCAGTGGAAGTGCCTCAAGACAAAGAAATGATGCTCATCAGTGTGTGTGGCCTCCACGGACATGTATGATCTCCCTATAATGCCTGGGCAATTCTCCTGATGAGGCGGCGGATGTTCTTCTGAGGGATCTCTTCCCAGACCTGGATTAAAGCATCAGTCAACTCCTGGAGAGTCTGTGGTGCAATTTTGTGTTGGTGGATGGAACAATACATGACGTTCCAGATGTGCTCGATTGGATTCAGGTCTAGGGAATAGGCAATCCAGTCCATAGCATCATTGCTTTCATCATGCAGGAATTGCTGACACACTTCAGCCACATGAGGCCTAGCATTGTCATGCATCAGAAGGAACCGAAGTCCCTTTCCATCTGCATATGGTCTCACTACGGTTTTGAGAATCTCATCCCAGTACCTAATAACAGTCAGGGTACCTCTGGCTGGCACATGAATGGCTGTACAGCCTTCCAAAGAAATTCTTCCCTACACCATTACTGACCCACTGTCAAACCCGTCATGCTGGAGGATGTTTCAGGAAACAGAACGTTGTCCACAGCATCTCCAGACTCTGTCACGTCTGTCACATGTGCTCAGTGAGTACCTGCTCTCATCTGTGAAGAGAACAGGGTGCCATTGTCAAATCTGCCAATCTTGGTGTTTTCTGACAAATGCCAAATGCCCTGCATGTTGTTGGGCTGTAAGCACAACACCCACTTGTAGATGTCTGGTGCTTATACCACCATCATGGAGTCTGTTTCTGACAGTTTGTGCAGACACATGGATGTTACTGGCCTGGTGGAGGTTATTTTGCAGAGCTCTGGCACTGCTCCTCCTGTTCCTTCTTGCACAAAGGAGGAGGTAGCGGTCCTGGTGCTGGGTTGTTGCCCTCTTACAGCCCCTTCCACATTTCCTGGTATACTGGCCTCTCCCTGGTATCTGCTCCATGCTCTGGACACTGTGCTGACAGACACGGCTACCCTTATTGCCAAAGATCACATTGATGTGCCATCCTGGATGAGCTGCACTACCTGAGCAACTTCTGTTGATTGTAGACACCACCTCACGCTACTGTAAAGTACCTCTAAGGGTGAGAACAATGATAAAATGCAAAAGTGACCAAAACAGCGAAAAAAGATGAGAATAGAGAAAATGTTTGTGGTCACCACTTGCAGAACCACTCCTTTATAGGGGGTTACTTGCTAACTGCCCATCATTTGTGCCTGTTGTCTGTTCCATTTGCACAACAGCAGGAGAAATTGATTCATAATTGGTGTTGCTTTGTTACTGGAGAGGTAGATTTCATAGAAGTGTGATTGACTTATATTTTGTTTTGTTAATGTTCCCTTTATTTTTTTGAGCAGTGTATTATTTGCCTATAGCCAATCCTTTGTTATATTCTTCAGCCAATATACTAGTGTTTTTTTGTCCTACCTCCTTTCACTTGGGATCTACACTGTGTACTTGATATCTGCTTTTACTGCATTATAATTTTGCATTTTTTTCATTTACCTATTTCCTGTTTACTCCTTATTGCAGATACTATGTTTTTGTATGTATACAAATAAAATTAAGATTTTTCATGTTTGATGATATCTTGAGAAAATAGACCAGTGATGGCAAACCTTTTAGAGACTGAGTGCCCAAACTGCAATCCAAAATTCACTTACCGTATAGACTCGCATATAAGCCGAGATTTTCAGCCCATTTTTTAAGGCTGAAAGTCTCCTTCTCGGCTTATACATGAGTCATATATGCCAGGGAGTTGGCGGGGGAGGGATAGCGGGGGTGTCAGATCATGCTCACCCACGGCATGTCTCTGCAGCCCCCTTGCTTCTCCCACGATCTCAGGCTCCTTCCTTCAGCGGTCACATGGTACCGCTCATTAAAGTCATGAATATGCACATATTCATGACTTTATTGAGCGGTACCACGTAACAGCAGAAGGAAGGAATAGCTTCCGGAGACCACGAGAGAAGCAGGGGCTGCAGAGACGCTCCAGGTGGGGGTAAGTATATACGATATTCACCTGTCCCTGGTCCACCGCTGTGAGCCGCTCTATCCTCTGCATCCTCTGGCTGTGACATTCAAGTCAGAGGGCGCGATGACGTAGTTAGCGCGCGCCGTGCCCTCTGCTGAACGTCACTGACAGAGGACCCGGATGATGGAGCTGTGCGCAGCGGTGGACTGGGGACAGGTGAATATTGCAGGTGCCAGAGCCCTGAGCTAGCGGTGACACCGGCATCTGTCCTTCATAGAGCGCCGGTGTCCCCGCCTGCTCAGGACACCGGCACCTGGTCACCAGCGACGAGAGGTGAGTATGTCATTTTTTTTTCTTTTACTTTCAGCAGCGGCAGCATATGGGGCCTATTCTATGGAGCATCTTATGGGGCATAATCTATGGAGCATCTTATGGGGGGCATAATCTATGGAGCATGGTATGGGGCATAATCTATGGAACATCATATGGAGGCATTATCTATGGAGCATTTTATGGGGGCATAATCTATGGAGCATGTTATGGGGGCATAATCTATGGAGCATTTTATGTGGGCATAATCTATGGAGCATTATATGGGGGCATAATCTATGGAGCATCATATGGGGGCATAATCTATGGAGCATGTTATGGGGCATAATCTAAGGAGCATCTTAAGGGGGCATAATCTATGGAGCATCATATAGGGGCATAATCTATGGAGCATCATATGGGGGCATAATCTATGGAGCATCTTCTGGGGCATAATCTATGGAGCATCATGTGGGGCATAAAATATATGGAGCATCTTATGGGGCATAATCCATGGAGCATTTTATGGGGCCATAACCTTTATTAGCAGCATATGGGGCATATTATTCTATGGAGCACCTTATGGGGCCATTATTAACCTTTGTGCAGCATTATATGGGGCGTATTTTGTATGGAGCTTCTTATAGGGCCCATTATGAACTGTATGACGCATTATATGAGGCTCTTGATTCAATATGGCTATTCAAAATCATTTAACCTACTGATGTCTCAATTAATTTTACTTTTATTGGTATCTACTTTTATTTTTGAAAATTTACCAGTAGCTGCTGCATTTTCCACCCTTGGCTTATACGCGAGTCAATAAGTTTTCCCAGTTTTTTGTGTCAAAATTAGGGGGTCGGCTTATACTCGGGTCGGCTTATACACGTGTATATATGGTATTTATCTCAAAGTGCAACAACGGCAATTCAGCCTGAATACTGCGGCTTTTGATTAGAAAAACTGCTCCATATTGCATAATGGCCACATTGTGCTCCATACTGTATAATGGCCCCACATAGTTCTCCATGCAGCATAATGGCCCTGCATGATACTACATACAGTATAGTGGTCCCACATGATGCTCCATACTGTATAATGATCCCACATAGTGCTCCATACTGTATAATGTGCCCATTCGAACACTGATCTGGTCTCTTCATATATCACAATCCTACCTGTGGGCATGCACCTTGTCCTCAGAACTAGCTCTGCCGCCACTCTCTTCAGTCCTTGCATCATCTCCCTCATCACTAGCGCCACCACCCTCACTCTTCTCAGCATGGCCTGACGGGAGAGCATGCAGACTGATGGGATGGCACTCGTACAGAGGAGTGTGGCTGTGATGCTATTGATGAGGGAGTCAGATGGTGATCGGGCTGAGGAGACTAGTAGCAATGCTAGAGCTGATGCTATGGTGTGTATGCCCACTGGTATGGCTCTGCATGCCCATTCTAGCATGCATGCCATAGGTTTGCCACTACTGCTATAGATGTTTTTACACCTCTTAACAAAAATCCATACACAACCCCCTACCCATCCTACCTGCTACATCTAACATTGAAAGAGGAGATGGGAATAGCAAAGTGCTCACAAAACCAGGGATGAGCAGATCTGAAGAAATTCAAATTTGTTTAATTGTGCTGATTTTTGAATGAAATTCAATTTGCATCTTATTTATTCTTTGAAAATTGATTATCATATATATTGTGCATAAAGACCCCAGGACATAATACAAGGACCCCAGGATATAATAAATGAGAGATTTAGAAAGTAAAATAGAAAAAAAACATAAAAGTTGACCTGTGCTATAGGACTCCACAAAGAAGTAAATGGCTAAGGCTAGCCTGGGTAGTAGAAACCCCACTTGGGGAATATAGCAACAATTCAAGAACAGTAATTGTATAAGATATAATACAATCAGAGAGAGTAGGGTGATACAGGGTCCTACTTCCAGACATAAGATGCACATAGACTGTTCAAATAACACATACGCGATAAAAACCCTAAGGGCAATGGGGGATCAAACACAGACCTGTAAAAAATGTATGTATTAACCCACAGACTTAGGCAGCCTTAAAACTGATAGTAACTGTGCCTATAATGAGCATGCGCCACATGGAGAATAAACAAGTATAACACTCACCAGAATAAAGGGTGTGTAGGTGAAGTTGGCGTTGACTGCCGAAGGTGAGTAACGTGGGCGTTAGCCGGGTCCCACTAAGGTGGTGGAGCCGCAAAGGGTTAATGCACTGGGCGTTCTCCGTGGGACACAAAATGTGCAGTTCGTAGTAGCTGTAGTGGGTGAATGCCATAGACAGTAGTCAGATCACACTCTGGGGCGGTGAAGCCGCAGAGAGTCCATGCACGGAGGGCAGCCTTCCTTACACAGGACTGCGTGCAAGTCAGAGAGAGAATGGGGGAATAGAGCATGCTGGTTTGAGCCAGGGAAATGCTCTGGCTGGAAACGTCCCTTAATACCCACTAGGAGACAGCAGCCAGGGAGTACCTGAGCGTGTGACATCACAGCCTGTATGGGGCAGCGCAGAGACCAGAAAGCAAACCAACGCGTTTCGAAGGCACAGTCAGCCTTCTTTGTCATATTTGACCCTAGCAGCTGAGGACATAATTCCATTCATTGTTGAGTAAGTGCTTTTGTGATTTTTTTGATTTTTTAAAAGAAAAAAAACCTAATGCTCATGTCACTGCTCTTCTCTTTGGACACTTATTCTGCTCACTGTTCTTGCTACGGTTCACAGCGCCTCTTCTTGACGCAACTGCACAATGAAACTCCGGACCTCTTTACACTAGGCTGAGACTTCCAGATGTGACAAGGCCCGGCACATCTATACACATGCACAGGAATGTTTCAGGCATAGTGCTATCCAGAAGAACTAGCCTATAGTGCATGTCAAAAGTTTGTTGCTGCTAACTTACAAAGCACATGTGCAGAACCAGCACAGTCTAGTGAGTGAGCAACTAGGTCCTCGAGGCTTTTGCACATGTGAGTTGTAAGATCGCAGCACTATCGTGATATTACAACCTTATAATGAGCCGCAACCTTATAATTAGCACTCTAGGCCAGGACTTTCAGCAAAGACTAGCCCTGGGACATCCGTTCACATGTGCATAGCGGACAGGGGTCTAGTTTTTGATCGAAAATCTGACATAAGTTGCACATTGTAATGTCGTCTCCGGCCTTGAGGGTTTATTTTAAGTTTGTTGCCACTACCTTATAATGCGCACGTGGAAAGACGTACAGGGCTAAGGCCTTAGATGTTTTTGTGCATGCACATTGTACGGTCACAGCAATGTAAATATGGCATGAAATTTGACATTACAATACCCACTCCAGGCTGGGACTTGCAGGCCCAACTAGGCCCAAGGCATCCCTGCATATTCACATGATAAATAGTGGTAGCTAAACATCCTCTAAGAACAACTTCTTCCAACAATGCAGGAGCAATTTGGTGATGAAATATAATCTTTGCAGCATGATGAAGACCATGTGTCAAGGTCAAGGTGATAAGTAAGTGGACTGGGGAACTAAATATTGAAATTATAAGTCCATTGCCATGAAACTTTCCAAATCTTAATCCTATTGAGAACTTGTTGCCAATCTTTAAAAAGTGAGTGAACAAAGAAAAACAAGAATGGTTCGTCATCAGACTATCTATCTATCTATCTATCTATCTATCTATCTATCTATCTATCTATCTATCTATCTATCTATCTATCTATCTATCTATCTAATGCTCTGGCAAAAATTAAGAGACCATCACATCAAAAACCAGTCATGGGCAGCCCATTCTCCAGACCTAAACCCCATTGAAAACCTATGGAATGTGATCAAAAGGATAATGGATAGTCACAAGGCATCAAACAAAGAAGAAATTCTTAATTATTTTTGCACCGGAAGGAGTGTGAAAGACTAGTGGCAAGAATGCCATGACGCATGAAAGCGGTTTTTAAAAATCATGGTTGATCCACAAAATATTGATTTCAGAACTCTTCCTGAGTTAAAACATTAGTATTGTTGTTGCTAAATGATTAAGAACTTGTTCTCTTTGCATTATTTGAGGTCTGAAAGCACTGTTTTTTTTTTAAATTTTGACCATTTTTCTTTGTCAGAAAAAAAATATTGATTGGAAATTCGGTGACATGTTGTCAGAAGTTTATAGACTAAAAATCAATTACATTTTACTTTTAATTTTTTCCATAGCTGTATCTATGTATCTATCTACGTATCTATTCATATCTATTCCATTTTGCTCTTACTATGATTTTATGGCTGTGTTCATGAATGCCATAACTTCTGATTGGCATAATTATTGCTATATTTCTTCTACATAGATTCACACAAAATATTATTTTTGTCTGCATCTAAAAATATTAAAAACTCTTTTTTTGTTTGAAGAAATACACCAGCAATTTATGTTCTCCGGAAGTCTTGGTGAAGGAGGTCACTACACAATTGAATATGTTTCTGCCTATTTCAATTAACATTTTTAAAACTACTCATGTTCTTTTCAATTTTCATTTCAGTACAGATAAAATTAATTATACTATTACATTTTAAAATTCTACATTATATGAAGATATCAGTGTTTTAAAATATAAACTGCATAGTTTAACACTCAATACGGAAGAAAGCAATGTCCTTTACACTGGAATAACTGGTATATGTTTGACTATTATAAGTTTAACTTCGTTACGTTACCTATAACCACAGTGTTCAGCACAATGGTGTATGTACCGTCTTCTCTTTCACCTTTCCTATGTTCCATCTCATTTTGTTCTATCTTTTTTGGCTTGGTTGAATGCACTGATTACTGTACTCTTAGTTCAAAGAAATACATTGCCTACTAGTCTTACGATACCCAAACTTAACAGGTTATTATCAGCAGATGATTGTTAAATTAGGTAAAAAAAATAGTTCCGGCAAAGGTTTACTATTTAGAGTACCTTCTTTTTCAGCACATTTTCTTCGTCATGATCTCATTAACAATGAGGCAATACAATTTTCTCTTTCTTAAGGTTCCATGCACTCCATGCACACAATGTTATGGACTCATGGGCACTTAGTGAGGTTCTTTAACATATATCTGGAATTAATGCTTCTAGTGGAGAATACCTTTATTCAGCTTGTGATGCACAATTGTAAAGCAAAAAACAATAAAGTAAAAAAAAAAATGATATGTCATTCTATAAAATTAGAGGCACAGTAAGGCCCATAGTACATTTTGGACTTCATCAACCTGTGCCACACACAGTCATTATAAAATAATTTGTAGGTAAACATGTTAAAACAAACTCAACTCAACTCAGGACTCTCAACTCTAAATATTTTTCTGACAGAAGATATGTCGCTTATCTATGTTATGTAAATAAAAGTTTATAACCTGACGTTAAATTCATCCAGTGGTTGTATAAATTATTCTTTTGAAAGCTGAAACACTCCAAAATGTGGTTTAGGTTAATAAATTGGCATCAATGCAGAAATATTGATCATTTAATGAACATAAAATGGTCAGATTTTGGCAAGACAAAAGTTTTGTCGCCCACAGAAAGTAATGCTATATTCAAACAAATAATTAACTTAAAATATACAAATATATGTTGCATAACATTGGTGAATGAAGTTGTGGTGCTATTAGAGTCAACTGTAAAGCGCTGCGGAATATGATGGCGCTATATAAAGATTATTATTATTATATTTAATATTTTGTGTGACTTCCATGAGCTTGAAGGACTGCATCCATGCGGTTCAACAATGATTCATACAATTTATTAATGAAGTCATCAGGAATAGCAAAGAATGCAGTCTTACATGCCTCCCAGAGCTCATCTAGATTCTTTGGTTATGTCTTCCAAGCTTCCTCTTTCAACCTACCCCAAACATGCTCAATGATGTTCATGTCTGGTGACTGGGCTGGCCAGTCCTTGAGCACCTTGATCTCTTTTTGCCTGGATGAACTTTATTGTAGAGATGGATGTATGAGATGGAGCACCATTCTGCTGCAGAATTTGACCCCTTTTATGATTTGGAATATAAGAGGTAGCTAATAGAGTTGAGCGATACTTTCCGATATCCAAAAGTATCGGAATTGGAATGGTATCGCCGATACCCAAAAAATATCGGCGATACCCGATACCGATACCGGAAATCCAATGTAAGTCTATGGGAACAAAATATCGGAATTAAAAAACCCCATTCTTGCCTTGTTGGTTAATTGTACATGAAGGAAAACAACAAAGAGTAATGTAGAATGTATTGGGGAAGGTTGAGGAGACATTAAAGGCATAGATGTTTAACCCAATCAAATGGAATAGCATAAATATTTTTTTTTTTAAAGATGTTCGGATTGACGAAGAAATTGACAATGTTGTTAACATTTTTTCTATTTTGGCAAATATGTATATTTCACAACTTCCATGCTCTTCACCTTTTTAACTTTTGACACACTTTCTCCTTCATAATCTTCAACAGCATCATCTTTTTCATCAAATTATTCTTCATCTTCACCTTCTTCTTAAACTTCTTGCTATTCATCGTTTTGTTAACATTACTCATATTCTTCTTATTAAACTATTATTCTTCTTCATATTCTACTTCATCTTCTTCATCATATTCTTATTTGTGACAGAGATTCCTGTACTTGTAATCTGTCAAAGTATGAATTTTTCATCCTTCCGTTCTTGCTGTCACAAAAGATTTAAATTACAACAGTATTTGTCCGTGTTCAGTTTAGCCTGCAGCAGCAGGCATTTTCCATGGGCACCACGAGGAGGAACGGACTCACCCCCATACACTGCTTAGTTTTCTTCTGCTTATAATTTAGAGCATATATTTTGCTCTTCATTTTGGTCTTATACTTCATGTTCTTCTGCTTTTTGATCTTCTGCTTATTGTTCTTCAGTCTCTCGTTCTGTATCTTGTAGTTTGTCTTAACCTTCTTAGTCCTGTTGGGTAATCTTTTATTTCTTCTTTGTGATGGTGTTTAGGCTGGTTGGCTTGATGTTCGTCGTCCTTGTGGTCATCATCTTCTTCGGGGTGGTCATCAGGGTCGTTGTCTTCATTGTTGGAGATCCAGAGTGATTACCCAAAAAAACATTTAAAAAATCTTCAATTTGTAAATGTAGCAGAAGGTACAAGAGCCAATGCAAGTAACGAGGACCAGCTGACTGTGCTGGAACCCGGAGGGGCAGCAGAAGGAAAAGAGCCAATGGCACAACCGAGGACCAGCTGACGTTACTGGGACACGGTTACTAAGCAGGAGGTACCTGTGCTCCAAAGCACTACCAAGGACCAGCAGACGTTGCTGGAACTCGGATACCGAGATGGAGGCACCTGGCCAAAGGCACTGCGGAGAACCAGCTGACGGTACTGGAACCCGGAAGGGCAGCAGAAGGAAAAGAGCCAATGGCACAACCGAGGACCAGCTGACGTTACTGGGACACGGTTACTAAGCAGGAGGTACCTGTGCTCCAAAGCACTACCAAGGACCAGCAGACGTTGCTGGAACTCGGATACCGAGATGGAGGCACCTAGGCCAAAGGCACTGCGGAGAACCAGCTGACGGTACTGGAACCCGGAAGGGCAGCAGAAGGAAAAGAGCCAATGGCACAACCGAGGACCAGCTGACGTTACTGGGACACGGTTACTAAGCAGGAGGTACCTGTGCTCCAAAGCACTACCAAGGACCAGCAGACGTTGCTGGAACTCGGATACCGAGATGGAGGCACCTAGGCCAAAGGCACTGCGGAGAACCAGCTGACGGTACTGGAACCCGGAGGGGCAGCAGAAGGAAAAGAGCCAATGGCACAACCGAGGACCAGCTGACATTACTGGGACACGGTTATTAAGCAGGAGGTACCTGTGCTCCAAAGCACTACCAAGGACCAGCAGACGTTGCTGGAACTCGTATACGGAGATGGAGGCACCTAGGCCAAAGGCACTGGGAGAACCAGTTGACGGTACTGGACCCCGGACAGGTAGCAGAAGGAAAAGAGGCAATGTCACAACCGAGTACCAGCTGACGTTACTGTGACACGGTTACTAAGCAGGAGTACCTGTGCTCCAAAGCACTACCAAGGACCAGCAGGACGTTGCTGGAACTCGGATACGGAGAGAGAGTGGAGGCACAGACTTAGTTGACCCCACTAGCAGAGGAAAAGAGCAATGTCACCGAACCAAGTACTACAGGAGCAGAGTACTGTGCTAAAGCACTACCGGAACAACGGCGGCTGTCTGGAGCCCAGGAGATGGAGAACATGACGGTTGGAGGCAGCAGGACTGGCACAACCGAGGACCAGCTGACATTACTGAACCCCAGTAACACAGGAGCAAGTGTTAACTGTGCTAACAGCACTTCCGAGCAACAACTGGCGGTGTTGGAGCCCAGGGATGAGAAGAGAACAGGGTGGAGGCAGCAGGACTTTTTGACGTACACACAGCAGGGGAACAGCTGACATTACTGAACCCCAGTAACACAGGAGCAAGTGTTGACTGTACTAACAGCACTTCCGAGCAACAACTGGCGGTGTTGGAGCCCAGGGTCAAGGAGGATGTTTAAATACTAGATCAAGTAATTTCCTTGTTACCTGTCAATTTTAAATGTCTATACTTCAAACAAGAGAAAGATAAACTTTACTACCATAAGATGATGATTTCATTTAAACTAATATCTAGATAAATAAAGAATTGACAAACATAAACACATACATTAACATGTTGAACAGCAATGCAAACCACAAAATAAATTAGTTAAGGAATCTGCTATACGGTTGTACATAAAAGCATACAAGTACATATCTGAATCCATTAATGATGGATAAGTAACAGTATGTACACCATTTTTATTGTATGGACAATGAATGTCTGACTTCAAAACATCATCAGCATTACAAGTTATCTGTGACATTACTAAAATGTTACATTTGCTGAATAATGTCACTAAACAGTTTATACAAAATTAGACAATTTCCATCATGTAATACTCATAATAGGTGGCAATAATCATTTTTATTAACAAACATAACCTTTAAAAAGTGCATAGTGCATAGTGAAAATTGCTATTTATGCCTGACTGTCGACTTGCAAGCATGACAACGGATAGATAAGGTATATATAGATGAGACTGCATAGCCACAGATGGTGAATGGCGATGTAATACTGTACCTCAATAAAGTGTGCGTCACTACTACATAATTTTTTTTATATAGCTTTATAAACAGGGTACGTGGATGTATGCTTGCGCCTTTGTTTTGACGCACAGACTGCCTTCCTGCTGAGACGCATTGGGTAGTAACAGTTGTGTGCAGTGTTCACTGTAGTCTGAGGTTTTCCTTTTTGGAGTGCAGATCACGCTCCATTTAGTTCTTCAACCACTGCTGGTTGTAGTCTGCTGAGCGTGTGTCACTGGCACATTCTTGAAATTTTTCTCTAATTGTTGCTGCTCCATTCTATTACAAATAAATAAAATCTATTAGTGTGACGCTCTTCCATCCGTATACAATACATTTGTTGCAAACACTATAGAAGTAAACAAAGGGGCCTTTCACACCTACTGAACAGTTGTGTGCAGTGTTCACTGCAGTCTCTGCGGAATAACCACACTTAGGCCTTATAACTTTTCAGACTTTCTTTATCAATCTACCAAGATGAAGAAGGCAGGGAGTAAGGCACGTGGTCGTGGCCGTGGAGTTTCTTCAGGGAGAGGACGTGGGGATTCTGTGGCTGCTGCGGCCCCCAGTGACACAGCATCCACCAGTTTTCCCCGTGAGCGTTCCTTTATGCGCACTTTTGTAGGAGCTCGGAGTACCCCCTGCTGCGGGAAGAACAAATTGAAGCCGTTGTTGGTTGGATGTCAGCCAATGCATCGACTTCAATTGCTTCCACCTCCTCTCAGGACCACAGCACTGTTGAGCAACCATCTGTCTCTTCACCGCCTGGCAAATTGCCCAGGCAGTCAGAGAGTTCTGTACAGGAGCCAGCTGAATGTCTGCTTCTGTTCTCAGAATCTATTGGCTTGCAAACAGGGGCCCAGCCAAGCAGCATTCTGTAATGTGAAGAAGAGGGAGTATGCAGTGATGCGCAACAGCTGTGTCTCTCTGAATCTGAAGAGGCGGGTGAGACAGTGCCGATGGTCAGCACACCGCAGAACGCATCTGATGATGATGAGACTCAGGTGCCAGTTTCTGTTGAGCATGGTGCTGACCAGACCACCCAACAGCAGCAGGTGTTGGAAGAGGGTAGTGGAGATGATGAGGTCCAAGACTCAACATGGCGTGAGGAACAGGAAGGTGGTGGGAGCAGCTCAGAGGAATCCTAATAATAATAATATTAATTTATATAGCGCCATCATATTACGCATCGCTTTACAGTTTTGCAGTTTAAGAACACAAGTCATAAGTAACAACGTTAACAATACAATAATTTAAGCTAAATAAGTCGCCCCTGCTCGTGACAGCTTACAATGTACAATGAGGTGGGTGAGATACAAAGTATAGGTGTTTATATACAATGGTGCATTTACAATGATGGTCCAGCCATCTTAAGGGACTGAGGGATGGAGATAGTGAATGGGCTAGAGACACACACACACATACACACTTACACAGAATACATAGAATGACTTTGATTAGTGAATGTGATAGGCCGCTCTGAACAAATGTGTTTTGAGGGAGCGCCTGAAACCATGCAAATTGTGGATAGTCCTAATTTCTTGGCGTACAGCATTCCAGAGGATTGGCGTAGCGCGGGAGAAGTCTTGGAGTCGGGAGTGGGAGGTACGTATTAGTGCAGAGGTTAGTCGAAAGTCGTTTGCAGAGCGCAGCAGTCGGTTAGGCCGATAGATAGAAATGAGGGAGGAGATGTAGGAGGGGTGCTGCACTGTGGATAGCTTTGTGGCTGAGAACCAGTACTTTGGTTGAAAGCTGGGAGAGGCCTAGAGAAGTGGTTAGTGATAGAAGGAAGATAGAGGAAGACATTGCCCCAACGGTACAAACAGGAGGGAGAGTTAGGCTGCAGACTCGGTTGCCTGTAGCCTCCAGTTTGGCACCTGTTCGGAGCAGTTGTCTTCCAAAAGTCAAAAGTGCGCTCACAGGACTTGCACTGCGTGGTCCTTTTTTCACACACTTGCACATGATATTTGCTATGTCAAATGCAAGCTGTGTAATCAAAAATTAAAAATAGCTAAAAGTGTCAGTCACCTCAATACCACAAATATGTGGAAACATGTGCGGACAAAGCACGTAGTTGAGTTACAAAGACACACTGGAGATGTAGGCCAACCTACAGCAGCACCTACATCTTCAGGTTGTGTTGAAGCCTCTTCATCGAGCTCACACACAGTTGGTTCTGCTTCCTCACAGGATCGCCATGGAAGAACCTCAGCCACTGTTGTCCAGAGACAAAGTGTTATTCCACACACAGCAGCAAGTTCCCTGTCATCCTCACACTCCCAGGCCACAAAACAGCCATCGGTAGCACAGGCATGGGATAAAAGACGGCCATACTCCGCAAACCATGCACGAGCACAGGCTCTGAATGCTGGCATTGCAAAACTCCTGTCCCTTGAAATGCTGTCATTCAGGCTGGTAGAGACAGACAGTTTCCGTAACTGAATATCATTGTCAGTCCCACAATACAATGTGCCAAGCCGATTTAATTTCAGCAGGCAAGCCGTCCCTGGTCTGCAAAAGCATGTTGAGGGAAAAATTAAACATGCACTACTAAACGCCCTCAGTAGCAAGGTCCACCTGACCACCGATGCGTGGACCAGTACCCATTGTTATGATCTGCTACAACCAGTAAGGAAAGAAGGGAATTCTGTCCCTACAATACAACTAAGCTGAATCCCTACGATGTAACGGGGAACCTGATCCTGCGACCAGACCCGCTAAAGTCCTCATCTAGTGTGAACGAAGACCTATAGTTGCGAGGGAGGAATCCCTACAAGATCTAGGGACTGGGAGAAAAGGTGGACACCTCCTAACATAAATTGTAGCATGGATAATTAAACAGAAAAAAAAATACTTTGCGATCCTAACATCAAGCAAAACTGACTGATTAAGGCACCTAAGCACCCGGCTAGCTTAACAGTAGATAATACAATGAAGTCAAGCAAAGCCAGAAGGGCGGAGCCAGACTAAATAGGGAAAAAAGGTCATGTGACCAGCAAACTGAAACAAAACCTAACAAGAGGGTTCTAACACCCATGGCCAGGGACAATACCTTTCCCTCACTGCCCATTGGGTCAATGTTGTGTAGCCGGGTACTGATCTTGCGAGTGGCGCTGTACGTGTTCTGCCAACTCCAAGGATTGCAGGAATCAAGTCTGTACACATTGACTCCTCCTCCTACTCCAGTTCCTCAGAATCATCGCTGCAGGAGCCGTCACGGTCTACCTCCACATGGACCCGTGAACGTTTACCTGTTGCGACCGATATGAGCACAGCCGTGTCCAAATGTCAACAGGCCGTCCAGAAATTAATTTCCATGGGGAATCTTAGCCACACAGAGCAGGAGCTCTGTAATGCCATAAAGCAGGAGAGCGACGTGTGGTTTTTGGAAGCGAATCTACAGGCAGGCTTGGTAGTGTGTGACAATGGCCGAAATCTGGTGGCAGCTCTGGGCCTTGGCAACCTCACTCACATACCATGTCTGTCATATGTGCTCAACTTGGTCGTGCAGAGTTTTTTGAGGGATTATCCGGATCTTGATGCACTGCTGCACAAGGTCCGCCTAGAGTGCGCTCACTTGGGACGTTCCAGCATGGCCAGATCACTGACTGCAGCTCTGCAACGCAGATTTCGCCTTCATGAACATCGCATCATATGTGACGTACCCACCAGGTGGAATTCCTCGTTACATATGTTGGAGCGGTTGTGTGAGCAGCAGCCAACAGTAATGGAGTATCAGCTGCATCAGGCGCAATCAACTCGCAATTTGCGCCGTTCACACTTCACCACTACTGAGTGGGCCTCTATAATAAGAATAATAATAATAATCTTTATTTATATAGCACCATAATATTCCGCAGTGCTTTACAGTTTAACAGTTTCAAAACACAAGTCATAAGTAACAACGTTAACAATACAATAATTAAAGCAAAATCAGCCGCCCCTGCTGGTGAAAGCTTACAATCTACAAGGAGGTGGGGGAGATACAAAGTACAGGTGTTTATATACAATGGTGTTTTTACAATGATGGTCCAGCCATTTTAAGGGAGTGAGGGATGCATGAAGATAGTGAATGGGCTACACACACAGACTTACACATAGAATGACTTTGATTAGTGAATGTGATAGGCCACTGTGAACAAATGTGTTTTGAGGGAGCGCCTGCAACCATCCAAATTGCGGATAGTCCTAATTTCTTGGGGTAGAGCATTCCAGAGGATTGGCGCAGCGCGGGAGAAGTCTTGGAGTTGGGAGTGGGAGGTACGGATTAGTTCAGAGGTTAGTCGAAGGTCGTTTGCAGAGTGCAGCAGTCGGTTAGGCCGATAAATATAAATGAGGGAGGAGATGTAGGGGGGTGCTGCACTGTGGAGAGCTTTGTTGGTGAGAACCAGTAATTAGAATTGGATCCTATAATGAATGGGCAGCCAGTGTAATGAGTGGCGAGTGGGCCTCTATGAAGGACATCTGCCACGTTTTGCGTGCGTTTGATGAGTCAACGCGGATGGCGAGTGCAGATGATGCACTAGTCAGCCTGACTGTCCCCCTTATCTGCCTGCTTCAAAAAACACTGCAAGCACTAAGGCATGAGGTTTTGGAAGAGGTGGAGGATGAGGAGTCACAAATTCCATCACCTTCTGGACAGTCAGCGCAACGTGGTTCCTCACAAAGGGCTGGAGGACTTTCAAAGTACCATGCTGTATCAACAATTGAACCTCCAGAGTCGCTGTCTATATTTTCATAACCATTCCAAACTTTTAATGTATTTATAAAGCACATAATGTACAGTTTTTGTCTATCCTTTTGTAATGCTATTGTGTTTCCATAAACTGATGTTACAGAATTATGATACAATGTTTTTAAATTTTGAGTTTTAAATTTTGTAAATTTTTATGTATTTGAAGGACTTTGGGAGGAGGATGAGGAGGAGTCAATGGAGGAGGAAGACATCGCTCCAGAGGGAGGTAGACAATGCTCTAGTCAGTATGTAGACCAAGGGTTGGGTGATGCACAGCAGGCAGAGATGACGCCTCTTGCAGGGGACAACGTTTCTTGGCCAGTTGGGAGTCTGCAGCACATGGTTGATTTCATGCTGCAGTGCCTGAGAAACGACCGCCGCATCGAACACATTCACACCACGTCTGATTATTGGGTGTACACCCTCCTAGACCCTCGCTACCGGGACAACTTACAAAGCCTCATCACATCGTTGAACTGGGAGCGTAAAATGCGGAAGTAACAAGACACACTGGTGCAATCCATAATGTTCTCCATTCCAGCCGAGAGCACTGCTGCTGCTACTGCTTTACAAAGCAGCTCTGTGCGTCGAGGCAGTGGGGACAGCTCTGCAACAAGAGGGAGCACAAGCAGCGCCTCTGCACAGGGCAAGAACAGTATGTTCCAAATGTGGCGAAGTTTTGTGGCAGCGCCACCAATGTCTACACCATCCGAGACGGCTCCAGTCAGCAGGAGGCAACATTTCCGTAAGATGGTGACAGACTACATGTCTTGCCCTCTCAGTGTACTCCCAGATGGCTCTTCCCCATTCACGTTTGGTGTCTCTAAGCTGGATACATGGCCAGAGCTTAGCCAGTATGCATTGGAGGTGCTGGCTTGCCCTGCTGCCAGTGTATTATCGGAGCGCGTCTTTACTGCTGCAGGTGGTGTACTAACAGACCGTTGCATGCGACTATCCTCCGATAATGTAGAACGGCTTACTTTTCTGAAAATGAACTAGACATGGATCTCGCCTGAATTTGCCTGTCCGGTTTCAGATTAACTAACTGGTTGGCAACGTTTTCCATGTCTCTTGTTATGTTCATATTTCTACCACCTGAACTATACTCCCTGCGCTACAACACTGCCAGTTGCTGATCAGAAGTGTCGTGTCCACAGACCAATACACAAGCTATAGTGATAGTGGGGTTCAGTAACGCCTGCTGTTCCCCTGCTGTGTGTCTGACAAAATTTAATGCTGCTAACTCCAAATTAAAGTTCAAATTAAAGTTCAAACATCTCATACTAGGCCTCAGCCTACACCCTCCTTGACCCTGGGCTCAGAAGTCTTGGATGCACAGATCAAAACAATCGATGATGTGTTTGTGGGGTTCAGTAACGCCTGCTGTTCCCCTGCTGTGTGTCCGGCAAAAATTACTGCTACCTAGCTACACATGTTGAAAAAAACATGACATGTTAAAGTGGCTAGTGCTACACATAGATATCAGGCTACACCCTTATTTCTAAGCTGTAAACAAGTGAAACGTCACATTTAAAACCATTCAATGATTAGTGTTGGTAACAAATCTGTAACTAAATAATTGTGACATATTATGGCAGATATCCACATGTCTAACACAAATGCTAACACAAAAGCATAGTTATGCTATAGGGTACTGATGGTGAACCTTCTCACTCCATAACTTTGACAAATCCAACTCACATCATGCCTCAAATGCTGCAATGTTGGAAGTGCATAATGTGGGTTGAACTTTGACAACAGCTGCAGTGCAAAGGTTATCCTTCTGTGTTCTTGGCTTTTAAATAAAAGCATACAAGTAAATATAATAATACATTGTTGATTGAGGGACGTGATGTACACCTGTAATATTGTGCAAACAATGGATGTAGGACTATTCCTCTTCAACATTACTTATATTTGTGTAATTTTAAAAAATACATATTTTAGTTAAAAATTAAAAACCCATGTTCACTAGCTGTGAAAGGCCCCTTTGTGTACTTCTATAGTGTTTGAAACCAATGTATTGTATACGGATGGAAGCACGTCACAGTAATAGATTTGAATTATTTGAAATAGAATGTAGCAGCACCAATTCGAGAAAAATGTGAAGGATGAGGCAGTGAGACACGCTCAGCAGAGTACACGCAGCGGTGGTTGAAGTAAGTGGAGCGGGATCTACACTCCTACCAAAAATTTAAACCTCAGACTAGAGTGAACAGTGAACACAACTGTTCACTTGCTGTGAAAGGCCTTTTTGTGGACTTCTATTATGTTTGCAAGCAATGTATTGTATTTTGATGGAAGAGCGTCACACTAATAGATTTTAGTAAATTGAAAATAGAATAAAGCAGCACCAATTTTAGAAAAATGACAAGGAGGAGCCAGTGACAGACACTCAGCAGAGTACACGCAGCGGTGGTTGAAGTAAGTGGAGCGGGATCTACACTCCTACCAAAAATTTAAACCTCAGACTAGAGTGAACAGTGAACACAACTGTTCACTTGCTGTGAAAGGCCTTTTTGTGGACTTCTATTATATTTGCAAGCAATGTATTGTATTTTGATGGAAGAGCGTCACACTAATAGATTTTAGTAAATTGAAAATAGAATAAAGCAGCACCAATTTTAGAAAAATGACAAGGATGAGCCAGTGACAGACACTCAGCAGAGTACATGCAGCGGTGGTTGAAGTAAGTGGAGCGGGATCTACACTCCTACCAAAAATTTAAACCTCAGACTAGAGTGAACAGTGAACACAACTGTTCACTTGCTGTGAAAGGCCTTTTTGTGGACTTCTATTATGTTTGCAAGCAATGTATTGTATTTTGATGGAAGAGCGTCACACTAATAGATTTTAGTAAATTGAAAATAGAATAAAGCAGCACCAATTTTAGAAAAATGACAAGGAGGAGCCAGTGACAGACACTCAGCAGAGTACACGCAGCGGTGGTTGAAGTAAGTGGAGCGGGATCTACACTCCTACCAAAAATTTAAACCTCAGACTAGAGTGAACAGTGAACACAACTGTTCACTTGCTGTGAAAGGCCTTTTTGTGGACTTCTTTTATGTTTGCAAGCAATGTATTGTATTTTGATGGAAGAGCGTCACACTAATAGATTTTAGTAAATTGAAAATAGAATAAAGCAGCACCAATTTTAGAAAAATGACAAGGATGAGCCAGTGACAGACACTCAGCAGAGTACATGCAGCGGTGGTTGAAGTAAGTGGAGCGGGATCTACACTCCTACCAAAAATTTAAACCTCAGACTAGAGTGAACAGTGAACACAACTGTTCACTTGCTGTGAAAGGCCTTTTTGTGGACTTCTATTATGTTTGCAAGCAATGTATTGTATTTTGATGGAAGAGCGTCACACTAATAGATTTTAGTAAATTGAAAATAGAATAAAGCAGCACCAATTTTAGAAAAATGACAAGGATGAGCCAGTGACAGACACTCAGCAGAGTACATGCAGCGGTGGTTGAAGTAAGTGGAGCGGGATCTACACTCCTACCAAAAATTTAAACCTCAGACTAGAGTGAACAGTGAACACAACTGTTCACTTGCTGTGAAAGGCCTTTTTGTGGACTTCTATTATGTTTGCAAGCAATGTATTGTATTTTGATGGAAGAGCGTCACACTAATAGATTTTAGTAAATTGAAAATAGAATAAAGCAGCACCAATTTTAGAAAAATGACAAGGAGGAGCCAGTGACAAACACTCAGCAGAGTACACGCAGCATTAGTTGAAGATGTAACTGGAGCGTGATCTGCATTTAAAAAAAAAAATAAAAATACCTCACAGACTGCAGTGAACACTGAAACACAACGGTTTACTATCTGTGAAAGGCTCCTTTCTGTACTTCTATAGTGTTTGCAACCAATGTATTGTATACGGATGGAAGCGCATAACACTATAATTTCTATTGAATGGAGCAGCTAGAATTACACTAAAGAAAAAAAAAAAGAGTCTGTGAGTGACACGTGCAGATGCCTACAGACAGCGTTGGATGCAGAGCAAACTGCAGCGTCACCTGCACTCTCACACACAAATCTTCCACAGAGCTGTTAAAACAACACTGCAAGGCAAAAGGAAGCTTTACACAGCGGTTGGTAAACTAGCCTGCCTAAAGCAAAGTACACAAAATAGCAATCTCTAACTGTCCCTCAGAGTCAGCAGAGCAGCGTTCTGTCCCTAACTGAATTCACAGCACAGTGACGCTAAAATGGCGGCGGCGCCTTTTATAGTGCATTCTGACATCATTTCAGCAGCCAATCACAGCCATGCCATTAGTTAAGATGACCGCAGCAGTACAGGATGTGCCCACACTTCGTAGGATTCCTCATTGGCTGACTAAAATCACACTGCCTCTCAAAGAATTATGGGAACTTCCGATTCCGGTATACGATATAGGAAAAATATCGGAACTAAGTATCGGAATTCCGATACAGCGAATATCGGCTGATACCCGATACTTGTGGTATCGGAATGCTCAACACTAGTAGCTAATACTTCTTGATATTTTAGGTTATTGATATTGCCTTCCACCTTGCAAATGTTTTGCACACCCCCATACTGAATGTAACCCCATACCATGATCTTTCCGCCACCAAATGTAATTGTTTTCTGGGTGTATTTTGGATCCATACTGGCTCAAGTAGGTCTCCTGCAGTATTTGCGACAGCTGTGGTATAGTTCTACAGAAGATTCATCAGAGTAATCCACCTTCTGCCACTTTTCCAGCGTGCATCTGTTTAGCAGGCTGTGGGACTTTGCAAATGCCACACGTTTTTTTATTTGCCTTTTATTTAGGGCTGGTGTTGTGAATGTGCTAAAAATGGTTTCTGAGCAGAGGCTCCCTCTGGTGGTTACTGACAGTACTGAACCTTTCAGCGAGGATTGGCAATCTGGGATCACGGACTGGTCTGATATAAGGGAGGTTCTCTCCCATGATGGTTGCCGGTGATCAATTGTTCTTGTCTCAATTGTGGTTCATGGTTCATTTGGAAGCTTGCTGAGTCTTGCCTGCATCTTCTGCTATCAGATAATATATTTTCTGCTTTTGTTTTTGTGCTTGCTTTCTGCATTGTTTCCTGCACTTCTGTGGAGGTCAGCCAGGTCCACTCCGGGGGACTTGTGCTCCTCTCAGTTTGTCTGGAGCCACTGTTGTTTGTTCATTTGCTTTTTCCTGTTTTTTCAGTGACTGCGGCTTAGTTTTGTTACACCAGAGAGCTGATTTGGGTGGTAGAGGTCGAGTGATCTCAAGTGTTTTTGCAATCAGTAGAGTTGGTATTTTTAGGGGTTTTTTTGGATTGCATTGAGTATCCTTTCCTGTACTTTTCTGTCTGGACAGATTGGGCCCCAGCGTTTGCTCATTCTGTTTTCTGTCTGTGTCCGTGCTTCCTCTTGTCTGGCCGCCATTGCATGTTTGCGGGCTTCCTATTTTCTTTGGGGATCTGCTCCGGGGCAGATAGCTTTCATCTTTCTGCCTTTAGGTGTAGTTATCTCTCAGGCTGTGACGAGGCGTCTAGGATCAACGTAGGAACGCTCCACGGCTACCTCTAGTTGTGTGGTTAGTTCAGGTAACTTCAATCCAATAGGTTCCAGCCTCTCTGGTGTATTGCCATTTTTTGCTTACTCTCCTCAGCTACCAAAACATAACAGTATCACCGACCCAAAACTGAAAATTATATGGTACTCACAGAAGGGAAAAATAGTGTGGGAAAAAAAAAAAGTTTTCAGAGTTGTCCGAGATTTTTTTTTTTCCCTGTTTGTTGCATTTTTTCTCTCTTTCTCTCTGGGTGCTGAGGAGGATTTTTTTTTCTCTCAATGGAGCTTGCACAGTTGCACTGGCCGTGTGGATCAGCTTGCCACTGAGGTTCGGAGTATTGCTACCTATCTTGCTAGGTTGCCGGTTGTGGAACCTAGGATTCCCATGCCAGATTTGTTTTTGGGGGATCGGGCTAAATTTCTGAATTTCAAAAATAACTGTAAGTTGTTTTTTGCCTTAAAGCCTAAGTCCTCAGGGAACGCAGCACAGCAGGTTCAAATTGTCATCTCCCTCCTGCGCGGCGATCCTCAGGATTGGGCTTTTTCCCTGACACCTGGGGATCCTGTTTTGAATGATATTGATGCATTTTTTCTGGCTCTGGGGTTTTGTACGATGAACCTAATGTCACTGATCAAGCTGAAAAAACCTTGTTGGCATTAAATCAGGGTCTTGAAGACGCTGAGTTGTACTGTCAGAAATTTCGAAAGTGGGCAGTCCTGACCAAATGGAATGATGATGCTTTGGCAGCCCTTTTTCGGAAGAAGCTGTCAGAGAATGTAAAGGATGTTATGGTGGGATTCCCTGCTCCCTCTGGTCTCAATGATTCTATGTCATTGGCTATTCAAATTGACAGACGTTTGCGTGAGCGCAGAGGTATGCGTGAGATAGTGTTGCCTTGTGAGCCAGCTTCTGAGCCCATGCAGTGTGATAGAGTGACTTCTGGGGCTCAGCGTCATGAGTTTCGAAAGCGCAATGGGTTATGTTTCTACTGTGGTGACGCCTCTCATGCTATTTCAGTCTACACTAATACGGGGAAGACGTTTTGCACGCTCAGTTGTCTTGCGTAGTGTTCAGACTAAATTTCTGTTGACTGTTACCCTGATTTGCTCCCTGTCCACATTTTTTGCTCAGGCTTTTGTTGATTCAGGAAGGGTAAGTTAGCGTGCACTCTGGTCCGATATATTCGAGGTGCTGGTATAATGGACTGGTAAGTCCAAGAATAGACTAAGAATTATTTTACCGCACACTCAATTGGATTTTTTGCAAAATGAATATAAATTTTATTACTGTGGACAATCAAAATATAGAGGCAAAACAAGAAATGAGCGACATAATGTCGCTCATTTCTTGTTTTGCCTCTATATTTTGATTGTCCACAGTAATAAAATTTATATTCACTTTGCAAAAAATCCAATTGAGTGTGCGGTAAAATAATTCTTAGTCTTTGTTGATTCAGGAGCAGCTATTAATATCTTGATTTTTTCCAAAGACTGGGACTCTCATGTGAAACATGTTCGGACTGTGTTCCAGATTTTGAGAGAATGCACTGTATGTGAAGGGATCAAAGTGTCTTTTTGGCGTACAGAAGGTCTCAATTCTGGGATTCATTTTGTCTCCGTCTGTTATTGAAATGGACCCGGTCAAGGTTCAGGCCATCTGTGATTGGGTCCAACCTACTTCATTAAAGGCTCTTCAGAGATTTTTGGGTTTTGCCAATTTTTATCGTAAATTTACTCGTAATTTCTCCGGTATTGTTAAACCATTGACTGATTTGACCAAAAAGGGTTCAGATGTGTTGAATTGGCCTCCTGAGGCAGTCTCTGCATTTCAGGAACTTAAGCAGAGATTCAGTTCTGCTCCTGTTCTACGGCAGCCTGATGTTTTTCTACCGTTTCAGGTGGAGGTAGATGCCTCTGAAATTGGGGCAGGTGCCGTTTTGTCCCAAAGAGATCCAGAGACCTCTAAGAGTAACCCTTGTGCCTTTTTCTCTCGAAAATTTTCTCCAACTGAACATAATTATGATGTGGGTAATCGGGAGTTATTGGCCATGAAGTGGGCCTTTGAAGAGTGGAGACATTGGCTGGAAGGAGCCAAACATCAGGTGGTGGTCCTCACGGACCATAAGAATCTGGTTTATCTCGAATCAGCCAAGCGACTTAATCCTAGACAGGCCAGGTGGGCCTTGTTTTTCACACGTTTTAATTTTGTGGTTTCTTTTCTTCCTGGCACTAAGAATGTTAAGGCGGATGCCCTCTCGAGGAGTTTCTTTGCGGACTCTTCTGAGTTATCTGATCCTACTGTTATATTGAAAGAGAGTGTAGTTCATTCCGCCATCTCGCCCAATTTGAGACTGGCTCTGGAAGGGTGTCAGGAGGATAAACCTGAGCGCTGCCCTATTGGGAAATTGTTTGTCCCAGACAAGTGGAAGAAGAGTGTGATGTCTGAGATTCATTGTTCCGCGTTGGCTGGTCATCCCGGGATTTTTGATACCACAGACTTGGTGAGTCAGTCCTTTTGGTGGCCTACTTTGTCTCGTGACGTCAGGGAATTTGTGCAGTCCTGTGGGACTTGCTCTCGCACCAAGCCTTTCTCTCACTCTAGTGGTTTGTTAACGCAAATTACCTGTGCCCAAGAGGCCATGGACCCATATCTCTGTGGATTTTATTTCCGACTTCCTTGTTTCTGAGAGAATGACCGTTATCTGGGTAATCTGTGATAGGTTTTCCAAGATGATACATCTTGTGCCATTACCTAAGTTACCTTCCTTCTCCGAATTGTGCCTTTGTTCCTTCAGCACGTGGTTCGGTTACATGGCATTCCGGAGAACATTGTGTCTGACAGAGGAGTCCAGTTTGTTTCCAGATTTTGGAGGACATTTTGTTCTAAACTTGGTGTTCAATTATCTTTCTCCTCTGCTTTTCATCCTCAGACCAATGGACAAACCGAGAAAACAAACCAGACCTTGGAGACTTATTTGAGATGTTTTGTGTCTGCTGATCAAGATGACTGGGTCTCTTTTTTGCCTTTGGCTGAGTTTGCTCTTAATAATAGGGCTAGCTCTGCCATCTTGATGTCTCCATTTTTCTGCAATTTTGTGTTTCACCCTCGATTTTCTTCGGGGCAGGCGGAGGCTTCTGTCTGTCCGGGTGTTGACTCTGTTGTGGAGCGAAAGCAGCAGATTTGGGACCAGGTAGTGGAGAGGTTGTCTCTCTCTCAGTAGAAGGCCCAATGGTTTGCTAACCGGCATAGGACTGATGGTCCTCGGTTTAAAGTGGGGGACTTGGTTTGGTTGTCCTCAAGAAATATCCCTATGAGGGTTGCATCTCCAAAGTTTAAGCCTAGGTTCATTGGACCTTATAAGATTATGGAGATTCTTAATCCTGTTTCCTTCCGTTTGCTTCTTCCAGGGACATTTAAGATCCATAACGTGTTCCACAAGTCCTTATTGAAGAGGTTTGTCGAGCCAGTGGTTCCTGTGGCTGCGCCTCCTGACCCTGTGTTGGTTGAGGGCAATCTGGAGCATGTGGTTGAGAAAATATTGGATTCTCGTTTTTCTAGACGGAAGCTCCAGTATTTGGTTAAGTGGAGAGGTTATGGTCAGGAGGACAATTCTTGGGTGTTTGCTTCGGACATCCATGCTAGGAGACTGATCCGTGCCTATCATCGAGCTTATCCTGATCGACCTGGTTTCACAAGTGAGGGATCGGTGACCCCTCCTCAAGGGGGGGTACTGTTGTGAATGTGCTAAACATGGTTTCTGAGCAGAGGCTCCCTCTGGTGGTTACTGACAGTACTGAACCTTTCAGCGAGGATTGGCAATCTGGGATCACGGACTGGTCTGATATAAGGAAGGTTCTCTCCCATGATGGTTGCCGGTGATCAATTGTTCTTGTCTCAATTGTGGTTCATGGTTCATTTGGAAGCTTGCTGAGTCTTGCCTGCATCTTCTGCTATCAGATAAGATATTTTCTGCTTTTGTTTTTGTGCTTGCTTTTTGCATTGTTCCCTGCTCTTCTATGGAGGTCAGCCAGGTCCCCTCCGGGGGGCTTGTGCTCCTCTCAGTTTGTCTGGAGCCACTGTTGTTTGTTCATTTGCTTTTTCCTGTTTTTTCAGTGACTGCGGCTTAGTTTTGTTACACCAGAGAGCTGATTTGGGTGGTAGAGGTCAAGTGATGTCAGGTGTTTTTGCAATCAGTAGAGTTGGTATTTTTTAGGGGTTTTTTTTGGATTGCAGTTAGTATCCTTTCCTGTACTTTTCTGTCTGGACAGATTGGGCCCCAGCGTTTGCTCGTTCTGTTTTCTGTCTGTGTCCGTGCTTCCTCTTGTCTGGCCGCCATTGCATGTTTGGGGGCTTCCTATTTTCTTTGGGGATCTGCTCCGGGGCAGATAGCTTTCATCTTTCTGCCTTTGGGTGTGTTTTTCTCTCGGGCTGTGACGAGGCGTCTAGAATCAACGTGGGAACGCTCTACGGCTACCTCTAGTTGTGTGGTTAGTTCAGGATACTGCAATCCAATAGGTTCCAGCCTCTCTGGTGTATTGCCATTTTTTGCTTACTCTCCTCAGCTACCAAAACATAAAAGGCTTGCTTCTGGGCACTGATTCGGCCATGGAGGCCATTTTGAGACAGAATACTACAAACTGTTCTAGTTGACACAGGGACTTGAGCTGACCAGGCCTGTTAGAGCTCTGCTGCAGTGGAAGAGGGGCTTGCTTTGGATTTTCTAACCAACAAACGTTTCTCCTGAGCAGTTGTCTTGCGGGGTCTGCCGGACCTGGGTTTGTCAAACACATCTTCAGTCTCTTCAAACCTTTTTTTAATTCTTTGTACCTGACGCTGAGACACATTAAAGGTGCCAGCCACCTCTGCAGCCTCTTGATAATCCAGGCTTTGGTCGCAGGGTGGATTATTGGCATGTTGTCAGAGCTCAAATTGCAGTTCAAGTGACGTATGGGGTGCTGGGTTTCTTTTTATACACACCCACTAATTAACCGATCATTTACTGAGCACAGGTGAGGATGTAAACTAGGATTGGGTGCATTATATGACCAGGCGACAAAACTTTTGTCTTGCCAAAATCTGACCATTCTGTGTCCATTAAATGATCAATATTTCTGCATTGATGCCAATTTATATTCTTAACTAAAACCACATTTTGGAGGGTTTCAGCTTTCAAAAGAATAATTTATACAATCAATGAACATATAATCAATCAATCAATCAATGAATCAATTTAATGTCAGGTTATAAGCTTTTATTTACATAACGTGGAAAAGTGACATAACTCCTGTCAGGGAGCGTAAGTCATGCCCACAATTCTCCAGTTTTAACTGTTTTCAGTAGTGCATGGCCCTAGATGTTATTTAATACAAACTGGGCTAGTAAATATAGCAAGACTCAATCAATTAATCAATGAGTATGCCAATCTTAAAAATGAATGCATTCTTGAGAAACCCATCAGGCCTAACGTATTATTGGCCTATATTCACAGCACCATTTTATAAAATATAACACCTAAACAATCTCTGTGTAGAACCTAAAACATATAACACTATAGTAGAGACTGGTCAGTATACTCACAGAGTTTTAGCAATATAGGAACATGTTGGTGTAAAGTATATAGGTGTATGCCACATGAAAAACAAAGAAATGAAAAAACTTGATGAACAAGACCGCAACAAAAAATTGCAAAGATGCAAACAGGGGTGAACCTAGCCTCTCTGCTGCCTGAGGCGAACTGCAAAACGGAGCCCCCCATTGTAAAATCAGTACAAATAAATCTGGTTTACTCTTACTAGCCTAACCTGAAGCACATGTGAAATACATACACTTTTAAATAGGAATATGTTTGAAACATCGAATTTTATATTTGTTAAAGTTATGTATAAGTAGTAGAAAATAAAGGATATTAAGAATACTACCCACTGTATGGTTCAGTTTCAGAAATCAATAGCTGGGCCTTAATCAAAATCGTTCAACAAACCCTCTTGCCACGTAGAACTTCAAGGTCTTGGACAATAGAAAAAATATACAAAGGACATAAATGAATACACCAATAAAAACCAGTGCTGCGCATATTATAAGAGCATACTGTACATCATCCCAAGTGAGGCCCTATAGTGCACAGTGATGATACATGAGGCCCTATAATGCAGTGATGATACATGAGGCCCTATAGTGCAGTGATGATACATGAGGCCCTATAGTGCACAGTGATGATACATGAGGCCCTATAATGCACAGTGATGATACATGAGGCCCTATAGAGCTTTTGATTTGAATAGGGGGAAAATGTGCAGTAGCTGGCCATGGCCACTAAATAGGAGACAGAGCAGCTCTGTAAGGCAGCAGTTCCAGCTGGCACCAAGAACAGCTGACTGGCAGGGGTGCTAGGTGTCGCACCCCACTGATCAGACATTGCTGACCTATTCTAAGGTTAGCCAGTGTTAGTGATGTATCTGCATCCAGATTTTTTCTGCAAACGGATGCAAATGCGTAGAACTGCATCCTAATCAGGATTTGGCTGGAAATTTGAAATTCTGACTTCTGGGGTAGAGGAGAGAGAGGAGAGAGGGGAGAAAGACTGGTAAAAGTGAAAGAAAAAAATGTTGCTCCGAGCCTGAGGAGTATGAAATCCGCATGCAGATTGGACGCAGGCATCCTGATTCGGGTGCGTCTACATTGACAATCATATGTTTTTGGACGCGCTGCCAAGTATCAGGATGTCTGCAGATTTTTTTAACACCCAAAATTAGCAACAAGCTGCGTTTGGGGAGCACATGAAAAATCCTGATGCAGATGCAGGTCCATGCGTCCCTATGTTAAGGATAGGGATGCAATCTGGATCAGGATTGCTACGCATCAAAACGCATCGTACCAAAACGCTAGTGTGAAAGCAGACAAACTCGGTCAGCCCCTCACCAGGTGCCCCCATATACATGCTTCCAATACATGTTATTAACATTAACACACTATAACATGGGGCACAAGCTCATCTAGTGAGGCGGGAAAGATCACTGTATGGCAGCACAGCAGAGTCTACATTATGTCTGCATACTGGCCCCATACAGGTTCATCACTTTTCCATACAGCACATCCCTCGCTTCTGAGCATGCTCAGTGCCGAAAAACGGATCTCTGCACACAGAAGCACCTGGATCCGTGTTGTCCAGGATCCATGCTCCATTGGGCTCCATTGTAATTCCAGACGTGTAGCCGTGGATCCGTGCGTCTTCCTGTGCCTGCGTGTTTTTCAGACGACACAAAACTGCAACAAGTTGCGTTTTTGTGCGTCTGATAAAATATGCAGACACAGGGATCCGTGGGAAAACGGTGACAACTGAATGCACACGCAAGTCCCATCCGTCACCACTGAAAGTCAATGGAGACGAAAACGGATCTGTGTGTCTGCATAGTTTATCAGACCCACAAAAACGCAACTTGTTGCAGTTTTGTGGTGCCTGAAAAACAACACAGGACATGGATGAAGCCAACATATCTTTATTTGGGACTCAATAACTCACATGCATTTATTCCCAGCGCACATATACTGCTCTCCTGCCTGCTCCTCCAGATGAGTCACAGTCAGTCAATAAGCTGCCAGCCAAGCACAGGAAAAAAAAACAAAACTGGGCTCACTCTTGAGTCTCACTGCAGAGCCCGCTCCTGTCATTCACAGCAGGGAGCCGGCTCTTTGTATCAGGAAGGCACACATCACTGAAGGAGCTGTACAGCTGCAGTGGGGGTGGGGGACCCGGGGAGATCATGTTTTTTAACCATTTGCTGTGTCTGAGAGACGAGTCCTGTCCCTGGCTAGCAGTATATGTCCCATCCCAGGGAGGGACGGGAGAGGGGCACCGGGGCACCGCCGCTGCACCTCAGCCCCATATTAAGTTGCTAAAATAACTAATTAGTCACCTGGCTTCTGCTTCTGGGAGATATCAAGCATACCTCCCAACTTTTAAAGAAGGGAAAGAGGAACAGACGGTGAAAATGTTAGGCCATGCCCCTAGCCACATCCATTTCACTGGTCACAGCCATATCCATGCCCCGACCACATCCATTTAGCACTGCTGATCACACTGTTTAATAAACAATAATTATAAACACATACCTCCCAACAGTCCTGGTTTCAGCGGAACAGTCCTGATTTCGGGTCACTGTCCCGCTGTCCTGGCCAGGAGGTTTACTTTCCTACATTAGAATCGTACATGCGGAAACCCCGGGGACCTCCCACACGTTCTCGCAGCCACACGTCACGTTCCACCGGAAGTGACGTGCTGTAAGTCAGCTGACCGTCGGAAATGACCGCTGACCTCAGTTCCCCAGGATGTGGGGATCTCATCAGCTATGCAGTGCTCCATTCAATACCAGGCTCTCACTGAGCGAGACAGGCAGGATCTGGGGATCTCATCATCTGTTGAACAGATCCCATGATGAGATCCGCAGATCCTTCCTGTCTCGCTCAGTGAGAGCCGGGTATTGTTTGCAGCGCTCCATACAATACCCGGCTCTCACTCCAACAGATCCCGCAGCTCGATGCGTCGCCGTTCTGAAGACTCTCCCGAGAACGCGTTACAGTACCTGCTGCTGTAAGCTGACCACCGGAAATGAGGTCAGCGGTCACTCCAGCGTTCAGCTGACTTACAGCAAGTCAATTCCGGTGGAACATGACGTGTGGCTGCCAGAACATGTGGGAGGTCCCCGGGGAATCCGCATGTACAATTCTAATGCCGGAAAGTAAACCTCCCGGCCGGGACAACGGGACAGGGACCCAGCCCTACATAGATAACAGCATTTGCTCCATCCCCACGCAGACCCATGCACATAATGGCACCCCTCCTTCCCCACTGCAGCCCCCAAGCACACAGCTCCAGCAAGTAACAGGACCCTTGTATATGTGCGGCTCCGCTCTTTGTGGCCCCGTACACACGCGGCCCCGCTCCATACACCTCGTACACAAGCGGCTCCGCTCCGTACACCTCGTACACATGGGGCTCTGCTCCGTACACCTCGTACACACACGACTCCGCTCCGTACACCTCGTACACACGCGGCACCACTCCATACACCTCGTACACACGCGACTCCGCTCTGTACACCTCGTACACATGCGGCACCGCTCCATACACCTCATACACATGCGGTTCCACTCTGTACAGCTCGTACACACGCGGCCCCGCTCCGGTACACCTCGTACACACGCGACTCCGCTCCGTACACCTCGTACACACGTGGCTCCGCTCCGTACACCTCGTACACATGTGGCTCCGCTCTGTACACCTCGTACACACGCGACTCCGCTCTGTACACCTCGTACACATGCGGCACCGCTCCATACACCTCATACACATGCGGTTCCACTCTGTACACCTCGTACACACGCGGCCCCGCTCCGGTACACCTCGTACACACGCGACTCCGCTCCGTACACCTCGTACACACGCGGCTCCGCTCCATACACCTCGTACACACGCAGCTCCGCTCCGTACACCTCATACACACGGCTCTGCTCTGTACATCTCGTACACATGTGACTCCTCTCCGTACACCTCGTACACACACGGCTCTGCTCCGTACACCTCGTACACATGCGGCTCCGCTCCGTACATCTCGTACACATGCGGCTCTGCTCCGTACACCTCGTACACACGCGGCTCCGCTCCTGACACCTCGCATACACGCGGCTCCACTCCTTACACCTCGTACTCACACGACTCTGCTCCGTACACCTCGCGCACACACGGCTCCGCTCCGTACACCTCGCACACACACGGCTCCGCTCCGTACACCTCGTACACACGGCTCCGCTCCGTACACCTCATACACACGGCTCTGCTCGTACACCTCGTACAAACGGCTCTGCTCCGTACGTCTCGTACACACATTGCTCCGTTCCGTACACCTCGTACACACGCGGCTCCGCTTCGTACACCTCGCACACACACGGCTTCGCTCTGTACACCTCGTACACACGGCTCTGCTACATCCACACTGTAAACCCCTCCTGACCCCTCACACATAAACTTACCTGCTCATCCAGCACCATGACAACCAGCATAGCAGAGTCCTGCCTACATAGATAACAGCATTTGTTCCATCCCCACGCAGACCCATGCACATAATGGCACCCCTCCATCTCCACTGCAGCCCCCAAGCACACAGCTCCAGCAAGTAACAGGACTCTTGTATATGCGCGGCTCCGCTCTTTGTGGCCCCGTACACATGCGGCTCTGCTCCGTACACACGTGGCCCCGCTCCGTACACCTCGTACACACGCATCCCCGCTCCATACACCTCGTACACACGCGGCCCCGCTCTGGTACACCTTGTACACACGCGGCTCCGCTCCGTACACCTCGTACACATGTGGCTCCGCTCCGTACACCTCGTACACATGCGACTCCGCTCTGTACACCTCATACACACGCGGCACCGCTCCATACACCTCGTACACATGCGGCTCTGCTCCATACACCTCGATACACGCGGCTCCACTCCGTACACCTCGTACACACACGACTTTGCTCCGTACACCTCGCACACACACGGCTCCGCTCCGTACACCTCGCACACACACGGCTCCTCTCCATACACCTCGTACACACGGCTCCACTCCGTACACCTCATACACATGGCTCTGCTCGTACACCTCATACACACGGCTCTGCTCCGTACATCTCATTCACACATGGCTCCGCTACGTACACCTCGTACACACGCGGCTCCGCTCCATACACATCGCACACACACGGCTTCGCTCCGTACACCTCGTACACACGGCTCTGCTACATCCACACTGTAAACCCCTCCTGACCCCTCACGCATAAACTTACCTGCTCATCCAGCACCATGACAACCAGCACAGCAGAGTCCTGCACACACAGGGGCCTGACCATGTGACACCTAACTCCTCCTCTCTTGTGACCTCATCACAGGTCCTGCTCGCACATTTACAGAGGACAGCACTGCAATGGTAAATACAGGCTGTTAGAATCTGGAGAGCTGGGAGGGCAGGAAGGGGTGCATGGGGGTGTGGCGGCTTCTCTCACTGCGGGTTGGGAGGTGTGTATCAAGCACCGTGCGCAGGCAGGAGTGTAAACTGACTGTGTGACTCAGCAGGGATTAAGAAGAGCCGGCACCACACCACGTGTTCTGAGCTCCGCTCTGCCGCCCCCTTGCTGCCACCGCCTGAGACAGAAGGCTCAACTAGCCTCATTATAGGTGCGCCCCTGGATGCACAACAGATAATGCAAGAGGCTGTGAATCCATGGGAAGCTATCGGACATCAAACCTGCTAGTATAGAGATAAAGACACTGCAGGTGAGGCCATGCTGGCGAACAGGAATCATGGAGGAAAGACAACCCCACGCATATCGCCACTGACGTCAGTGGCGATACTCCTGGGTTTGTTTTCCTCCATGACTCCTGTTTGCCAGCATTCCTCCACATATAGTGTATTTTTGTGCTGAATAAGCAGAAATGAGAATGCTGCTAGCAGAAGCATCTGCCATTAACTCATCCTCCCTTGAGAATAAAATGATTGGGCATGGCAAGTCCAGTTGCTCGCTCTTTCTCTCCCTGACATTTGCCATCCTTGAAGAATCGGGAGGTTTCATACATATAAAATGGTTGCCAGGGTATTGCTAAAATTGTCAGGCTCCTGTGTTTGGTCAGCCTAAGATATTACAAGAAACTCTAAGTAGATACAAGTCAATTTTGCAATGAGTTATTTCACAAAGTGAAATTTTGCTCCAAAAATAAAGACATGACACATAACAAAGAAACTAAGTCAACAATGAAGTCTGATCTGAATAATAGAACAATACTCCATGCAATGAAAAAATTCAAACAATCTGATACAAACATTATCATAGTAGGTTATCAAATCATCCCTTACAGTAAAAACAATGACATTATAGCTGTGCATAGTAAGGTTATGACTGCAGGGATGACAGCTGAATAGTATAGATGAAGTAGAGCAGAATTTGTCATTTCACTCTCTGAAGCCACGTACTGTAGCTATTGCTATCAAGGAAATGCATTATATTTACTTGCAATCCTAAGGAAAACTGTGGAACGCTGCCATGTATAAAAAACTTATCAGACTGTTTTTTTACTGTGAATATGAAATTTCAAATGATATTTTTTATGTATATCATTTCTACTGGAGATGTTGCAATCAAGTTAATATTAATGCATAACATTTACATGCAATCCAATGTAAAACCACAAAATACATTGAGACTAATGTATAATAAATTCCACAGAAAGGTTTTCTTACCTGTGAAACTGGATTTGGAAATGATACACCAACATGCCTCATACTTATAGCATTTTCTTGGAATGTTTTTGCAACATTCCCTCGTGACATTTGTTTGGTTTGGGGGCATGTACAATATTTAGAACAATGAAAAGTATCAAAGCACCACTCCAGCATTTTTTTTTTATTTCAGCACTGGAGTGGTGCCACAAATTTAAGGACCCTGACCCTAGTATTGTACTTAACAGCTTCCATTTTCAGATCTTCCAGGTGTTGCTCAAGTCTCGGTGCCATCTTGTGACTGTAACTTCTGGCTAACCAGAAGTCAGAGGTAACGGTCATAAGCTCTCACTGTAAGTCTTTGAGAGCTTTGTTCTGGCCTGGTACTGGCTCTCATAGACTTATTTTGAGTTATAACTTCCATTTTGCCCTGAAAATACTATAATGATTTGGCAGGTCACAATCTGCAGAAGACTAACCAGAGCAGCGCTGAGAACAGATGAAGATGGTAACTGGTGAGTATAAGACTAAGGGCAGGGAACTTAGATTAATGCCAGGATCACACATGCGACGTAGTCGTCCGACACTCTCATGTGAAATCCCAGCTCTGGCGAAGGCACTCGGGAGTGAAGTGCGCGGCTGCATGTAGTTCTATGCAGCCACTCGCTCCACTCCCGAGTGCCGGCGCCAGAGCTGGGATTTCACATGCGAGGGTCAGACGACTACATCGCATGTGTGATCCCGGCCTAATAGTGCTATTGCAACATTGAAATAAAAAAAATGCTGGAGTGTTGCTTTAACCCTTTCACACGGCAGCCTTTTTCATTTTTGCATTTCTGTTTTTCCCTCCCCTTCTTCCCAGAGCCATAACTTTTTTATTTTTCCATCAATATGGCCATGTGAGCATTATTTTTTGCGGGATGAGTTGCACTTTTGAACAACACTTTTTTTTACTAAGTGATGTACTCGTAAATGGGGAAAAAATCCAATTCTGGTGAAATTGCAAAAAAAAGTGCAATTCCATAAGTGTTTTGGGGATTTTTTTTGCCATGTTCACTAAATGCCAAAACTGACCTGCTGTCATGGTTCTCCATGTCATTACAAGTTTGTAGATACCAAACATGTATAGGTTGTTTTTAATTTAAATGATGAAAATAAATTCAAAATTTGTTAAAAAAAAAAATTGCATCATTTTCTGAGACCCAAAGCGTCTTTATTTTTCATGATTTGGGGCTGGTTGAGGGCTTATATTTTGCATGACAAGGTGACATTTCTAATGATACCATTTTGGTGTGGATACGATCTCTTGATTGTCCTTTATTGCATTTTAATGCAATGTGGCGGCCACCAAAAAAATATAATTCTTATGTTTTTACTTTTTTTTTCGCTACACACGTTTACTGATGTGGTTAGTTCTTTTTATAGCTTGATAGATCGGGAGATTATGAACATGTTGATACCAAATATGTGTATTTTTTTTAATCGTTTTATTTTGAATGGGGGGTTATTTGAGCTTTTATATTTTTTTAATTTTTAATCATTTTAAAAACTTTTTTTTAACTTTTTGCATGCTTCAACAGTCCCCATGGAAGGCTAGAAGCTGCAGTTGTCTGATTTGCCCTGCCACACACAGGTGATGATCAGATCACCTGTGTGTATCAGAAATGCTCACTCTGCTGGAGACCTCTGGTTGTCATGCCGACCCATCGGTGACTTGCGATCATGTGATGGGGTCACCGATTGGCGGGATTAGTGACGCGCTTCTGGCGCAATCACATTAAATGCCGCTGTCAGCCATTGACAGTTGCATTTAACGGGTTAACAGCCATGGGTGGATCGCGATTCCACCCGCAGATGTTGCGGGTACGTGTTAGCTGTTCAAAACAGCTGACATGTGCCAGGAAAGATGTGGGCTCATCGCTGAAGCCCACATCAAAAAGATGGACACGACATGCGCCGCACTAGTATGGCGCATGTCATGAAGGGGTTAATGGTGTGTATTTTTGTTGTATTGAGAAAAGTATCCAAGATGGATTTGTCATTTATTTTTTTGATGCAACTAATAATGTTCTGAACACCGAGTAATTTCAATGGGAACTGTATAATTCTAATTGCGGATATATCCCTCTATTGGTGGGTACATTTACACAAAATGTTATCATATACATAAACAGGAAATTTGCATAATCCTATAAAGGAATACAATCCTATTTAAGCAAAATAAATAAATAAGCAAACAAACATTCCTGGCTCGGATCATTAACAATACCACAGAAATACGAGTTGTAATATAAACCTCTAAACTATTCTCTACGTACATTATATTATATTATTATATTAGAAAATAACCCATGACCTATCCAACCATTGATATCATTACACTCTTACCTAAAACAACAAGAGATATTACAGGAATACTATCATGGACATGAAAAGCCATCTGATACAAAAGTGCAGCAACCACTATTATAACATAACAGCAAATCTGAATTAAAGCCGTTTGAATTTGTAATCATGGAGGTACTTGTTATGACTATGTAAGGTCCCTCTTACATTGTGCTTTTCCCTTCTCTCAGTAGTCTTGTCGTGGCTTACGTCCGAATCACCCATAAAACGTGATTCAAGTCTATGCGCCGATGGAGACATGGTGTTGACAGAGTCAATATGTGCTCTGACGTACATCATTTTTTCAGGCTTATACAACTAATGGAGGTGGACATTCCTGCGTCTGAGTGTACACCCCCACTAGGAATATATGCCAGAAAATGATGAACATCAGAGCACGAGTTGACTCTCTTGGCCCTGTCGGCGCATACACCTGAATCCCGTTTTGGCGGGAGTTTGCACTTTTGACCAGAAATCTTTTATCAGCAACACTATTGAAACATTTCCAAAATTTGTAATATCATCTTGGTATGCTATATAAACTTTTCACTGCAACGTTTAACCCCTTCACCCCCAAGGGTGGTTTGCACGTTAATGACCGGGCCAATTTTTACAATTCTGACCACTGTCTCTTTATGAGGTTATAACTCTGGAACGCTTCAACGGATCTTCGCGATTCTGAGATTGTTTTCTCGTGACATATTGTACTTCACGTTAGAAGTAAAATTTTTCGATATAACTTGCGTTTATTTTTGAAAAAAACGCAAATATGGCGAAATTTTTAAAATTTTGCAATTTTCAAACTTTGAATTTTTATTCCCTTAAAACAGAAAAATATGTCACATAAAATAGTTAAGAAATAACATTTCCCACATGTCTACTTTACATCAGCACAATTTTGGAACCAAAATTTTTTTTTGTTAGGAAGTTATAAGGGTTAAAAGTTGACCAGCGATTTCTCATTTTTACAACAAAATTTACAAAGCCATTTTTTTTAGGGACCACCTCTCATTTGAAGTCACTTTGAGGGTCTATATGGCAGAAAATACCTAAAAGTGACACCATTCTAAAAACTGCACCCCTCAAGGTACTCAAAACCACATTCAAGAAGATTATTAACCCTTCAGGTGCTTCACAGGAACTAAAGCAACGTGGAAGGAAAAAATGAATATTTAACTTTTTAGCCACAAAAATGATCTTTTACAAACTTTTTTTTATTTTCACAAGGGTAAAAGGAGAAAATGGACAGATAAGGTTGTTATGCAATTTCTCCTGAGTACGCCAATACCCAATATGTGGGGAAAACCACTGTTTGGGCACACGGCAGAGCTCGTAAGGGAAGGAGCGCCGTTTGACTTTTTCAAACTAAAATTGGCTGGAATTGAGATTGGACGCCATGTCATGTTTGGAGAGCCCCTGATGCGCCTAAACAGTGGAAACCCCCACAAGTGACACCATTTTGGAAACTAGACCCCCTAAGGTACTTATCTAGATCTGTTGAGAGCACTTTGAACTCCCAAGTGTTTCACAAAAGCTTATAATGCCTGGGTGTGAAAAAAAAAAAAAAACAATTTTCCACAAAAATGATTTTTTAGTCCCAAATTTTTGAATTTTCCCAAGGAAATTGGACCCCAAAAGTTGTTGTCCAATTTTTCCTGAGTACGCTGATACCCCATATGTGGGGGGGAACTGTTTGGGTGCACGGCAGGGCTTGGAAAGGAAGTAGTAACGTTTTGGAATGCAGACGTTGATGGGGGTCATGTTCCGTTTGCAGTGCCCCAGATGAGCCTAAACAGTGGAAACCCCCCACAAGTGACCCCATTTTGGAAACTATACCCCCTAAGGAACTTATCTAGATCTTTGGTGAGCACTTTGAACCCCCAAGTGCTTTACACAAGTTTATAATGCCCGGGCATGAAAATAAAAAATCCTATTTTTTTCCCACAAAAATTATATTTTAGTCACTAATTTTTTATTTCTCAAGGGTAACAGGAGAAATTGGACCACATAAGTTGTTGTCCAATTTGTCCTGAGTACGCTGATACCCCATATGTGGGTGGGAACCACTGTTTGGGCGCACGGCAGAGCTCGGAATGGAAGGAGCACCATTTGACTTTTTCCAACCAAAATTGGCTGGAATTGAGATTGGATGCCATGTTGCATTTGGAGAGCCCCTGATGTGCCTAAACAGTGGAAACCCCCCACAATTGACCCCATTTTGGAAACTAGACCCCCTAAGGAACTTTTCTAGATCTTTGGTGAGCAATTTGAACCCCCAAGTGCTTCACACAAGTTTATAACGTAGAGCCGTAAAATTTAAAAATCATATTTTTTCCACAAAAATGATCTTTTCACCCCAATTTTTATTTTTCCAAGGTAACAAGACTCCAAAAGTTATTGTGCAATTTGTCCTGAGTGCGCTGATACCCCATATGTGGGGGTAAACCACTGTTTGGGTGCATGGCAGAGTTTGGAAGGGATGGAGCGCCGTCTGACTTTTTCAACGCAGAATTGGCTGGACGCCATGTCGTGTTTGGAGAGCTCCTGATCTGCCTAAACAGTGGAAACCCCCATAAATGACACCATTTTGGAAACTAGACCCCTCAAGGAACTTATCTAGATGTGTGGTGAGAACTTTTAACCCCCAGGTGTTTCACTAAAGTTTATAACGTACAGCCGTAAAATAAAAAATCTTTTTTTTTTTACAAAAATGATTTTTTTCGTCCCCAATATTTTATTTTCACAAGGGTAACAGAAGAAATTGGAACCCAAAAGTTGTTGTCCAATTTGTCCTGAGTACGCTGATACCCAATATGTGGGAGAAAACTACTGTATGGGCGCACGTCAGGGCTCGGAAGGGAAGTAGTGACGTTTTGGATTGCAGACTTTGATGGAATGGTCTGGGGGCGTCATGTCACATTTGGAGAGCCCCTGATGCACCTATACAGTGGAAACCCCCCACAAGTGACCCCATTTTGGCAAATAGACCCCACAAGGAACTTATCTAGATGTGTGGTGAGCACTTTGAACCCCGAAGTGCTTCACAGAAGTTTATAACGTACAGCCGTAAAAATAAAAAAATCTTTTTTTTTTTTACAAAAATGATTTTTTCGCCCCCAATATTTTATTTTCACAAGGGTAACAGAAGAAATTGGAACCCAAAAGTTGTTGTCCAATTTGTCCTGAGTACGCTGATACCCAATATGTGGAGAAAACTACTGTATGGGCGCACGTCAGGGCTCGGAAGGGAAGTAGTGACGTTTTGGATTGCAGACTTTGATGGAATGGTCTGGGGGCGTCATGTCGCATTTGGAGAGCCCCTGATGCGCCTAAACAGTGGAAACCCCCCAAAAGTGACCCCATTTTGGAAAATAGACCCCACAAGGAACTTGTCTAGATGTGTGGTGAGCACTTTGAACCCCGAAGTGCTTCACAGAAGTTTATAACGCACAGCCGTAAAAATAAAAAATCCTTTTTTTTTTTGCAAAAATGATTTTTTTGCCCCAATATTTTATTTTTACAAGGGTAACAGGAGAAATTGGACCCCAAAAGTTGTTGTCCAATTTGTCCTGAGTACGCTGATATCCAATATGTGGGAGAAAACTACTGTATGGGTACACGTTGGGGCTCGGAAGGGAAGTAGTGACGTTTTGGATTGCAGACTTTGATGGAATGGTCTGGGGCGTCATGTCGCATTTGGAGAGCCCCTGATGCGCCTAAACAGTGGAAATTCCCAACAAGTGACC
>JARQOD010000001.1:66503070-66562974 GCA_033576555.1 Oophaga sylvatica | reverse complement strand
CCGGCTTTAAAACCGGTGTACCTACTCCCAGAAAAGGGAGCCTTCCAGGCCTTCTGGAGCCAGATGATGACGCAGGCTCAACACCTCCTGCCTTAGGTGCTATTGTGCTTTTGGCACTACCAGCAGATGCACCACCAACACCATCACTACCAGCTGCCCCCCCCGCCCACGTCCGCAGCCTCTTCCACCATACTTCCTCATGTTTGGGAAAATATACCAAAAATACCAGCAGATATATGGAACTGCATCAGAAGTGTACAGCTGTATACAGTGTAGGGTAAAATTTCAATTTCCGTATATATTTCCGGAGTCACACATAGACTCTCTCTCAGTATGGATTTGACCGTAATACAAAGAGCAGATATACGGTACTGAATCACAAGCGTACAGCTGTATGCGGTGTAGAGGAAAATTTCAATCTCCTTATATATTTCCCGAGTCACACACAGATAGTCAGCATGTATTTGTCCGTGATACCAGCCGGTACACGGTAGTGTGTGAGTAGCGTACAGCTCTATACGATGTGGGAAAAAATAATCCCTCGGTAACTGTGCAGAAAAAAAGAATAAAAGTATTAGTGCTGTGTAAAAAGCAGTCTGCACAGCAGTGTACACACAGCAATACAGCTATCAGGCAGCCTAATAACCAGTGCTGCTGCACACAAGAAAATCCTCCCCTGTCACTGCACACTAACTGTACAGCACAATTGCTATCAGCACAAGCACATAAGAACTTCTCTTTCCAGCCCTAACTCTCTCCCTACTGATAAACAGCATCAGCAACCTCTCCCTACTGTTAAGATTGGAAGAAGTAAAATGGTGGTCAGCGGTCAGGGCTTTTATAGACACTATGACACCCCCCAAAGCAAGCCAATCACTTCAATGCCTTCTCTAAGATGGTGGAGGATGCTGCCCATGTCATCTCGTTGCCCATAGTGTACGTTCTTGCTCATTGGCTGAAAAAAGGAGCCTGAAAGCATTCTGGGAAATTCAACTTTGGCGCTCGTTTTGCCGACCGCATGGCCGACTGCACGCTATGGTCGGGTTTCGGCCAAAGAAACCCGACTTTGGCGAAAGTCGGCGACTTTTGAATCTAACGACCTGTTTCGCTCAACTCTAATAGTGACTTTTGGCATTGTCATGTCAGTTTAAAGCAGCTCTTTCAAAATCAACTGGACTTAGCAACAGCCAGGATGGGCATGGCTACGTCTGCCCTTCAAATTTAATGATAGTGGCAGCATTTCTTATTCCAGAAATGTTATTCTAGTCAGTGACTGGAGTGACATTTCTGGCCAGGAGCATGAAGGAGCATGCCACTGGTAAGATGCACTGAATTCATTGAGCGTCATGCAACTCCTCATGTATTTGGTGAATTTTATTTCCGAATGCCCTTCATTAATACTAGTATAAGAAACACCAGTCATTAAGAATCGGGTCTTACCGTATAAAACTCCTACATTTCAAAAATAATACACTGAGAACAGGGTCTAAGTATTAAAAAAATGTAATTTTTTCCCTTTAAATACTTATAACAAGAACATCTATATGATATAAAAAATGTAATACCACTTACATAAACTAGCAATGAATACAACTGTATTCTCTCTTTCACGTTTGCAGATAAAAGTGGCAATAGCAAGAAAGAGAACAAAGTATTCCTTAAATTAAAATAAATATAAAGCTGAATGACATTCATTTACTACAAGGATTTTCTCTGTCTTCATAAATACTCTTCTGTGTGAACAGTTTTTGGCAGATTTGAAAGTTTTGCTGCTTGGAATTGATCAGCTGCAGCTGTAACTCTTAGAACAGAAGAGATTAACCTCTTCAACCCTGGACAGTAAAAATATCTTTTTCTAATCTCCTGCTATAGTAAATGTGATTTATCATCTTTTCCCAGCTGGAGAACACTGGCACTTGAAGATTTGAAGAAGAAAGTTTTCCAAAGAACAAATACCTAATAACTAGAAAAGTTGTTGTACGCAAATGATGGAATTTTAAGAGCTTTGTATTGTAATCGAAATTTGTGATTCATTATAACTTAAGAATTAATAGCTACCTTTTCAAAAAGTCATAGGGTAAAATCTACTAAGACTGTATTTTCACATGGCTGTCTTTTTATATACCAGTCTGTGGCTCATAATAAATTTACCGCATCTTATGCTTCCATGCAGCAAAAAACTAAATCTATCTAAGTTGTTCATTAAACCATAACCATGGGTGATATTCAAATACATCGTCCAGTAATTAGGACAGAACTACTTCAGCATGTGTTAATATTTGAGAGAAAATACCGAGCATCCAGCTCAACATGAGACAATGATACAATAATATAAAAAAGTACAAATCTTTATTGCATTTCTAGTTATACAAAAAACAAGTCAAACAGTATATATATAATGGTGAATGGATGAGAAAAACAAGAAAAAACAAGAAAAAAAGCACCTGCAAAATACCCGCAATATGCAAGAGCGCCGTATATCTGCCATGAAGCTTTAATGTCAGTGACAAGAGCCTATCTATTTTGGTATACCCCAGCCATAAAAGTATGATATAATAGGCTGACTATATAGTTCTAATGTCAGTACAAAAAGCCTAGTTGTCAGGGTCTAACCATAAAGTGAACAGAAGTTAAAGCTAAGAATACGGGGCTAAAGTTGCCACTCGGCACGGACAGTGTCACCCATGGCAACCATGGGGTGTGCGGAGTTAATTGCGGTCAGCGGTCAGCTTACCCATGTGGGATCAGAAGTACTGCCAGGTGCGTGCCCCGACGCACGTTTCGCTTGTCAGGCTTCCTCGGGGGGCAATGTGGCCATGCATGCTACATATGGTTATATACCCTGCTGTTCAGGTGGATTAGTTAATGAGGTAGCGCTCCACAGATGTGGCGCATGCGGTCACAGACGTTGAAGCGATAGTTGTATCACATCCGACCTTCCAATGGCGGCGTGGGTCAAGGAAAACACTTCCTGTGACGTCACAGACCCCGCCGCCATCTTATGGAGGTCTTTTGTGAATAGTATCACACCAACCGTGATGCGCATGCGCACCTGTGTGCACCATCTTTGGTAAGAGCAAACTTAAGGGAAAGTTATTCCCACTTCTAATAACGGATAGACCGTAGTCCCAAAAAGACTGGTAAGTATGGTAAAGAGATACCTGTATTCAGTAAAATAATCATCAAAAAGAGATGATGTAAATATGTACAATATTAGTGCGGTGGTTAATTCCATACAATAGTTAAAATTTAACAGAAAGCAACAAATACCATAACACATAAATTCCAAGACAAATACTATTTCAAATCACGTAGGTGCTTCATAGGGCAGCGTCTTGGTTATTGGTATCTCACTCCAATTCCAGTCAAATCCGGACATATAAAGAATTGCCAGAGGAGATGAACCTCATGTATATTCTCCATAGGGATCCTCCATCATGAACAAATGGGTACAATAATGAATCACGCAGATAATTCAACTGTAAATAATGATATAAAAAAACAAACAATAAAATTAAAAACAGCACACATAATAAAATCAAAGGAAAACGAAGTATCCAGATGGCCCTACAGGAAGCACTCAAAGGAGTTTTTTTCATTAAGTCCTTCAGGGGCCATGGTGTCTAAAGTTACGATCCACCGACATTCCAGCTGCGCCAGGATGCGTTTGAGGTCACCACCTCTGGTATCGCATCGCACCCGGTCAATGCCAATGAATTTGAGGCCAGAAGGATTGCAGCCATGCCGCAGTCTGAAATGTCGTGGAACTGTCTTCAGGGTACTTAAGTCCTCAATTTCCCTGGCGGCAGTTATGTCCCTGATGTGCTCTCTAACCCTTATGCGAAACTCCCGAGATGTGAGACCCACATATTTCATGCCACATGGGCACGTGGCCAAATAGATGACATAGCAAGTGCTGCAGGATATGTAGTGTCTAATCCGGTGGTCCCCAACCCCATCCGTCCCCCAAAAACGGTGGTACGGCAAATGTTACGGCAAGCTAGACATGACCCGCATGGAAAGCAGCCCTGTCTCTGCACACCAGCACCAAAAATGGTCGGGGGGTTGGCCACATAATGGCTTCTCACCAATAGATCTTTCAAATTTTGTGCTCTTCTGGCCGTCAAGAGGGGACGTTCCGGAAGAAGATCCCTCAGAATAGGGTCTGACCGAAGTACAGACCAATGTTTGGTCAAAATTGTTCTCATCTGAGACCACCGATTATTATATGTTGAAATAAATCTGATCGGTTGATTGGATTCCCCTCTTCTCCGGTCAGTTCCCAACAATTGACTGCGGGGCGTACTCTTGGCTCTAAGATAACCACGTTTGACCGTGCGTTTGCTGTAGCCTCGATCATGGAATCGCCGGGATAGGTCCCTTGACTGGTCCTCAAAGAACTCGCTAGTGGCACAAATGCGTTTCATTCTCAAAAACTGCCCAGTTGGTATGGCACAAATAGTCGATGGCGTATGTGCCGATGTAGCGTGCAATAGAGCATTGACCAACGTCTCCTTCCGGAAAACGTCTGTCAATACTGTGCCATTGTGAGACACAGTAATATTGATGTCCAAAAAATCAATGCTAGTGTATGACGATTTGTAAGTAAATCGGATGTTATATTCATTCGCATTTAGTGCCTCAACGAATTCATGAAGACCAGTCCTGGGACCCTGCCAAATAAACAGAACATCGTCGATGTATCTGTACCAGCACACCGCCCGGGAGGCGGCGTGCGCCCCATCACCAAATACCTCCCTCTCCCAGTATCCTAGGAAGAGGTTAGCATAGGACGGAGCACACGCCGCCCCCATCGCGGTGCCCCGTTTTGTAAAAAGAATCTGTCTTTGAATGTAAAGAAGTTGTGTGTAAGTATGAATTCCAACAACTCCATGATCAAGGCACGCAGGGGAGGGTCCATATCAATCATGTCAAGGAAAAACTGTACTGCCCTCAACCCATCCACATGATTGATGCTGGTGTACAGAGACTCCACGTCCGCCGCAACCATCAGCATGTCCGGCTCCAATGTGAGACCATCAATCTTCCTCAGGACGTCCGTTGTGTCTCTGACATAGGAGGGCAGCGTCTCCACAATGGGATGTAAATAATGTTCAATGAACTTACAAATAGGGTCGCATAGCCCTCCTATGCCAGAGACAATAGAACGCCCAGGAGGTTCCACCGGGTCCTTGTGGACTTTGGGAAGCAGGTAAAAGGTGGGGACCACCGGACAAGACACCACCAAACCATCGAAAACCTTCTTTGGTATAATGCCCAGCGTAAATGCTTCCTCCAGAATGAGGAAAATAGCTCTCGAGAATGCCAATACTGGATTATTTGGAAGAGATGCGTAGGACTCCTTGTCCCTAAGCTGTCTAAATACCTCCTTCTCATACTTCTCCACCGGCCAGATCACCACATTCCCCCCCTTATCCGCTGGCTTTATACCAACGTCCCTTAGGGACCTAAGTTGTTTCAATGCCTCCCTTTGTCTGTAGGTAAGATTATTTCCTCTCCATTGATTTGGTATACTTTTAAATTCCTCCAAGACTAATTTATTGAAAATTTCAATCTGAGGGCATAAGGAAAAGGGGGGGGAAGGTGGTAGATCTGGGGTAGATTGAGGCAGGGAAGGTACCTGTATTGGTGTGAAGATTCTCTCTTTCCAATTCCTTCAATATAGATAGGTGTTGTGAATGGGTTTGAGATGAGTTCTGAGCAGAGGCTCCCTCTGGTGGTTACAAGCGGTACTAGTGAGGATTGGGAATCAGGTGTTACTGATTGGTCTTATTTAAGGGAATCATTTTCCCATCAGGGTTGCCGGTGATCAATTGTTCTGGTCTGAATCCTTCTTTCCAGTTTCCCTTGTAGCCTGCTGTGTCGTGTCTGCATCTCCTGCTATCAGATAAGACAATTTCTTATTTTGTGTTTTTGCTATATTTTTGCATTTTGTCCTGCACTTCTGTGGGGGCCTTCTGGGTCCCCTCCGGGGGCTTTTGCCCTCTCGGTTTGGTCCAGCCACTGTGTTTTGTACTTTTGCTTTTTGCAGTTTTTTCAGTGGCTGCTGTTTTTGTTACACCAGAGAACTAATTTAGGTGGTAGAGGTCGTGTGATCTCAGGTGATTTTGAAATTAGTAGAGTTGGTGTTTTTCAGGGTTTTCTGGGATTGCAGTAAGTACCCTTCCTGTCCTTTTCTATTTAGATAGTTTGGGCCCCAGCGTTTGCTCATACTATTTTCTTTCTGTGTCAGTATTTCCTCTTGTCTAACCGCCATTACATGTTTGGGGGCTTTCTATTATCTTTGGGGTTCTGCTCCGGGGCAGATAGCTTTCCTATTTCTATCTTTAGGTGTAGTTAGTTTCTCAGGCTGTGACGAGGCGTCTAGGACCATCGTAGGAACGCTCCACGGCTGCCTCTAGTTGTGGTGGTTAGTCAGGGTACTGCAATCTCATAGATTCCAACTGCTCTGGTGTATTTCCTTTTTTACCTGCACTCCTCAGCTACCGTAACATAACAGTATCACCGGCCATAAAATTGTATGGTACTCACAGAAGGGAAAAAATATTTTGAAGGAAGAAAAGTTGTCAGAGATATTTTTCTGTTTGTTGCATTTTTTTTTTTTTTTTTTCCCTCTGTATCTCTGGGTGCTGGGGAGGATCTTTTCTCCCAATGGAGTTTGCACAGTTGTCTGGCCGTGTGGATCAGCTTGCCACTGAGGTTCAGAGTATTGCTGCATATCTTGCTAGGTTGCCTGTTGTGGAACCTAGGATCCCCATGCCAGATTTGTTTTCAGGGGATCGAGCTAAGTTTCAGAATTTCAAAAATAATTGTAAATTGTTTCTTGCCTTAAAATCTAAGTCCTCAGGAAACGCAGCGCAACAGGTTCAAATTGTCATCTCTCTCCTGCACGGCGATCCTCAGGATTGGGCTTTTTCCCTCACACCTGGGGATCCTGTTTTGAGTGATGTTGATGCATTTTTTCAGGCTTTGGGGTTATTGTACGATGAGCCTAATGTCACTGATCAAGCTGAAAAAGCCTTGTTGGCATTAAATCAGGGGCTTGATGACGCTGAGTTATACTGTCAGAGATTCCGTAGGTGGGCAGTCCTGACCAAATGGAATGACGATGCTTTGGCGGCCCTTTTCCGGAAGGGTCTGTCGGATAATGTAAAGGATGTTATGGTGGGATTCCCTGTCCCCTCTGGTCTCAATGATTCTATGTCATTAGCGATTCAAATTGACAGACGTTTGCGTGAGCGGAGAAGTATGCGTGGAGTGGTGTTGCCTTGTGAGCCAGCTGCTGAGCCCATGCAGTGTGATGGAGTGGTGTCTGGGGCACAGCGTCATGAGTTTCGAAAGCGCAATGGGTTATGTTTCTACTGTGGTGATGCCTCTCATGCTATTTCAGTCTGCCCTAAGCGGGGAAGACGTTTTGCACGCTCAGTTGTCTTGGGTAGTGTTCAGACTAAGTTTTTATTAACTGTCACTCTGATATGCTCTCTGTCCTCATTTTCTGCTCAGGCTTTCGTTGATTCTGGAGCAGCTATTAACCTGATGGATTATGATTTTGCTAAACGTTGTGGATTTCCTTGATACCCCTACAGAAGTCTATTCCCCTACTGGGGATCGATTCTACCCCTTTGGCTGAGAATAAACCCAGTTTTCTACTCAGGTGATAATGAGGGTTGAACCTGATCACCAGGAGTGCTGCAAATTTTTGGTTCTATATAATCTGCATGACATTATCGTGCTGGGTTTCCCTTGGTTACAGTCTCATAATCCTGTTTTGGATTGGAAATCTGTGTCTGTAACCAGTTGGGGCTGCCAATGTGTTAATACCAACACTCCTGTTTTTTCTGCCTCCCCCAGGCTGAGGATGTTCCTGACTTTTTGTTTGATTTTTCTGATGTGTTTAGCGAAAGTAAATCTGCATCCTTACCTCCCATAGGAGCTATGACTGCGCTATTGAATTAGTGCCAGGTAGTAAATTCCTAAGGGTCGCCTTTTTAACTTGTCTGTACCTGAACATGACGCTATGCGGTCTTATATCAAGGAATCATTGGAGAAGGGTCATATCAGACCATCCTCTTCACCCTTAGGTGCCGGTTTTTTCTTTGTGGCCAAAAAAGATGGTTCATTAAGGCCGTGTATTGATTATCGTCTCTTGAACAATATTACTGTGAAATATCAATACCGTTACCCTTGATTTCTGACCTGTTTTCCAGGGTGAAAAACGCTACTTGGTTTACCAAGCTTGACCTCAGGGGGGCGTATAACCTTATTCGCATTAAGCACGGGGATGAATGGAAGACGGCATTTAACACCCCTGAAGGGCATTTTGAGTACCTTGTGATGCCCTTTGGGCTCACTAATGCTCCTTCCGTCTTCCAGTCCTTCATGAATGACATTTTCAGGGATTTTGTGGACAAGTTTCTGATTGTTTATTTGGATGATATCTTGATTTTTTCTAATGACTGGGACTCTCATGTGAAACATGTTCGAACTGTATTCCAGATTTTGAGAGAGAATGCTCTGTATGTGAAGGGATCAAAGTGTCTTTTTGGCGTACAGAAGATCTCATTTCTGGGATTCATTTTGTCCCATCTGTTATTGAAATGGACCCGGTCAAGGTTCAGGCCATCTGTGATTGGGTCCAACCTACTTCATTAAAGGCTCTTCAGAGATTTTTGGGTTTTGCCAATTTTTATCGTAAATTTATTGGTAATTTCTCTGTTATTGTTAAACCATTAACTGATTTGACCAGAAAGGGTTCTGATGTGGTGAATTGGCCTCCTGAGGCAGTCTCTGGTTTCAGGAACTTAAGCAGAGATTCACTTCTGCTCCTGTTCTACGGCAGCCTGATGTTTCTCTGCCATTTCAGGTGGAGGTTGATGCCTCTGAAATTGGGGCAGGTGCCGTTTTGTCCCAAAAAGATCCAGAGACCTCTAAAAGTAACCCTTGTGCCTTTTTCTCTCGAAAATTTTCTCCTACTGAACGTAATTATGACGTGGGTAATCGGGAGTTATTGGCCATGAAGTGGGCTTTTGAAGAGTGGAGACATTGGCTGGAGGGAGCCAAACATCAGGTGGTGGTCCTTACGGACCATAAGAATCTGGTCTATCTGGAATCTGCCAAGCGACTCAATCCTAGACAGGCCAGGTGGGCCTTGTTTTTCACACGTTTTAATTTTGTGGTTTCCTTTCTTCCTGGCACTAAGAATGTTAAGGCGGATGCCCTCTCGAGGAGTTTCCTTGCGGACTCTCCTGAGCTATCTGATCCCTCTGTTATTTTGAAGGAGGGTGTAGTTCTTTCCGCCATCTCGCCTAATTTGAGACTTGCTCTGGAGGGGTGTCAGGAGGATAGGCCCGAGCGCTGCCCTGTTGGAAAATTGTTTGTCCCGGACCAATGGAAAAAGAGTGTGATGTCTGAGATTCATTGTTCCGCATTGGCTGGGCATCCGGAATTTTTGGTACCAGAGACTTGGTTAGTCGGTCCTTTTGGTGGCCTACCTTGTCTCGCGATGTCAGGGAATTTGTGCAGTCCTGCGGGACTTGCTCTCGCTCCAAGCCTTGCTCTCGCTCTAGTGGTTTGTTGATGCCATTGCCTGTGCCCAAGAGACCATGGACCCATATCTCTATGGATTTCATTTCCGATCTTCCTGTTTCTCAGAGAATGACCACCATCTGGGTAATTTGTGATAGGTTTTCCAAAATGATACATCTTGTGCCATTACCTAAGTTGCCTTCCTCTCTGAATTGGTGCCGTTGTTCCTTCAGCACGTGGTTCGTTTACACGGCATTCCTGAGAACATTGTGTCTGACAGAGGAGTCCAGTTTGTTTCCAGATTTTGGAGGACTTTTTGTTCTAAACTGGGTGTTCAATTGTCTTTCTCCTCGGCATTTCATCCTCAGACCAATGGTCAAACTGAGAGAACAAACCAGACATTGGAGACTTATCTAAGATGCTTTGTGTCTGCTGATCAGGATGACTGGGTCTCTTTTTTGCCTTTGGCTGAGTTTGCTCTTAATAATAGGGCTAGCTCTGCCACTTTGATGTCTCCGTTTTTCTGTAATTCTGGGTTTCACCTCGATTTTCTTCAGGACAGACGGAGGCTTCTGTCTGTCCAGGTGTTGACTCTGTTGTTGAGCGTATGCAGCAGATTTGGGACCAGGTAGTGGAGAGGTTGTCCCTCTCTCAGGAGAAGGCCCAGCGGTTTGCTAACCGGCATAGGACTGATGGTCCTCGGTTTAAAGTGGGGGACTTGGTCTGGTTGTCCTCAAAGAATATTCCTATGAGAGTAGCATCTCCTAAATTTAAGCCTAGGTTCATTGGACCTTATAAGATCATGGAGATTATTAATCCTGTTTCTTTTCGTTTGCTTCTTCCAGGGACATTTAAGATCCATAACGTGTTCCACAAGTCCTTGTTGAAGAGGTTTGTTGAGCCAGTGGTTCCTGCTGCTGTGCCTCCTGACCCTGTTTTGGTTGAGGGCAATCTGGAGTATGTGGTTGAGAAAATATTGGATTCTCGTTTTTCTAGACGAAGACTCCAGTATTTGGTTAAATGGAGAGGTTATGGTCAGGAAGATAATTCTTGGGTGTTTGCTTCGGACATCCATGCTAGGAGACTTATCCGTGCGTATCATAGAACTCATCCTGACCGACCTGGTTGCTCAAATGAGGGTTCGGTGACCCCTCCTCAAGGGGGGGGTACTGTTGTGAATGGGTTTGAGATGAGTTCTGAGCAGAGGCTCCCTCTGGTGGTTACAAGCGGTACTAGTGAGGATTGGGAATCAGGTGTTACTGATTGGTCTTATTTAAGGGAATCATTTTCCCATCAGGGTTGCCGGTGATCAATTGTTCTGGTCTGAATCCTTCTTTCCAGTTTCCCTTGTAGCCTGCTGTGTCGTGTCTGCATCTCCTGCTATCAGATAAGACAATTTCTTATTTTGTGTTTTTGCTATATTTTTGCATTTTGTCCTGCACTTCTGTGGGGGCCTTCTGGGTCCCCTCCGGGGGCTTTTGCCCTCCCGGTTTGGTCCAGCCACTGTGTTTTGTACTTTTGCTTTTTGCAGTTTTTTCAGTGGCTGCTGTTTTTGTTACACCAGAGAACTAATTTAGGTGGTAGAGGTCGTGTGATCTCAGGTGATTTTGAAATTAGTAGAGTTGGTGTTTTTCAGGGTTTTCTGGGATTGCAGTAAGTACCCTTCCTGTCCTTTTCTATTTAGATAGTTTGGGCCCCAGCGTTTGCTCATACTATTTTCTTTCTGTGTCAGTATTTCCTCTTGTCTAACCGCCATTACATGTTTGGGGGCTTTCTATTATCTTTGGGGTTCTGCTCCGGGGCAGATAGCTTTCCTATTTCTATCTTTAGGTGTAGTTAGTTTCTCAGGCTGTGACGAGGCGTCTAGGACCATCGTAGGAACGCTCCACGGCTGCCTCTAGTTGTGGTGGTTAGTCAGGGTACTGCAATCTCATAGATTCCAACTGCTCTGGTGTATTTCCTTTTTTACCTGCACTCCTCTGCTACCGTAACATAACAGATAGGGCTTCCTGTTCCTCCACAGAAATAGGATCATGCTCACTCCTAGTTTTATAATGGAGTTTCCGAAGGATAACTTTCCTAAGAAAGAGTTGTAAGTCCTTCATGGCTGAAAAAAAGTCAAACCTATTAGTGGGGACAAATGTAAGGCCCAAACTCAATACCTCTATTTGTGTTTCAGTAAGGGTATGATTTGATAGATTAATTACCTCTAGATTGTTGGTTTTAGACTTTTTATCCCGTGACTGGGGAGGAGTCATCTTACGCTTGGTATGGGCCCTACGTTTGTATGATCCAAATTGATTAAAGCCCATACGCTCCTTTTGGATAACATCCAAGTGGCTATTTGAGGCTGTGTCTTCATCAACTGATGATATGGAGGAAAATGAGTTCCTGTGTGTTGTCGGTAGGGAGCTATTGGGACCCTTCTTCCTTCTCCATTTATATACATGGTTTGATTTAAAATCAGATATGTCCCGCTGATATTTTTTTTGATTTAGAGGAAACAATCTCCTTTTCCCATTTCTGGAATTCACCTTCCAGATCTTTATTAAACTTAATTTTAGCTTCGCTGGTCATTTTTTCAAAAACTTTTGCCTGCAGCACATCTATGTCAGTCTCAATCATCTGTAAGGTAGTCGCATTTGACTTAATGAGCAACTCCATAAAACTCTTTGAACAGGTGGAGGCTGTGTCCTCCCACTCCTTTCTAAATACATCATCTTCCGTGCTAAATGAGGGGAACACCTGGACACGGAGTCCTCTGGGGATTAACCCCTTAGCGAGATATCGCTCCAAAAAAGCTTTGTTCCACCACAGGCGGGTTTTTTTATTATACAAATGCTTTAGTTTAGTCACCAAGTCCTCCGTTTCCTTTGAATCTAAAACCACAACTTGTTCCTCACCAAACACCTCGTCTAATTTATGCAGCCACGTTTTTTCACAGGCCCTTGAATCCATATGTTCTGGTAATTTAGCTGTGAAAATACACAGAATAATACATATATTGATTAAACCATAACCATGGGTGATATTCAAATACATCGTCCAGTAATTAGGACAGAGCTACTTCAGCATGTGTTAATATTTGATAGAAAATACCGAGCATCCAGCTCAACATGAGACAATGATACAATAATATAAAAAAGTACAAATCTTTATTACATTTCTAGTTATACAAAAAACAAGTCAAACAGTATATATATATAATGGTGAATGGATGAGAAAAACAAGAAAAAAAGCACCTGCAAAATACCGCCAATATGCAAGAGCGCCGTATATCTGCCATGAAGCTTTAATGTCAGTGACAAGAGCCTATCTATTATGGTATACCCCAGCCATAAAAGTATGATATAATAGGCTGACTATATAGTTCTAATGTCAGTACAAAAAGCCTAGTTGTCAGGGTCTAACCATAAAGTGAACAGAAGTTAAAGCTAAGAATACGGGGCTAAAGTTGCCACTCGGCACGGACAGTGTCACCCATGGCAACCATGGGGTGTGCGGAGTTAATTGCGGTCAGCGGTCAGCTTACCCATGTGGGATCAGAAGTACTGCCAGGTGCGTGCCCCGACGCACGTTTCGCTTGTCAGGCTTCCTCGGGGGGCAATGTGGCCATGCATGCTACATATGGTTATATACCCTGCTGTTCAGGTGGATTAGTTAATGAGGTAGCGCTCCACAGATGTGGCGCATGCGGTCACAGACGTTGAAGCGATAGTTGTATCACATCCGACCTTCCAATGGCGGCGTGGGTCAAGGAAAACACTTCCTGTGACGTCACAGACCCCGCCGCCATCTTATGGAGGTCTTTTGTGAGTAGTATCACACCAACCGTGATGCGCATGCGCACCTGTGTGCGCCATCTTTGGTAAGGGCAAACTTAAGGGAAAGTTATTCCCACTTCTAATAACGGATAGACCGTAGTCCCAAAAAGACTGGTAAGTATGGTAAAGAGATACCTGTATTCAGTAAAATAATCATCAAAAAGAGATGATGTAAATATGTACAATATTAGTGCGGTGGTTAATTCCATACAATAGTTAAAATTTAACAGAAAGCAACAAATACCATAACACATAAATTCCAAGACAAATACTATTTCAAATCACGTAGGTGCTTCATAGGGCAGCGTCTTGGTTATTGGTATCTCACTCCAATTCCAGTCAAATCCGGACATATAAAGAATTGCCAGAGGAGATGAACCTCATGTATATTCTCCATAGGGATCCTCCATCATGAACAAATGGGTACAATAATGAATCACACAGATAATTCAACTGTAAATAATGATATAAAAAAACAAACAATAAAATTAAAAACAGCACACATAATAAAATCAAAGGAAAACGAAGTATCCAGATGGCCCTACAGGAAGCACGCATCACGGTTGGTGTGATACTACTCACAAAAGACCTCCATAAGATGGCGGCGGGGTCTGTGACGTCACAGGAAGTGTTTTCCTTGACCCACGCCGCCATTGGAAGGTCGGATGTGATACAACTATCGCTTCAACGTCTGTGACCGCATGCGCCACATCTGTGGAGCGCTACCTCATTAACTAATCCACCTGAACAGCAGGGTATATAACCATATGTAGCATGCATGGCCACATTGCCCCCCGAGGAAGCCTGACAAGCGAAACGTGCGTCGGGGCACGCACCTGGCAGTACTTCTGATCCCACATGGGTAAGCTGACCGCTGACCGCAATTAACTCCGCACACCCCATGGTTGCCATGGGTGACACTGTCCGTGCCGAGTGGCAACTTTAGCCCCGTATTCTTAGCTTTAACTTCTGTTCACTTTATGGTTAGACCCTGACAACTAGGCTTTTTGTACTGACATTAGAACTATATAGTCAGCCTATTATATCATACTTTTATGGCTGGGGTATACCATAATAGATAGGCTCTTGTCACTGACATTAAAGCTTCATGGCAGATATACGGCGCTCTTGCATATTGCGGGTATTTTGCAGGTGCTTTTTTTCTTGTTTTTCTCATCCATTCACCATTATATATATATACTGTTTGACTTGTTTTTTGTATAACTAGAAATGTAATAAAGATTTGTACTTTTTTTATATTATTGTATCATTGTCTCATGTTGAGCTGGATGCTCGGTATTTTCTCTCAAATATTAATCTATCTAAGTTGTGCTGTAAACTATACTAATGCTGACAGACTAATGGAGGAACCTTTGCCTCCTATCTATTATTATTGTTACCGTAAAAATATGACATGCACCAAAAGCTTCCTTTTATATCAACTAAATCTCTTTTTTAGTTGTCATTTTTTTTCTGACTATAGTATTAGCAAATCATGATAAGTTTTGGTTTGAACCTCTAATCCAGGAGTCCCCTACCTGTGAATCAGGAGCGACATGTGGTTCGCACGCATGTGCTGTGTGGCTCGCAGTGGTCTGCCAGCTTGGTGGTGCTAGCAAATGGCTATGAAGAAAAGGTCTTTAACTTTTGGTACTAACGATGCACAGTAGAGCAGATCTGGATATGCCTATACTGGCTGATGGCCATAGAAATATATTAAAGGTTTTTCCAACAGCAAAAAAGTTTGTTTTAATCAATAGATCTTGGAATATTAATAATTTCCACAATTGGATGTCTTTAACCCCTTCATGACCCAGCCTATTATGACCTTAATGACATGGCCATTTGTTGCAATTCTGATCAGTGTCCCTTTATGAGGTAATAACTCAGGAAAGCTTCAACGGATCCTATCAATTCTCAGATTTTTTTTTCATGACATATTGGGATCCATGTTAGTGGTAAATTTAGTTCAACAATTTTTGCGTTCATTTTTGAAAAAATTGGAAATTTGGCGAAAATTTAGGAAATTTCGCAATTTTCAAATTTTGAATTTTTATTCTGTTAAACCAGAGGTATGTGACACAAATAGTTAATAAATAACATTTTTCCACATGTCTACATCAGCACAATTTTGGAACCATAATTTTTTTTGTTAGGAAGTTATAAGGCTTAAAATTTGACCAGTGATTTCTCATTTTTACAACAAAATTTACAAAACCATTTTTTAGGGAACACCTCACATTTGAAGTCAATTTGAGGGGTCTATATGGCAGAAAATACCCAAAAGTGACACCATTATAAAAACTGCACCCCTCAAGATGAATAAAACCACATTCAAGACATTTATTAACCCTTCAGGTGCTTCACAGGAACTGAAGCAAAGTGGAAGGAAAAATTGAACATTTAAGTTTCTAGTCACAAAAATGATCTTTTACAAACAATTTTTTTATTTTTACAAGGGTAAAAGGAGAAAATGGAGAGATAAAGTTGTTTTGCAATTTCTCCTGAGTATACCGATACCCCATATGTGGGGGAAAACCACTGTCTGGGCGCACGGCAGGGCTCAGAAGGGAAGGAGCACCGTTTGACTTTTTCAAATCAAAACTGGCTGGAATTGAGATTGGATGCCATGTTGCATTTGGAGAGCCCTGATGTGCCTAAACAGTGGAAACTCCCCACAAGTGACAACATTTTGGAAACTAGACCCCTAAGGAACTTATCTATATCTGTTGTGAGCACTTTGAACCCCCAAGTGTTTCACTAAAGTTTATAATGCCTGGGTGTGAAACAAGTAAAACATTTCCACAAAAATGATTTTTTAGTCCCCAATTTTTTATTTTTCCCAAGAAAATTGGACCCAAAAAGTTGTTGTCCAATTTGTCCTGAGTACGCTGATACCCAATAAGTGGGAAAGGAAACTGTTTGGGCGCACGACAGGGCTCAGAAAGGAAGTAATAACCTTTTGGAATGCAGACTTTGATGTTCAGTTTGCAGAGCCCCTGATGTGCCTAAACAGTGGAAACCCCCCACAAGTGAACCCATTTTGGAAACTAGACCCCTAAGGAACTTATCTAGATCTGTGGTGAGCACTTTGAACTCCCAAGTGCTTCACAGAAGTTTATAATGTCGGATATAAAAATAAAAAAATAGCATTTTTTTCCCACAAAAATGATTTTTTTAGTCATAAATTTTTTATTTTCCCAAGGGTAACAGGAGAAATTGAACCACAAAATTTGTTGTCCAATTTGTTTTGAGTACACTGATACCCCTTATGTGGGAGAAAACTACTGTATGGGCACACGTCGGGCCTCGGAGGAGAAGTAGTGACGTTTTCAATGCAGAATTTGATGGAATGGTCTGCGGGTGTCATGTCGCGTTTGGAGAGCCCCTGATGTGCCTAAACAGTGGAAACCCCCACAAATGACACTATTTTGGAAACTAGCCCCCAATAACTTATCTAGATCTGTGGTGAGCCCTTGAAATCCCTAGTGCCTCACAGAAGTTTATAATGCAGAGTCGTGAAAATAAAAAATCATTTTTTTAATCAAAAAATTATTGTTTAGCTCGAAATTTTTTATTTTTACAAGGGTAACAGGAGAAATTGGACCCCAAAAATTGTTGTCCAGTTTGTCCTGAGTACGCTGGTACACCATATATGGGGGGGGAACCATTGTTTGGGCATACGCCAGGGCTCGGAAGGGAAGTAGTGATGTTTTGAAATGCAGACTTTGATGGAATGGTCTGCTCATGTCATGTCTCATTTGGAGAGCCCCTGATGTGCATAAAAAGTAGAAACCCCCCACAAGTGACCCCATTTTTGAAACTAGACCTTCCAAGTAGCTTATCTAGATGTGTGGTGAGCACTTTGAACCCCAAGTGCTTCACAGAAGTTTATAATGCAGAGCCGTGAAAATAAAAAATCATTTGTTTTCCACAAAAAATAATTTTTTAGCCCTCAATTTTTTATTTTCCCAAAGGTAACAGAAGAAATTATACCCCCATATTTGTTGTGCAATTTTTCCTGAGTAAGCTGATGCCTCATATGTTGGGGTAAACCACCGATTGGGCACACGTCGGGGCTTGAAAGGGAGGGAGCAACGTTTAAATTATTGAACGCAAAATTGGCTGGAATCAATCGTGGCGCCATATCTCGTTTGGGGAGCCCCTGATGTGCCAAAACAGTGGAAACCCCTCAATTCTAACTCCAACCCTAACCCCAAACACCCCTAACCCTAATCCCAACCCTAACCATAACCATAACCACAAGCTTAACTCTAATCCCAACCCTAACCCCAACACACACTTAAACCTAATCTTAACCCTAATCCCAACCCTAACCCTAATTCCAAACCCAACCATAACTGCAACCTAACTCTAACTGCACCTAACTCTAACTGCAACCCCTAACCCTAATTGCAACCATAACCCTAATTCCAACCCTAACCCTAATTCTAACCCTAACCCTAATGGGAAAATAAAAATAAATATATTTTATTTATTTTATAATTTATCCCTACCTATGGGGTGATAAAGAGGGCATTTACTTTTTTTTATTTTGATCACTGTGATAGTCTATCACAGTGATCAAAATGTACCTGCGATGAATGAATGAATCTGCAGACTGGGTGACTCTGCGGGCGCACTGCGCATGCGCCCGCCATTTTGGAAGATGGTGGCGCCCATGGAAGAAGACGACAGGACACCGGGAGGGACATCGGGCCTTGTAAAGTACCAGGGGGGTGATCGGAAGGTGGGGGGGTGATCGGAAGGCTGGGGGGAGTGAAGGGAAGAGGAGGGCGAACAGATAATGATGGCAGCGGCAGATTAGTGTCTCCAGCCATGGCCCATGTTATTTCAGCATCGGCCATGGCTGGATTGTAATATTTTACCAAGATTCATTGGTGAAATAATACTATCGTTCTGATTGGCTGTTTCATTTTCAGCAGCCAATCAGAGCGATCGTAGCCATTGGGTGGGGCAAAACTATCCCCCTGGGGTGAAGCTTAAAGCCTCCTGTGCCAGCGAGTCGGGTGACCTTTCAGTTACTCCGGTCACCCAACCTGCAGGAACGCGATCCCACCAAGACACATATGCTGCGTCACAGGTCAGAATGGCCCAGGATTTCATGATGCATACGCTGCGTCACAGGTCGGGAAGAGGTTAAATAAAATGTTCCTGTGCTGGGATAATCTTATAAATGTGCCCTTGCTGTGTACTGTGTAATGGTCATGCCTGACCATGCAGGAACATGGTCTGATCATACTACAGCTCTTGAGCAGGGGAGGAAGCATAAGACTATTCAGACTTTACACCTTCAGATCACAGCTGATTCCTTTTGTGAAGTAAAACATTTCCCTGCCCAATTTTAAGAAAAGTTTTAGTTCAAAGAAAAAATCAGCTATGGTCCCATGCTATCCTGTCTGAATAATCTTCTGCTCTCTCCCCCTGCCCAGTAGCTATGGTATGATTAGACCATGTTTCTGCATGGTCAGACACATCTATTATAGAGTTCACAGCAGGGGCACATTTATGAGATTATTTCAGCACAAAAACATTTTATTTAACCCCTTTATTCCATCTGATGTACTATTCCTTCCATGTGCCCTGGGACTTAATTCCCAAGGACCGAATAGTACGTCATATGCGATCAGCTGCACTCCCGGGTGATTGCAGCTGGGTGTCAGCTGATTATCACATCTGACACTCGGCACTATGTGCCAGGAGTGGTCACGGACCGCTCCCGGAACATTAACCCCTAGCACACTGCGATCAAACGTGATCTCAGTGTACCGGGGCACAGGGAAGCATCGCGCAGGGAGGGGAATCCCTGCGTGCTTCCCTGAGACACTCAGAACAGCGCGATGTGACCGCGCTCTTCTGAGGGTTTCCTCCCCGCAGGACCCCGGATCCAAGATGGCCGCAGTGTCCTTCCGGATCTTGCAGGGAGGCGGTTTACTCAGTGCCTGCTAAGAGCAGGCTCTGAGAAAGCCTGATGCAGTGACTGTCAGATTGCTGGTCTGACACAGTGTCAGACCAGCGATCTGATATAATACAGTGATGTCCCACCTGGGACAAAGTAAAAAAGTAAAAAAAATAAAAATGACGTTTAAAAAAAATGTTCCTAAATAAAGAAAAAAAAATATTCCCCAATAAATTCACTTATTCATGTAAATGAAAAAGAAACAATAAAAGTACACATATTTATTATCACCGCGTCCGTAACGACCAGTCCTATAAAACTGTCCCACTAGTTAACCCCTTTAGTGAACCCCTTAAAAAAAAAACAACAAGGCAAAAAAAAATGATTTATCATCATACCGCCTAACAAGAAGTGGAATAACACACGATCAAAAAGACGGATATAAATAAACATGGTACCGCTGAAAACGTCATTTTGTCCCATAAAAAATCAGCTGCCATACAGAATCATCAGCGAAAAAAATAAAAAAGCTATAGCTCGCAGAATAAAGCGATGCAAAATAATTATTTTTTACATATAATCTTTTTTATTGTATAAAAGCGCCAAAACATAAAAAAATGATATAAATGAAGTATTGCTGTAATCGTACTAACCCAAAGAATAAAACTGATTTATCAATTTTACCACATGGTGAACAGTATAAATGCCCCCCCCAAAAGAAATTGCCTCCCAAAAATCATAATAAAAATCGTAATAAAAAGCAATCAAAAAATGTCATGTGCCCGAAAATGGTACCAATAAAACGTCAACTCGTCCCACAAAAAAATAAGACCTCACATGACTTTGTTGGCCAAAATAAGAAAAAATGATAGCTCTCAAAATGTGATGATGCAAACACTATTTTTTGCAATAAAAAGCGTCTTTTAGAGCAGGTTCCCAACTCCAGTCCTCAAGGCCCACCAACAGGTCATGTTTACAGGATTTCCTTAGTATTGCCCAGGTGATAATTGCATCACATGTGCAATACAAATGAAATCCTGAAAACATGACCTGTTGGTGGGCCTTGAGGACTGGAGTTGGGGAACCCTGTTTTAGAGTGTGACAGCTGCCAATCATAAAACCCCTCTATAAATAGTAAATCAAACCCCCCTTTATTACCCCCTTAGTTAGGGAAAAATAATAAAATTAAAAAAATGTATTTATTTCCATTTTCCTGTTAGGATTAGGGTTGGGGCTAAAGTTTGGGTTAGAGTTGGAGCTAGAGTTAAGATTAGGTTTAGGGGTCGGTTAGGGTTAGGTTTATGGTTAGGGTTAAGGTTGGGATTAGGGTTAGGGGTGTGTTGGGGTTAGAACTGGAGTTAGAATTGGGAGGTTTCCACTGTTTAGGCACATGAGGGGCTCTCCAAACGTAACATGGCGTCTGATCTCAATTCCAACCAATTCGGCGTTGAAAAAATCAACGGTGCTCCTTCCCTTCTGAGCTCTGCCATGCGCCCAAACAGTAGTTTACCCTCACATTTGGGGTAACAGCATACTCAGGACAAATTGCACAATAACTCTGAGGGTCCAATTTCTTCTGTTACCCTTGGGAAAAAAAATTTGGGGCAAAAATATGATTTTTGTGGAAAAAAATATGATTTTTTATTTTTATGTCTCTACGTTATAAACTTCTGTGAAGCACTTGGGGGTTCAAAGTTCTCATCACACATCTAGATAAGTTCCATTGGGGGTCTTTTTTCCAAAATGTGGTCACTTGTGGGGTTTCCAATGTTTTAGTCACATCAGGGGCTTTCCAAATGCGATATGATGCCCGCAGACTATTCCATCAAAGTCTGCAATGCCAAAAGTCACTACTTCATTTCCGAGCCCCGACGTGTGCCCATACAGTAGTTTTCTCCCACATACAGGGTATCAGCATACTCAGGACAAATTGAGCAACAACTTTTGTGGTTTTGTTACCCTTGGGAAAATAAAAATTGGAGTGAAAAAATCATTTTTGTGGAAAAAATGATTTTTTAATTTTACGGCTCTACATTATAATCTTGTGTGAAGCACTTGGGGGTTCAAAATGCTCACCACAGATCTAGATAAGTTCCTTAGGGGGTCTAGTTTCTAAAATGGTGTCTCTTGTGGGGAGTTTCCACTGTTTAAGCACATCAGGGGCTCTCCAAACGCGACATGGCGTAAAGCCAATTCTGTGTTGAAAAAGTCAAACTGCGCTCCTTACATTCTGTGCTCTGCATTGCACCCAAACAGTTGTTTACTCCCACATATTGGGTATAAGCGTACTCAGAACAAATTGCACAATAACTTTTGGCGTCTTGTTACCTTTGGGAAAATAAAAATTGGGGTGAAAAGATAATTTTGTGGAAAAAATATGATTTTTTATTTTAAGGCTCTACGTTATAAACTTGTGTGAAGCAATTGGGGGTTCAAAGTGCTCACCACAGATCTAGATAAGTTCCTTAGGGGGTCTAGTTTCTAAAATTGAGTCACTTGTGGGGGTTCCCACTGTTTAGGCACATCAGGGGCTATCCAAATGCTACATGGCATCCAATCTCGATTCCAGCCAATTTTGGTTTGAAAAAGTCTAATTGCGCTCCTTCTCTTCCGAGCTCTGCCGTGTGCCCAAACGGTGGTTCCCCCCACATATGGGGTATCAGCGTACTCAGGACAAATTGGACAACAATGATTATGGTCCAATTTCTCCAGTTACCCTTGGGAAAATAAAAAATTGGTGACTTAAATATGATTTTTGTGGGAAAAAAATAGGATTTTTAATTTTCATGCCCGGGCATTACAAACTTGTGTGAAGCACTTGGGGGTTCAAAGTGCTCACCACAGATCTAGAAAAGTTCCTTAGGGGGTCTAGTTTCCAAAATTGGGTCACCTGTGGAGGATTTCCACTGTTTAGGCACATCAGGGACTCTACAAACTGAACATGACACCCATCAAAGTCTGCATTCCAAAACTTCATTACTTCTTTTCTGAGCCCTGCCGTGTGCCAAAACAGTATTTCCCCAGCCCATATGGGGTATCAGCGTACTAAGGAGAAATTGGACAACAACTTTTGGGGTCCAATTTCCTTGGGAAATATCAAAAATTAGGGACTAAAAAATCATGTTTGTGGATTTTTTTTTCACACCTAGGCATTATAAACTTTAGTGAAACACTTGGGGGTTCAAAGTGCTCACAACAAATCTATATAAGTTCCAAAGGGGGTCTAGTTTCCAAAGTGGTGTCACTTGTGCGGGGTTTCCTCTGTTTAGGCACATCAGGGGCTCTCCAAATGCGACATGGCATCCAATCTCAATTCCAGCCAATTTTGGTTTGAAAAACTCAAACTGCGCTCCTTCCCTTCCGAGCCCTGCCGTGTGCCCAGACAGTGGTTTTCCCCCACATATGGGGTATCAGCGTACTCAGGAGAAATTGCACAACAACTTTTTCTGTCCATTTACTCCTATTACCCTTGTTAAAATAAAAAATTGTTTGTAAAAGATCATTTTTGTGACTAAAAAGTTAAATGTTCATTTTTTCCTTCCACGTTGCTTCAGCTCCTGTGAAGCACCTGAAGGGTTAATAAACTTAATGAATATGGTTTTGAGTACCTTGAGGGGTGCAGTTTTTAGAATGGTGTCACTTTTGGGTATTTTCTGCCATATAGACCCCTCAAAGTGACTAAAAATGTGAGGTGGTCCCTAAAAAAATGGTTTTGTACAATTTGTTGTAAAAATGAGAAATTGCTGGTCAAATTTAAACCTTATAACTTCCTAACAAAAAAAAATTATGGTTCCAAAATTGTGCTGGTGTAAAGTAGACATGTGTGAATTGTTATTTCGTAACTATTTTGTGTGACATATTTCTCTGTTTTAAGGGAATAAAAATTCAAAGTTTGAAAATTGGAAAATTTTCAAAATTTTTGCCATATTTCAATTTTTTTCATAAATAAACGCAAGTTATATTGAAGAAATTTTACCATTATCATGAAGTACTATATGTCACGAGAAAACAATCTCAGAATCGTGAAGATCCGTTGAAGCGTTACAGAGTTATACCCTTATAAATAAACAGTGGTCAGAATTGTAAAAATTGGCCTGTTCATTAAAGTGCAAACCACCCTTGGGGTTAAGGGGTTAAACATATCCAATATTGGAAATTATTATTATTCCAAGATCTATTGATTTAAAATAAACGTCTCTTCATGGAAAAACCCCTTTGAGTCCAGTAAGCTGGAGTTAGGATAATATCACCTGTTCGAGGAGGTGCTTGAAGATGAATGTGACAGTGTAGTTGGAGGGCAAAAAAAAAGAAAATATAGGACAGACAGCACACATTTAGTAGTAAATTGATGCACATGTGCACAAATATGCTATGTGGCCAATATATAACATATACAGTGGCATGAAAAAGTTTGAGCACCCCTAGTCATAATTACTGCTATTGTGAACAATTAAGCTAGTTGAAGATGATAAGATGATCTCTAAAAGGGCTAAACTTAAAAATGACACATTTGCCTTGTATATTGGGTAAAAAATATTTATGTATATTTTCATATTTTACTTTTTAAAATTACAAAAAAGAAAATGGATTGATGCAAATGTTTGGACATCTTTGGAGATTTGTGTGCTCAGATAACATTGACCAAGGTTTCAGACCTTATTTAGCCTGTTAGGGTTATGGTTTGTTCACTATCATTAGGAAAGTCCAAGTGATGCAAATTTATCAGCCTTCTTAAAACCCAGCTGTCACTAACCTTGTGTGAATAAAGAGCAGCCATGGATTCTTCTAAGCAGCTGCCTAGCCCTATGAAAATGATAATGGTTGAGGCCCACAAAGCAGGAAAAGGATATAAGAAGATAGCAAAGCGTTTTCAGTTGTCCTTTCCTCAGTTTGGATTGTAATTAGGAAATCACAGTTAACAGGAACAGTAAAAATCAAGAGAAGGTACGGAAGACAAAGCAAAATTTCAGTGAGATCTAATTGTAGGATTGCTAGAGAGGCAAATGCAAAATCCTGCTTGCCTGCAGGAAACTTTCAGAAAGATTTTGCAGACTCTAGTTGTGGTATAATGTTGTACAGTTCAGAGACAGCAGCACAGATATGACCTTCATGGGAGAGTCATCAGAAGAAAATCTCTCCTGCATGCTCACCATAAAATTCAACTTAAGAAGTATGCAACAAAACATATTAACAAGCCTGATGCATTTTTGAAACAAGTCCTTTGGACTGATGAGGTAATAATAGAACCCTTTTGCCACAATGATCAAAGGTATGTGTAGAGAAAGAAGGGCACAGAATTTAATTAATGCATCAAGTGTTATGTTTCCATAACTGAGGAGAAATAGCAAAAAAATAGCAAAAGCGGTAATACACCAGAGGCTGGAACCTATTGGATTGCAGTAACCTGAACTAACCACACAACTAGAAGTAGCCGTGGAGCGTTCCTACGGTGATCCTAGACGCCCCGTCACAGCCTGAGAGATAACTACACCTAAAGGCAGAAAGATGAAAGCTATCTGCCCCGGAGCAGATCCCCAAAGAAAATAGGAAGCCCCCAAACATGTAATGGCGGTTAGACAAGAAGAAAGCACGGACACAGACAGAAAATAGAATAAGCAAACGCTGGGGCCCAACCTGTCTAGACAGAAAAGTACAGGAAAGAATTCTGACTGCAATCCAACAAAACCCTGACAAAAATACCAACAAAAAACCTGAGATCACACGATCTCATCCACCTAAATCAGATCTCTGGGGTAACAAAACGCTATTCAGCAAATAAAAAGTAACAAAGGAGCAAAGCAAAACTTCAGACAAAAACGGAGCACAATTGCAGCACCAGACCGCCAAAAGGGGACAGGCTGCAGTCCACTGCAAGCAGCAAACCAGCAGAGAAAATCAAACAGAGAAAAAAAAACAGCAAACACTTATCTGAAGGAGAGCAGGAAACTAGCAGTGCTTCAAGCAAGACCAGAAGAAACAATTGATAACCGGCAAGGCTGCTGGGAACTCAGGCCACTTATAGCCTACCATTCAGTGCCAGCTGAAGGCCATTCAGTAATCAGTTCATTACCCTCAGCAACCACCGGAGGGAGCCCCAGCTCAGAAGCCGACTCCAGCATATTCACAACAGTACCCCCCCTTGAGGAGGGGTCACCGAATCCTCACCTGTGCAACCAGGCCGATCAGGATGAGCTCGATGATAGGCACGGATAAGTCTCCCAGCATGAATGTCCGAAGCAAACACCCAAGAATTGTCCTTCTGAACATAACCTCTCCATTTAACCAAATACTGGAGTTTCCATCTAGCAAAATGAGAATCCAATATTTTCTCAACCACATACTCCAAATTGCCCTCAACCAAAACAGGGTCGGGAGGCGCAGCCATAGGAACCACTGGTTCGACAAACCTCTTCAATAAGGACTTGTGGAACACGTTATGGATCTTAAATGTCCCTGGAAGAAGCAAATGGAAGGAAACCGGATTAATAATTTTCATGATCTTATAAGGTCCAATGAACCTTGGCTTAAATTTTGGAGATGCAACCTTCATAGGGATATTCCTTGAGGACAACCAAACAAAGTCCCCCACTTTAAAACAAGGACCATCAGTCCTATGCCGGTTGGCAAACCGCTGGGCATTCCCCTGAGAGAGAGACAACCTCTCCACCACCTGGTCCCAAATCTACTGCATACGTTGCACAATAGAGTCAACCCCCAGACAGACAGAAGCCTCCGCCTGTCCTGAAGAAAATCGAAGATGAATCCCAGAATTGCAGAAAAATGGACACATCAAGGTGGCAGAGCTAGCTCTATTAGTAAGAGCAAACTCAGCCAAAGGCAAAAAAGAGACCCAATCATCTTGATCAGCAGACACAAAACATCTCAAATAAGTCTCCAAGGTCTGGTTGTTCTCTCGGTTTGTCCATTGGCTGAGGGTGAAATGCAGAGGAGAAAGACAACTGAACACCAAGTTAGAACAAATGTCCTCCAAAATCTGGAAACAAACTGGATTCCTCTGTCAGACACAATGGTCTCCTGAATGCCATATAACCGAACTACGTGCTGAAAGAACAAAGGCACCAATTCAGAGAGGAAGGCAACTTAGGTAATGGCACAAGATGTATCATCTTAGATAACCTATCACAGATTACCCAGATAACGTCATTCTCTGAGAGACAGTAAGGTCAGAATAAATCCATAGAAATAGGATCCATGGCATCTTGGTACAGGTAATGGCATTAGCAAACCACATAGAAGGCTTGGACGAGAGCAAGTCCCACTGGACTGCACAAGTCCCTGATGTCACGAGACAAAGTAGGCCACCAAAGGAGCGAATCATCAAGTCTCTGTACCAAAACCCTGGGATGACCAGTCAACGCGGAACAATGAATCTCAGACATCACACTTTTTCCACTGGTCTGGAACAAACAACTTCCCAACAGGCAGCGCTCAGGTTTATCCTCCTGACTACCCTCCAGAGCCAGTCTCAAATTGGGCGATAAGGCAAAAGAACACACCCTCTTTCAAAATAACAGCAGGATCAATAACTCAGGAGAATCCGCAAAGAAACTCTCGAGAGGCATCGCCTTGACATTCTTAGTGCCCTGAAGAAATAAACCACAAATTAAAACGTGTGAAAACAAGCCCACCTGCCTGTCAGGATTAAGTCGCTTGGCTATTCGAGATAAACCAGGTTCTTATTGTCCGTGAGGACCACCACCTAAGTTTGGCTCTTCCAGCCAATGTTCTACTCCTCAAAGGCCCACTTCATGGCCAATAACTCCCGATTACCCACGTCATAAATAGTTCAGTTGGAGAAAATTTCGAGAAAAAGACACAGGGTTACTCTTAGAGGTCTCTGGATCCCTTTGGGACAAAACGCACCTGCCCAATCTCAGAGGCATCAACCTCCACCTGAAATGGCAGAGAAACATCAGTTGCCATAAACAGGAGCAGAAAGTGAATCTCTGCTTAAGTTCCTGAATCGCAGAAACTGCCTCAGGAGGCCAATCACCACATCGGAACCCTTTTTGGTCAAATCAGTCAATGGTTTAAAATACCAGAGAAATTCCTATAATTTACGATAAAAATTGGCAAATCCAAAATCTCTGAAGAGCCTTTATGAAGTAGATTGAACCAATCACAGATGGCCTGAACCTTGACCGGTCCATTTCAAACAGACGGAGACAAAATGAATCCCAGAAATGAGACCTTCTTACGTCAAAAAGACACTTGATCCCTTCACATACAGTGCATTCTCTCTCAAAATCTGGAACACAGTCTAAAACATGTTTCACCTGAGAGTCCCAGTCATTGGAAAAAATCAAGATATCATCCAAATAAACAATCAGAAATTTATCCACAAAATCCCTGAAAATATCATTCATGAAGGATTGGAAGACGGAAGGGGCATTAGTAAGCCCAATAGGCATCACTAGGTACTCAAAATGTCCCTTTGGGGTATTAAACGCCGTCATCCATTCATCCCCGTGCTTAATGCAAATAAGGTTATACGCCCCCTGAGGTCAAGCTTGGTAAACCAACTAGCACTTTTCACTCTGGAAAATAGGTCAGAAATCAATGGTAGCGGATATTGATATTTAACAGTGATCTTATTCAGGAGGCGATAATCAATACACGGCCTCAATGAACCATCCTTTTTGGCCACAAAGAAAAAAACCGGCGCCCAAGGATGAATAGGATGGTCTGATATGACCCTTCTCCAATGACTCCTTGATATAAGATCGCATAGCATCCTGTTCAGGTACAGATAAATTAAAAAGGCGACCTTTAGGAAATTTTCCACCAGGCACTAACTCAATAGTGCAATCATAGCTCCTGTGAGGGGGCAAGGATGCAGATTTACTTTCACTAAACACATCAGAAAAATCAGTCAAAAAGTCAGGGACATCCTGAGACTGGGGAGAGGCAGAAAAAACAGGAGTGTCAGTAATAACACATTGACAGCCTCAAATGGTCACAGACACAGATTTCCAATCCAAATCAGTATTATGAGTCTGCAACAAAGGGAAACCTAGTACAATAATGTCATGCAGATTATGCACCACCAGAAATTTGCAACTCTCCTGATGATCTGGTTCAACTCTCATTATCACTTGAGTAGAAAACTGGGGTTTATTCTCCGCCAAAGGGGTAGAATAAATGCCCAGTAGGGGAATAGACTTCCGCAAGGGTATCATGGGAAACCCACAACGTTTGGCAGAGTCAAAATCCATCAGGTTAATAGTTGCTCCTGAATCAAAAAAGTTTGAGTCGAAAATGTGGACAGGGAGCAAATCAGGGTAACAGTCAACAGAAATTTAGTCTGAACACTACCCAAGACAATCGACGGTGCAAAACGTCTTAGGGCAGACAGAAATAGCATGGGAAGTGTCACCACAGTAGAAACATAACCCATTGCGCTTACGAAACTCATGACGCTGAGCCCCAGAAGTCACTCCATCACACTGCATGGGCTTAGGAGCTGGCTCACAAGGCAACACTATCTAATGCATACCTCTGCGCTCACGCAAACATCTGTCAATTTGAATAGCCAAAGACATAGAATCATTGAGACCAGAGGGAACAGGGAATCCCACCATAACGTCCTTTACTTCTTCTGACAGACACTTTCAAAAAGGGCTGCCAAAGCATCATCATTCCATTTTGTCAGGACTGCCTACTTTCGAAATTTCTGACAGTACAGCTCAGCGTCTTCACGACCCTGATTTAATGCCAACAAGATCTTTTCAGCTTGATCAGTGACATTAGGTTCATCGTACAATAACCCCAGAGCCTGAAAAAATACATCAACATCATTCAAAACAGGATCCCCAGGTGTCAGGGAAAAAGCCCAATCCTGAGGGATGCCGCGCAGCAGAGAGATCACAATTTGAACCTGCTGTGCAGCGTTCCCTGAGGACTTAGGCTTTAAGGCAAAAAACAACTTACAGTTATTTTTGAAATTCCGAAATTTAGACCGATCCCCAAAAAGTAAATCTGGTATGGGGATCCTAGGTTCCACAACTGGCAACCTAGCAAGATAGGTAGCAATACTCCGAACCACAGTGGCAAGCTGCTCCACACTGCAAGACAACTGTGCAAACTCCGTTGAGAGAAAAAAAAATTCCTCCTCAGCACCCAGAGAAAAGAGGGAAAAAAAAATGCAACAAACAGAGTTTCCTTATTACTATTTTCCCCTTCTGTGAGTACCATATAATTTTCAGCTTTGGGCCGGTTATACAGTTATGTTTCGGTAACTGAGGAGAAATAGCAAAAAAATAGCAAAAGCGGTAATACACCAGAGAGGCTGGAACCTATTAGATTGCAGTAACCTGAACTAACCACACAACTAGAGGTAGCCGTGGAGCATTTCTACGGTGATCCTAGATGCCTCTCATAGCCTGAGAGATAACTACACCTAAAGGCAGAAAGTTGAAAGCTATCTGTCCCAGAGCAGATCCCCAAAGAAAATAGGAAGCCCCCAAACATGTAATGGCGGTTAGACAAGAAGAAAGCACAGATACAGACAGAAAATAGAATGAGCAAACGCTGGGGCCCAATCTGTCTAGACAGAAAAGTACAGGAAAGAATTCTGACTGCAATCCAACAAAACCCTAAAGTGTAATGTATAATTGTGTTAATTCATAGTTTTGATGCCTTCAGTGTGATTCTACAATTTTCATAGTCATGAAAATTCAGAAAAATCGTTGAATGAGAAGGTGTGTCCAAACTTTTGGTCTGTACTGTATATATATATATTTTTCCCTAAACATATTATACCGTTTGCTAAATCCATCGATATCGGTGGGTTTGGCCAACATTAGTCTAATGTGTATTGGGTATGATCTTAGGTTTTGTTTGTTTAGTGGTCAGTGTGAACATGCACCTATACATTGCATGCAAACCAAGTAATATTCCAGTTCATTTTTTTGTCAGGTTTTTACACTCTGTCCAAATAAGGGTGTGGTCTATCTTTTCTTTGAGCTGGACATAACAATTATATAGCCCCCATGGCTGGAGGTCCATTAGTCAGGGTCTCGATCCTGCTTGGCCTTTATTCACATTTACATCATTTGACATATGGCAATGTTTTAATACCAGAGGTTACGACTGTCCCAAACAGAGTCACATTCATGGTGTGGGATGGCTTTTCCTTTTTTTTTATGAAAATTATGTTAACTAAGTACCCTATGTTATTTTCATGTACTATTGCTATTTATTTATTTAGAATTGGGCATTTGTTCATTTTGTTTTTATCTTAGGTTTTATTAGTCTAATGAATATTGGGGCATTTACACTTTACCACAGATAGTATTGGTATGTCATGAAAAGGTGTAATTTAACTCCTAACTTGACATCGGTTAATGGCTTCTACAAAATTAACTTATATTGATCAATTTAAGTAAGATAACCTAATGTGACATGTCAAGTCAAAATTTGCTATATATTTCGTCTTTGAACTGTTTCTCAAATTTTGGCCAGCTCTTTACTCATCTCTATTCTCTAGTCAACACCACCTTCTGTGGTGGGGGATACCCAACAATGTGGTGAGAGTGTTCCTATCAGTTACAGTGAAACCTGTGATTTCCCTGCATTTATAGAGATTAGGTCATCATATGCACTATTTTTGATTTGTACTGTGGTTTTATGATGGACAGGTGGCAAATGTAAAGAGGAAAACATACCAGTTGTACCAAGTACAATATTCAGGTAGCTTGTGCTCACATGTTTTTAAGCTGTGTTGTTAGCCATAGATGGCATTTTTGTTTGTTGGTTGGTCTCATAAATTTTAAGCAGTTTTATTAAAAGTTTATTTTTAAATTGTGTAACACACATATATGTCTAGATTGACGTCGGTCAATTAGGCTGAGGCTTATATCGGAAGTAGTGACTTTATGTCATATACCCTTGCTATTGAGTTTTTCTATGCCTGGACCAAAACTATATTGCGTACAAAGCCTAGTTTCACCCACTGCGTCAATCTTAGTAGTCAGTTAAGAAAAAATGCCATTTTTTCCCAATCCATTTACATCCTTAGCATTGAATATTATTTTACAATCACACCAGTATGTGAACCATTGATTTTGTCAAGTTAAAGGATCTTTCACAAGGACCAAGTGCTATGGTAGAACATCTCAGAAGTTTATCAGTCTTGTGGGGTGTTACCATTAAGCAGTGTTTGGTGCTGAAAGTGGTCAAAAAAAGGACAACGAATGTGACACAGGAGATAAATGTACAGTGATCTAGTCTCTTTTAATGGGGTTAAGTATCACTGCAAAATTTGTTCATAGTATTAGAGACATGACAAAAACTTCAAGGTGTTGAAATTTCTTAGATTTAAATAGAGGGAGCATCTGTCTAATAATGCATAGGAAAATGAAAGCCCTATCCATGAATGCCTAGATAAAAGCAGTTTATAGCACTCTAAGGGTGAGTTTCCATGATCAGGATTGCATCAGGAAATGCTGCGTGTTTGGCGCTGTGCGTTGGCGCAGCGCCAAACACGCAGCGTCCAGATGTTACAGCATAGTGGAGGAGATTTCAAGAAATCCCGTCTCCACTATGCGCAAAATTACGCAGGCGGAACACCTGCGTTTACGGACATGCGGCGCGTCTTTTCAGACCACAGCATGTCCTAGCGTCTTGCGGCGACGGTGCGTCACCGCAACGGAATTTAACACAGGGCTATGTAGCCCTGCGTTCTTTCCGGAGGTGTTCCGGAGGTGTCCTGAACACCTCCGGAAAGAACGCGCATCAGAAAGGGGGCGGGGCTTAGGACGGAGCGGAATTTCCGCTCCGTCATATACGCTGTGTTTCCTGATCATGGAAACACAGCCTAAGGATACATACTTCTTGGTGACAGATTACAAATGGTACTTTTAGAGATCTTGAGGACTGATTTATGTTGATGGGTCATAACTATTTAGGCAGCTTGACCGTTTAGTGATCAGACCAAATTTTTAAAATCTGGCATTTTCACTTGTCGGGGGATGATATTGTCTTACATCTCAGGTCAGTAAAAACACATATTTTGGTCATTAAGTGGATAAAATGAACCTATGCAGTTTTAGGAAGGCAGTCTTAATTTTACAGTTGTTCGACAGTATAGTAAAACCAAGATAGATATAGCAATTGGTAAGCATTTCTTTAAAACAACATATTTTCTTCTTTGTCCAGATTTGGATTACTGGTTTACTTTCAATATTAGATATGTTATGGTTCAAAATGGGAATGAAAGTAAAAAAAAAATCACTTCTCATGAATAGTCAGTTTGCATGGAAAGTAAATGTTCATGTATTTATCAATTAAAAATTATCTTAAAGGATCATTTATAAAGCTCCTGCCATCACTTTTCATTACTAAATCACAATGTGGTCCAAATTTAACAGCTGGAATTTTATGAAAAGAGAAATTTACATTGTGTGTTTAATTTACAAAAATGCAGTCTTTTATAAAAAAAATGTAAATAAGAGAATAGGTGATGAGTAAGTAGAAAGGTTTGATCCATGGACTTTTATTATCTGCTTCTTGAGCTAACAAAGTACTCCAGTCATTTGCATATTGTACTTTTCAGCTGACTGCCCTCAAGGACTCTTTTGGAAATTATATCCAACAAACAAATGAGACGATCCTGCTGTGCAAAAACAAATAGACAAATAAACAAAGCAAATGCAAGTACCTATCTTATTAGTTTCCTAAATGAATAGAAAATCTTGTAACAACATTCTGTACCTGAGTATATTTAGATTAGAAAATTGTTCTGGAGAGAACATTATAACCTGGCATTAGCATTGACTACGATTGTCCCTATTTCTTAATGTAATTGTATTTAGTTTGTTTACAGATGAAGAGAGAGGTATTGTTTTTAAATTATGATAGTTTTCCTAACAGTAGTGAAGATATTTGGCCTTTGTGGCCTTTATACAATGAGTATATTACTAGCTAACAAACAGAAACACTCCTGATGCTGCAAAAAAACCAAAAACATATAACAATTGTTACAAGGTCATTGGACTACAATCCTATATTTAGTGGGTTCTTTATATTTTATTAAATCCTAGCAAAATACTGCAGCTTTGCTTGTGGAAAATGATATGTTAAGTAATTGTTTACTCTTGCTAAGGTTAAATTTTCAGTTTCACCTGAAGTTGACATCTTCAGCGTCTAAAATTTATTTTTTCAACTCCTTTTAGTTAGTTTGGTGTTAACAGTTGTTTTTTTTACATATTTGTCATAAGACTGAGGCAAACAACAGCTACTTTTTTAACGCAATTTTCAAAGAGAAAATTCACAAACACATAAAAAATAAAGCTAGGGAAAGCATAATGCAACCCTTCACCCTTTTCCACTTAGTGTGACCCACAGTGGTTAACGGACAAAGGAGTAAGTCTAATTTACAGGTGCACAGCCATCTATTGTTCTGCTTTTTGGTAAACAATGTTTTTCGTTTTACCTTCAGGTGCAAAAAGTAGTAGATTTTTGGAGTTACCCACCTTAACACCCTAAATCAAGCAGCGTAGAGTTGACCATGTGAAAAACACTGGGTTCCAGATTAATGCTGACTACTTTAAGTGATTGACCTTGTGCTTTGTTTATAGTCATAGCAAATGCAAGTCAGATGGAAACTGCAGATGCTTAAAATGGAAGGGAAAGTCGCTTGGTATCATGAGGATATGTATAAAGTAAATATTTTCTCTTTTAGAGTTTCTCATAAGAACAGTGGCTTCAATACCGATGGGCATTAGACTCTTAACACACAACCTTGTGCCATTAACCCCTTAACCCCCAAGGGTGGTTTGCACGTTAATGACGGGCCAATTTTTACAATTCTGACCACTGTCTCTTTATGAGGTTATAACTCTGGAACGCTTCAACGGATCTTCGCGATTCTGAGATTATTTTCTTGCGACACATTGTACTTCACGTTAGTGGTAAAATTTCTTTGATATAACTTGCTCTTATTTTTGAAAAAACGCAAATATGGCGAAAATTTTGAAAATTTTGCGATTTTCAAATTTAAATTTTTATTCCCTTAAAACAGAGAAATATGTCACACAAAATAGTTAATAAATAACATTTCCCACATGTCTACTTTACATCAGCACAATTTTGGAATTAAAATTTTTTGTTGTTAGGAAATTGTAAGGGTTAAAAGTTGACCAGCGATTTCTCATTTTTACAACAAAATTAACAAAGCCATTTTTTTAGGGACCACCTCACATTTGAAGTCGCTTTGAGGGGTCTATATGGCAGAAAATACCCAAAAGTGATACCATTATAAAAACTGCGCCCCTCAAGGTACTCAAAACCACATTCAATAAGTTTATTAACCCTTCAGGTGCTTCACAAGAGCGGAAGCAACGTGGAAGGAAAAAAATGAACATTTAACTTTTTAGTCACAAAAATTAACTTTTACAAACTTTTTTTACTTTCACAACGGTAAAAGGAGAAAATGGACAGATAAAGTTGTTGTGCAATTTCTCCTGAGTACACCAATACCCCATATGTGGGGGAAAACCACTGTTTAGGTGCACGGCCGGTCTCGGAAAGGAAGGAGCGCCGTTTGACTTTTTCAAACCAAAATTGGCTGGAATTGAGATTGGACGCCATGTCGCGTTTGGAGAGCCCCTGATGCGCCTAAACAGTGGAAACCCCCCACAAGTAAAACTATTTTGGAAACTAGACCCCTATGGAACTTATCTAGATCTGTTGTGAGCACTTTGAACCCCCAAGTGTTTCACAAAAGTTTATAATGCCTGGGTGTGAAAAAAACAACAACAATTTTACACAAAAATGATTTTTTATTCCCCAATTTTTGATTTTTCCCAAGAAAATTGGACCCCAAATGTTGTCCAATTTGTCCTGAGTACGCTGATACCCCATATGTGGGGGGGGAAACTGTTTGGGCACACGTCAGGGCTTGGAAAGGAAGTAATAATGTTTTGGAATACAGACGTTGATGGGGTCATGTTCCATTTGCAGTGCCTCAGATGTGCCTAAACAGTGGAAACTCCCCACAAGTGACCCCATTTTGGAAACTAGACACCCTAAGGAACTTTTCTAGATCTGTGGTGAGCACTTTGAACCCCAAAATACTTCACACAAGTTTATAATGCCCTGGCATGAAAATAAAAAATCCTATTTTTTTTCCCACAAAAAATATATTTTAGTCACCAATGTTTTATTTTCCCAAGGGTAACAGGAGAAATTGGACCACGAAAGTTGTTGTCCAATTTGTCTTGAGTACGCCGATGCCCATATGTTGGGGGGAACCACTGTTTGGGTGCACGGCAGAGCTCGGAATGAAAGGAGCACCATTTGACTTTTTCCAACCAAAATTGGCTGGAATTGAGATTGGACGACATGTTGCATTTGGATAGCCCCTGATGTGCCCAAACAGTGGAAACCCCTCACAAGTGACCCCATTACGGAAAATAGACCCCCTAAGGAACTTATCTAGATCGTGGTGAGCAATTTGAACCCCCAAGTGCTTCACAGAAGTTTATAACGTAGAGCCGTAAAATTAAAAAATCATATTTTTTCCACAAAAAATGATCTTTTCACCCCAATTTTTATTTTCCCAAGGGTAACAAGAGCCCAAAAGTTATTGTGCAATTTGTCCTGAGTACGCTGATACCCCATTTGTGGGGGTAAACCACTGTTTGGGTGCATGGCAGAGCTTGGAAGGGAAGGAGGGCCGTTTGACTGTTTCAAAGCAGAGTTGGCTGGTCGCCATGTCGTGTTTGGAGAGCCCCTGATGTGCCTAAACAGTGGAAACCCCCCACAAATGACACCTTTTTGGAAACTAAACCCCTCAATGAACTTATCTAGATGTGTGGTGAGAACTTTGAACCCCAGGTGTTTCACTAAAGTTTATAACGCCCGAGCATGAAAATAAAAAAATCTTATTTTTTCCACAAACAGGATATTTTAGTCCCCAACTTTTTATTTTCCCAAGGGTAGCAGGAGAAATTGGACTCCAAAAGTTGTTGTCCAATTTGTCCTGAGTATGCTGATACCCTTTATGTGGGAGAAAACTACTGTATGGGCACACGTCGGTGCTCGGTAGGGAAGTAGTGACGTTTTGGATTGCAGACTTTGATGGAATGGTCTGCAGGCGTCATTTCGCATTTGGAGAGCCCCTGATGTGCCTAAACAGTGGAAACCCCCCACAAGTGACCCCATTTTGGAATATAGACCCCACAAGAAACTTATCTAGATGTGTGGTGAGTGCTATGAACCCCCAAGTGCTTCACAGAAGTTTATAACGTACAGCGGTAATAACAAAAAAAATAATTTTTTTTTGCAGAAATGATTTTTTCACCCTCAATATTTTATTTTCACAAGGGTAACAGATCAAATTGGACCCCAAAAGTTTTCCAATTTGTCATGAGTACGCTGATACCCCATATGTGGGAGAAAACTACTGCGTAGGCACACGTTGGGGCTCGGAAAGGAAGTAGTAATGCTTTGGATTGCAGACTTTGATGGAATGGTCTGGGGTGTCATGTAGCGTTTGGAGAGCCCCTGATGTGCCTAAACATTGGAAACCCCTACAAATTACCCCATTTTGGAAACTAGACCACCCAAGGAACTTAACTAGATATGTGGGGAGAATTTTGAGCCTCCAAGTGCTTCACAGAAGTTTATAACGTAGAGCCATAAAAATAAAAATATCATTATTTTTACCACAAAAATGATATTTTCACCCCAATTTTTTTCCCAAGGGTAACAGAAGAAATTAGACCCCAAGAGTTATTTTGCAATTTGTCCTGAGTGCGCTGATACCCCATTTGTGGGGATAAACTACTGTTTGCGCGCATGGCAGAGGTCAGAAGGGAAGGAGCACCGCTTTACTTTTTCAACGCAGAATTGGCTGGAATTGAGATCAGACGCCATGTCACATTTGGAGAGCCCCTGATGTGCCTAAACAGTGGAAACTCCCCAATTCTAACTCCAACACTAAACCCAACACACTCCTAACCCTAATCATAACCCTAACCGTAACACACCCTAACCATAATCCCAACCCTAACCCTAATCCCAACCCTAAACCTAATTCTAACTTTAGCCCCAACCCTAACCCTAACTTTAGCCCCAACCCTAACCCTAATGGGAAAATGGAAATAAATAAATTTTTTTAAGTTTAGTATTTTTCCCTAACTAAGGGGGTGATAAAGGAGGTTTGATTTACTATTTATAGCGGGTTTTTATGATTGGCAGCTGTCACGCTTAAAGACGCTTTTTATTGCAAAAAATATTTTTTACATCACCACATTTTGAGAGCTATAATTTTTGCATATTTTGGCCCACAGAGTCATGTGAGGTCTTATTTTTTGCGGTACGAGTTGACGTTTTTAATGGTACCATTTTTGGGCACGTGACATTTTTTGATCACTTTTTATTACAATTTTTGGGAGGTTAGAATGAACAAAAATCAGCAATTCATGAATTTCTTTGGGGGGGTGTTTATACCGTTCCGTGTGTGGTAAAATTGATAAAGCAGTTTTATTCTTCGGGTCAGTACGATTACGGCGATACCTCATATATATCATTTTTTAATGTTTTGGCTCTTTTATACAATAAAAACCATTTTATATAAAAAATTATTATTTTTGCATCGCTTTATTCTCTGAGCTATAACTTTTTTACTTTTTCGCTGATGTTGCTGTATGGCGGCTCGCTTTTTGAGGGACAAGATGACATTTTCAGCGGTACATCTTTATTTATATCAATCTTTTTGATCGCGTGTTATTCCTCTTTTTGTTCGGCGGTGTGATGATAAAACATTGTTTTTTTGCTTTGTTTTTATTTTTTATTTTTTAAGTGGTTCACTAAAGGGGTTATCTAAAGGGTCAGTTTTATAGGGCGGGTCGTTACAGACGCGTCGATACCAAATATGTGACCTTTTGTTTATTTTTTTTTTATTTACATGATGAAATGAATTTATTGGGGAATATTTTTTTTAAGATTTTTTTTAACACTTGTTATTTTTATTTTTTTTACTTTTTTACTTTGTCCCAGGGTGGGACATCACTGTATAATACCAGATCGCTGGTGTGACAGGGTGCACAGCACCCTGTCACACCAGTGATCGCTCTGGCATCGCTGCAGGCTTCTCAGTGCCTGCTCTCAGCAGAACCCGGAAGGACCCCAGCGCCATCTTGGATCTGGGGTCCTGCAGGGAGGAGGGACCCTCAGAACAGTGCGATACATTGCGCTGTTCTAACGGTCTCAGGGGAGCGCGCAGGGAGGGGCTCCCTGCGCGCTCCCCTGAGACCGTCAGAACAGGGCGGTCATATTTGATCGCGGTGTGCCAGGGGTTAATGTGCTAGGAGCGGTCCGTGACTGCTCCTGGCACATAGTGCCGGGTGTCAGCTGTGATAATCAGCTGACACCCGTCAGCGATCGACTGCGCTCCCCCGGGAGCGCGTCCGATCGCATGGGACGTACTATCCCATCCCTGGTTATACGGGCCCAGGTACCATGGACGGGATAGTACGTCCGATGGCAGTAAGGGGTTAAACAATTTTGATGGGTCTAAGTTCCTTAGCAGTATTTTCGGAGCTCCTATTTTTGAAGTGAGCCCTTGTGGTGGCATCCAGGAAGCTCCAAACTATTCAGGAACTCCAATGGGTACATTATGGCTTGTTCACTATCCATGACTGAATCAATGAACATGTATGTGGTTGAGAGACTAGGCAGTATCCCTTGTATTTATAGATTTATGGAGCTGACACTATTGTTTTTAAGGTGCTAGGACTGAAAATTTACAAAGCCACTGACAGCTGTTAAAATTGTTACAAATATCAGGGAAAAATTGGTCAATAACCTTCAGTACCGAGGACATCATTTTGCAAAAGTCTTCTGTGAAGGAAATTAAGCCAGTACTGGCACCTGTAGAGAACCTTTAGTTTCTGAGTCATAGTAAGTGGCGTGTAAATTTGTTCGCAGTAGTATTTAGCATCAAGTGAACCTGCATATTAATAGTCAAGTTAGCTTCTGAATATGTCTCCACAGGTAGGAAAGTTTTTAAACAGGCATTTAGCTCATCTGCTCGTGTTGCTTTCTTAAGAACATGTAACATTTGACAGAAGACACCTGCAAAAAGTACAATTCCTCCTAATTACCCAATTGGATCCCCGCAGATCTTTCAAAGTGTGATCGAGGGCCTTATACTTTTTCTTGTTTGCCATGGTACATTTGTCCCAAACAATTAATTTGAAAGTCTATAATACTTCAGCTTTCCCTGAGTCCTTAGTAGTGTTGAGCGATACGATACTGCAAATATCGGGTATCGGCCGATATTAGCTGTATCGGGCTTTCGATTCCGAGTACCGATATTTTCGTCATATCGGATACCGGAATCGGATTTGTCACTGTCACTGTGAGTGTCCGTCGGTCGGGTCTGTCAGGAGTCAGCGGCACTTACCTGGCAGAAGATCTCCGGTGGTCACGTCCTGGACTGCTTGATGGCCGCCATTACCTTCTCCCTGGCGGTCACATGCAGTTTTTCGCGATAACTGCAGTGACTGCTGGGTAATCCCGGCCGTAAAGCAGTCAGTCCGATGACGTCACCGCCGGGGAAGCAGGTAATCAGCTGTGCTGCGCCGGGATGACAGGCTCTGCCTGCCTGCCTGCCTCTGATGTCATTCTGATGTAGCAGAGCTGGATCGTCGTGGGACACTCGTTACTATGGACTGCGTCGGACAGGTGGTATACTTTTTTTTTTTTCATTTTTTTACAGGAGATCGATGGCGTCGCAGGATGAGACTGTAATAAAAGTAATGAAAACTGTGTTGTTTTTTTTATTAAATTAAAAAACTTTTTTATGAACATTCACCCGTCCGGGTACATCAACAATTTAACTATTTACATACAGGGACCCTGTCCGGGTTATTTATAATTCTTTGGCAGGGGTGTTCCAGGTACCACCTGGTACTCTTCTGATGCTTGCCAAACATACGAGACACCAAGGACCACCAGGACCTGATGACGTCGTGTGGCCTGTACAGTCAAGTCGTGACCCGCTATCTGTGTCTGTGTGGCCACCTCTTTCATCTCCCTCCGGGTCTGGAGCCCTATGTCCCGGACTGAACGAACCCCAGGGGGCCTAACAGGCGCCGGGTACGGGCCAGCTATCATTATCATGTCCATAGCTGGGGCTGCTGAGGAGACCACTGAGGGAGGCTGGGGAGATTTACGGCGTGGGGTGGGCACTTGTGCAGAGGCCTGGATGTGGGAGGCTGAAGGCTCCGAGGGTCTCACAGGTTCCTGACACTCTGGGGACCAGGGGTCGCACCTGGTGACATTTAGGGCATACCATCCATTGTAACCCCAGTGTCGGGTGTAAGTTACCAAGTCTCCTGGCAACAGGTCCCTCCCCGGGTGTCCTTCTGGGAGGTGAGTCTCCACGTCCCGCCGGGTCACAAACACTTCTAAATAAAGTCCAGGCTCCTGGATGAAGCCCCAACCAGCTTTCAATTTAAAGCTCCGTACTGCACCCTTACGCCGCGGCTCCATCAGGGTTCCTTTATCTTTTCTCATCCGGTCCTTATCTGCCCGGTCCTTCTCGATGTGACGTTGGCGAAGCTTCTGGGATTCGCGCTGCTCCCTTTGTCGCTCGGCTTCTCTCCCGACGTCTCCACTCTTCCTCCTGACGCCGGTTGTAATTCTCCTCCACCAGCATCTCCATGTCTGCATCATCAAACTGCAGCTTACGATGTCCGGTTTGCGGCAGCTCTCCTGGCGCCCGACAGTCCTGGCGGCGCTCACCTGCGGAGGAAGCAGCCGGCTCTGGAACAGATGACAGTCGGGGCTCCGGTACAGACAGGTAGACCTCTGGTGCCTGCGCGGCCTCCTCCATGAGGACGGGTGTCGCTTCTTCTGTCTCAGCGACGGGGGCAGACAGCAGGATCTGGGGTGCTGCCGGTGCAGCGTTTTTTGCAGGAACGGGTGCCTCCACTGCGACAACGTCAACCGGATCACATTGCAAGGGCTGGGATGCCCGCACGGACTCCTCTACTAGAACGGGTGCCTCACCATCCGGTACAGACACTTCAGGTAAGAGGGATTGGCGCCGCTCCAAGTTTAGTTTTAGGGCACGCCAGCTGGCTTCCATCCTGGCGACCTCCTCCCGGTGCCGGGCCAGGCCTCTTAGGGTATCCTCCGCTTCTTGCAGCGTAGGAGGGTTTCCAGGCCGGGTGCCCAACGGTGGTTCCGTGGCGATCGGGTCGCTTCCGTGGGGGGAGAGCTCTGACTGCTCCATCCCTTCACACTTCTGCTCGTGTCCATTAGCCATCTCTGCCAAGTCACAAGTGTCATTAGCATCTGGAAAGGGCCCCTCTTTTGTAGTGAGGCAGGACATTCGTGTTAGTTTCCGCACACTGAGGAGGATGAGGAGGCGGAACTCAAGAGCTGTGGGGCACGATCTTACATTGCAGTACCATTTAGAGTGGTCGGCCATCGTTTTCGCGCCACTGAGTGAGTGTACACCCACGAAGAGCACGCCCTTCTTCTTCACCAGTGCCTCGTCGTGACGCAGATATGGCGGAAAAATGGCAAATACATTCTCTGATGATTTTAGCAATTCTCAAGCACAAAACCAGTTCAATTCAGGCACACAGGACTCGCTTATAGCGAGCTACAGAATCCTGTTCGTGACGCCCAAGTTGAGTCGCACAGAGCCAGAGGTTTTGGGGGTACCGAGCCCGTCGACTTCTATGGGGTATGTCATGGCTTTACCCGGCAATTGAATCAGAGTCTATTTTACTATGTAGAAGTGTATAAACTATAAATATATGTATATATATATGTCACAATGACATGTATTATATATATATGTATTCTATGTGTGTATATTTTGTGTTTACAACGAAAGAAAGTGTTTTTTTAGTTGCGATATTTTGTTCACAGACTTACATGGGACTTCCGGTATCGGAATCGGATATCGACGATATTTAGTGATATCGGCGATACCATTCCGATCCGATATTTTTAGATATCGAGCAGTATCGCTCAACACTAGTCCTTAGTGATATTATAGACAAAAGTTTCCAAGAATGCTAGATTCCAGTACAATCCTAGTGCTGAATGAGCTATGGATGCAACCCCTGACGACAAAATGGCCAGAGCAATGTTATTGTTTGATTAAAATTCTTTTAGCAGCAAATTAATTAAAAATGTTTTACGGGTACCTCCTGGTTAGGGATGAGTGGACCCATGGATGTTCGGGTTCATCTGAACTACAGTTAAAAGTTAATTTCGATATACAAACTTGACGCTGTAAATGGACCCAATAGAAGTCAATGGAAACCCGAGTTTTGTTGCTTTAAAATGGCTTCAAAATGGTCATAGTAAATGGCTGTAAAAATGGTCATGGTCAAGGGCTAAGGGACTGCAAAGGAAAGCTAATGGGGGTAAGTGCAAGAAAATTGTCAGTCAAACAAATTTTGATAGAAAGATGACTTAAAATAACATAGAATAAAAAATAAGAAAAAATTATAATCTTTAACAAGGAGTCGTAGGTCCAAGTGGTGGAAGAGGTTGAGGAGAAGGTGAAGGTGGCGGTGTAGGTCGAAGACGTGTAGGAGGAGGATGTATCCAGCACTGTTTTTCTTTTGGTATTTTTAATTGATTTTTTGGGGGGGTACTCTGTAAACAAGTCAGTGTTATAGTCTGCTGGCTATTCTCTCTTTGTATACAGGCCGTGTAATACTCTGCACTTTTTTGGGTTGAAAACAATGAAGTAGAGCATCAAATAGGGGACTTGGTCATGTTGAAGGTGGTGGTTTGGTGTTGGACGGAGAGAGAGACAGTGGTCAAGCCGTGCTTCCTATGCACCCAAATGAAACACTTTCCTCTGGTGCAAGCAGAGGACAGGAGGTTTTCTATAATTTTGTAAGGCCAAGCATCGCAGGATGAATGGTGAGACTAGATCACATATAGGTGGTTTTAGATTAGTTGGCTGAGAATGCCATTAGTTCCTTCACTTTGTCTTCCACCCAGCCCTGCTGAAATTGCAGATTTTGCCCTTGCAGCCCCTTGGCATCTGTATTCTTTCTCCCCCTTGCAATCAGTCTGAGCCCCAAGTCATGCAGCAGTCACTTCTGCTTTTTCATGACTCTGCTGGCTGTGATTCCTTGGGCCAGCACTGGCTAACAATTGGAAGAGATTGAGTGCTCTGACGCCCCAACCACTCATTCAGTTAAAGTATGAATATGTGGGAGGGACTACCAAAGCACATCACTGATGAAGATGTTGAAACACAGGTGCAAACTGCTGAAGCTTTCTGCTGTGTGTAGTCTGGCAAGGAGGGCAGAGGTGAGAGAATTGAGTGGAGAATCATGCGGAGGATTATTAATATAATTTTTTTAAAGCACCATTGATCATTCCATGGGGAGGGGTTACATACAAAACACAAATGCAAATTACAAAGAACAAACTAACAGACAGACAGATACAGAGGGGGAGAGGACCCTACCCTTGAAGACCTAACATTTCACAGGATAATGGGAAAGGAGAAAGTAGGTTCAGGGTTGTTGCAGCTCTGGTGTTGATAAAGTGGCAAAAGGGTCATTGCAGGCTGTAAGCTGCTCTGAAGACATGGGTTTTCAAGTTTCACTTGAAAATTCTGAATGTAGGGGGATAATTGGATTTGTTGAGCCACAGAATTCTACAGGATAGGGGATACTTGGGAGAAGTCAGGCAGTTGATTGTATGAGGAATGTGCAATTGAGGAGGAGAGATGGAGGTCTTGGGAGTACTATATACAGCTCAGGAAAAAATTAAGAGACCACTTTGAAATGTTCAGTTTGTCTGATTTTTCTTTTTATATGTATATTTTTGAGTAAAATGTAAATTGTTCTTGAAGTCTATAAACTTCTGACAACATGTCATTGAATTTCCAAGCAATAAATTTTGTATTTTTTTTTGACAAAGAAAATGGTTAAAATAAAAAAACCTAGTGCTCTTGTTAAGCATCAGGCGACAGCGGGATCTGAACCTGGATCCAAGGAGTCTGTGGTCTCCCATCCAGACCCAGCCAAATACTGCTCAGCTTCATCATTGATCCAATGCCTAGCCAATACCCAAGAGGCACAAATAGTTACTCGGGTCCTTGTTCATAGTACCCTTAAACCTAGGTTATGGAACAAGAAAAGTCTGTCATAAGCCTAAGTCCAGAAAAGCCTGCACTGAGCATGTCCGTGACATGGTAAGCCATTATTGGTGCTTAATGTCAGCTGATCCTCTGACTTGGCATCGCCTGATTGGTCACGGATGATGTCATTGGTGATGCGATTGATGAGATGGTGGGGGCGGAGCTTAGCCCTTAAATAGCATGTCTGTCCGCGGCGAGGTCAGATCATACTAAAATAGGCAGTGCTCATTTGTGGACATACCAGAATCTGGGCTCCACATGCTCTCTAGCTTTGCTCTCCGGACCTGCCGATGCCAGAGTACACTCGGCTAATTATCACAGGTCCTTTAGGCAGGTTCAGCTTATGTCAGGCAGGAAGCCAATGTGGCGCAGTCTTGCTATGAATATAGGGTAGCTATACACCCTGAGCAGACTGCGGGGTGCGTAACCTGGGCATCGCCTGCCAAGCTGAATAGAGAGTTGCTCAGCCCGGTCTCACGCCGGCTGGTAGCACGTACGCCTGGCGTCAGTCGCATGCACTTCCTAGCGGCTGGCACGTAGCTTCTGTGCAGTCAACAGGGCTACGTCTATACCAGCTTGCAGCACATAGTACAAACCTAATATCTGGCAAGTGGCTTCTGTGCCATTAACAGGGCTACATCTACGCCAGTTGATAGCACATCTCCCGTGACATTAACGGAGATAGTGCCAATTCTACATCTCCACTAGTGTGAATTAACACAGACGAGATCTAATGTTAGATTTCTGTGGTCAGTTTGACCCTCATACTCTAGGGGTGTTAGGGAGCAGTGAACATAAACTGCATTGCGGACCCCGGGTTCGGTTGCAATCCATTATATAATAAAGCTGTTGCAACTGAGCTCATAACAGAACTCAGACCTCAAATAATACAAAGAAAACAAGTTCATAATAATTTAGAAACAGCAATTCTAATGTTTTAACTCTGGAAGAGTTCTGAAATCAATATTTTGTGGAATAACCATGATTTTTAAAAATAGTTTTCATGCGTCTTGGCATGCTTGCCACCAGTCTATCACACTGCTTCTGGAGCAAAAATTTAAACAGTTCTTCTTTGTTTGATGTCTTGTGACTATCCATCATCCTCTTGATCACATTTCAGAAGTTTTCAATGATGTTCAGGTATGGAGAATTGGCTTCTCATGACAGGGTTTTGATGTGGTGGTCTCTTATTTTTTGCCAGAACTGTAAATAAGGTGATGCATATTATAGACGGCTTTGTAGGTCAATGTCATTAGCTTGAAGTAGATACGTTGTGGAATTAGGAGGCAATGAAGGGATTTGCAGAGGAGACAAGCGGAGGAGGAGCAAAGAAAAAGTAGATTAGTAGGGCAGCAGAGCTACAGACAAAGTAGAGATGTGGGATGATGTAATGTGGATGATGAGGTCTTAGACCCCACATGGTGTGAAGGCCATCATAGTGACATGGGCAGTTAGGAGGAAGAAGTGGTGGTAACACTTCCCAAACTGCATAGCAAATGAGTGAGTAGGGTGCAAAAGCTCCAATGCCGGCCCCTAGCCATTAAGTTGGCTTCAACTGCCCACCGTGGCCAGCCCCTATCCTTTTCTCTGTCCATGTTTCCTCCTCCACCTACTATGCTTCGTTCACTGTCTTCTCATCCGGTCAGAAAGTGCTGTTCATCTGTGTGCATTTTTGGTGTTCTTACCCTGCTGTTGCTTATCTGTCTGCACTGTAGAGTCACTTCTGCCTTTCTGCTTTCCATCCATATGCGATGTACTCCTCATGTGGTGAAGCTCCACATTGTACATGCTGGAGATACTGTGAGAGCAGCGGCAGGCGATACTGGAGTTTGAGCTGCAGCAAGCATAGGTGAGTCACTCTGTGGAACAACACCACTTCACAACCAATGAGCCTCCATGAGGGACATGTGTCCCCTGTTGCACTGTTTCGAGTACTCCACTAACATGGCCAGTGCTGATGATGCCATAATTAGCATTACTATCCTTCTTGTATGCCTCTTAGAAAAAAAAGCTTCAGGCAATGATGGTTGAGTTGGTGGCACAGGAGGAAGAGTAGGAGGAACAGGGAACATTCACATTATCTGGCCAGGCATCCACACATGTCATTTAGGATGGGTTCCAGTACCAACAGCAGCCAGGTACACAAATGTCCAGCCTGGAGACAGTTTGAGAGGAAGAGGAGGAGGAGGAACAACCATGTTCACAGCGTGGTACTTAAAGCAGCTTACAGGTATCACTGGAGTATGGCTGAATGAATACAGAGGAAACAGTATACACATAACCCTGACAATACATTTTCCACCGAGGTCAGCTTGCCGTTGCCTCTGAGCAGCCTGGCACGCATGAGCCAATACATGCTGCTGTGCCTGCGCAATGACTTTCAAGTTGCCCAGTTTGTTACAAGTGCTGATTACTGGATGGCCACTCTGCTGGATCCCCGCTACAAGCACAATGGGTCATCCTTATTTCTGTCAGAAGAGCAAGATTGAAAAATGCGGGAATACAAGCGCATACTGGTAGACACACTATTGACGGCGTCCTCATCTAACAGCAGGGGCTCAGTGGAAGCACAAGGCAGAGGAGGAGGAAGAGGCATGGGAGAACTGTGGAAAACCTTACTCAGCATGTTGCAAAATCCATCACCACCAACTGATGCCATCCCTATTTTGGTACGGTACAAACAGATGTTTTTTGGTACACCACAAACAGAGACTTTTTGGCACAGTGCTCCCAGAAGTTTTCTCGTAAGGTAGAAACAGAGGCTTTTTGGCATAAAACATGAAAAGAGGGGCTGCTTAGTAGAAATTTTTTTAAGCACTACTCACAAAAAGATGGCTGCAGAGTAGAATAACTTTTTAGACACGCTAATCACATAGACACAGTGGCATTAAATATTTTTTTTGGCTCATAAATGGGAAAAAGACAGCTATGTAGTAGAATTATTTTTTTTTAAACACTATTCACAAAAAGAAAGCTGCAAAGTAGAATTATTTTTAGAAACACTACTCATATAGACACAGTAGTAGAATAAGATAATTTTTTTTCCACGATTGGAAAAGAGACGACTGCAGAGTAGTGATGAGCGAGTATGCTCGTTGCTCGGGTCTCCGAGTATTTGGAAGTGCTCGAAGATTTAGTTTCTGTTGCTGCAGCTGCATGATTTGCTGCTGCTAGACAGCCTGAATACATGGGGGATGTGTTATGTTTAGGTAGCTGAGGAGAGAAAGCAAAAACGGCAATACACCAGAGAGGCTGGAACCTATTGAATTGCAGTAACCTGAACTAACCACACAACTAGAGGTAGCCGTGGAGCGTTCCTACGTTGATCCTAGATGCCTCGTCACAGCCTGAGAGATAACTACACCTAAAGGCAGAAAGAAGAAAGCTATCTGCCCCGGAGCAGATCTCCAAAGAAAATAGGAAGCCCCCAAACATGTAATGGCGGCTAGACAAGAAGAAGCACGGACACAGACAGAAAATAGAATGAGCAAACGCTGGGGCCCAATCTGTCTAGACAGAAAAGTACAGGAAAGGATTGTCACTGCAATCCAAAAAAACCCCTAAAAAATACCAACTCTTCTGATTACAAAAACACCTGAGATCACACGATCTCTACCACCTAAATCAGATCTCTGGTGTAACAAAACAAAAGCCGCAGCCACTGAAAAAACAGGAAAAAGCAAATGAACAAATAACAGTGGCTACAGATAAACTGAGAGGAGCACCAGCCCCAGGAGGGGACCCGGCTGACCTCCACAGAAGTGCAGAGAACTATGCAAAAAGCAAGCACAAAAATAAAAGCAGAAAATATCTTATGTGAAAGCTGAAGATGCAGGCAAGACTCAGCAAACTTCCAAATGAACCACAATTGAGACAAGAACAATTGATCACCGGCAACCATCATGGGAGGGAACCTCCCTTATATCAGACCAGTCAGTGATCCCAGATTGCCATTCCTTGCTGAAAGGTTCAGTACTATCTGTAACCACCAGAGGGAGCCTCTGCTCAGAAACCATCTCTAGCACATTCATAACAGGATTGCCTGTTTGTTAGGAAATTCCCACATGTATTCAGGCTGTCAAATAGCCACAAATCATGCAGCTACAGCAACAGAAACTAAATCTCCGAGCACTTCCAAATACTCGGAGACCACCCAAGCGTGCTAGGGGAAACCCGAGCAATGAGTATACTCGCTCATCACTACTGCAGAGTAGAATTTTTTTAGACACTCTTCTCCCAAAAACACAGCTGCAAAGTAGAATACATTTTTGGGCACACTACTCATACAGACATGGCTATACTGTACACAATGGCATTTTCGCACAGTACTCCCACAGATAAGGGTACAGAGTATGCACAGTGCCTTTTGGCAAAGCACTATCACAGACATGCATGAATAAGATCTGAAAAATGTGTTTTTACTCACAGGACTATCAGACATAGGTACATAGGAGTAGACATGTCTTTTTGCACAGACATGAGTGTATATGAGTAGAAAAATTTAGTTGACGCACACGACTTCAACCGACACGGTTTCAGATTAAAAAATATTTTAAGTATGCAAAGAACTGCAGTCATAGGTGCAGAGTACTCAGAAAATATTTTTGGAAATTGCACTACACTAAGCAGAGCAGAAATGAAAAATAATAATCTTGAGGAGGAACAGGTTCAAGTGAACGACAAGATGGACATGGTGTTATAGGTGGGAGAAATCCAACACAGTTTTTTTATTGTTTGTATGTTTTTTATTTTTTGAGTATTTTTCATGTTTTTTTGTGGAACTGACTAAAAGCAACCTAGAATTAACAAAACTAAAACTAACAATCTAGAACTAAGCGTCGTAGGTCTAACTGAAGAAAGAGGTGGATGTGGTGGTATAGGTTGAAGAGGCAAGACAGGAATGATCCAACACTGTTTTTTATTGTTTTTATTTATATTTTTAGTGTTTTATTTTTCTTTTTTATGGGACTGACTTACAACAGTCTAGAATTAAAAAAAAAAACTAAAACAAGCAATCTAAAACCAGGAGGCATAGGTCCAAGTGGGGGAGGAGGTGGAAATGGTGGTATAGGTGGAAGAGACAAGAACATTTGTATTGGTTGTATTTCTTTTTTTCATTGCTTTTTTATTTTTTTATCTAACTTAATTAAAACAAACTAGAAGTAAAAAAATAAAACTAGTTAACTAGAACCAGGAGGTGTAGGTCCAAGTGGAGGAAGAGATCGACATGAAGGTATAGGTGGAAAAGGCAAGTGAGGAGTAATCTAAAACTCTTTGTGTTTTTTTCATTATTATTTTTTTTTGTATTTTTTAGGGAACTGACTTAAAAGAACATAGAATGCACCCAAAATAAACTAGCATGCTTCAACCTGGGGGGCGAAGGTCAAACTGGAGGAGGAGGTGAAGGTGTCAGTGTAAGAGGAAGAGGTAGACAACACATTTTTTGGGGGGTTTATTTGGGGAGCAGGCATCCAAACTAAACAAATGGCAAATAGAGTTGAAGACTGGCTGGGTGAGGCTAATAATATTGTCCAGTCATCCAAAAGTATGAACAAGTCCCATGAGATACAGCCCCTGTCATGCTAAACACATATTCAGACAGCACACTTTCCGTAGGGCAGGCCAGCACCTCCAAAGCATAAAGGGCAAGCTCAGGCCATGTGTCAGTCCATACGGACAATATCAGTTATTGTGGCATGCTAATAAAGTTTTGCAACATTTTGGCCATGCTAACCATGACTTTAGAGGTCCAGTGGTGCCCCAGCTGTTGCTGGTTACTTCCTCCTCTGCCTATGCATTGTTCTTTCACTGAACCCCTGCTGTCAGGTGGGAAAGCCATCAGTAGTCTCTCTACCAGAGTGTGCTTGTATTCACGCATTTTGTGATCCTGCTGCAGTGACAGAAATAATGATGTCACGCTGTTCTTGTAGCGGGGATCCAGCAGGGTAGCCAGCCAGTAATCTGCACTGGTAACAGTACGGGTAATTCGGCTGTCATTGCGCAGGCACAGCAGCATGTATTGGCTTATGTGTGCCATGCTACCCAGATTCAATGACAAGCTGTCCTTTCTTGGGAGGTGTATCATCTGGGTACTCTGTATTCCCCAGCTACATTCCGTTGATGCCTGAGAGCTGCTACAAATTCCACTCTGCTGTGAACTCATCTTCGTCCTCCTCCTCATGCTCCCAAACTGTCCCGTGGCTTTATAGTTGGGTACCAGGTTAATGCTGGGACAGCAGCCCACCCTCTGATCCTTGTATGGGTGTGGATGACAGGCTTGATAACGGTGTGAATTTGCCCAGCTTCTCTTCCTTCTGTGCCACCACTTCATCCATCAGTGCCTGAATTGTTTTTTCAAGCAGACAAATTAGTGGTATAGAAATGCTCATGATTTTGTCAGCGGCGCAGGCCATATTGGTGGAGTATTCAAAGCAGAGCAACATGGCACATGTGTCCCACATGGAGGACTAGTCATTAGTGGTGAAGTGCTGTTGTTCTGCAGAGAATCTCACTCTTGTGTGCTGCAGCTTAAACACCACTATCACCTGCTGCTGCTCACACAGTCTCTTCAGCAAATGCAAAGTGGAGTATCACCTTGTTGGTACATCACATATGAGTCATTTAGCGAGAAGGCAGATATGACACAACAGCGCAGACAAGCGAGCAGCAGCAAAGTGAGAAAGGTGAAAGCGTGCACACACTGCAAGAAGTTCAATCAGAAGCTATGACATATCTGGGTAGGTTTTCAGGAAGCTCTGCACCACTAAGGGTATGTTCCCATGGTCACTAAATGCTGTGGGTTGGATGTGGTGTACATCCACAGCGTCCACCCCGCAGCCGCCAGATGTTACAACATAGTGGATGGGATTTCAAGAAATCTCATGTCCCCTATGGTTGCACCAATGCCCGTGGATCACCCGCGGTGATGGGCATGCAGTGAGTCTTTCCAGACCGCAGCATGTCTATTTATCTTGCGGAGATGCGAGTCTCCACAAGATAAATTTCACCCGTACATTGTATTGAACGTGGTGATTCCGCATGGTTCAATGAACACCTGTGGAATCATCTGCGTTCAAAAGTTGGCAGAGCTTTGGATGCAGTGGACATGTGCTTCGTTCAAAGCACTGCCGATTACTGACCGTGGGGATGTAGCCTAAGTTCCGTACATGCGTCTGACAAGGGATGTGCATCAAACTGGCCAGGTCCAGAGCTGCTACAAGATTTTTCCCATTATCACACAGCAACATGCTGGGCTTGTAGTTCACTGGCACCAACCACTCATCTGTCTAATGTTTGATTCATGTTCACAGCTCCTGCGCAGTGTGGGATTTGTCATCTAAACAGAGGAGTTTAACACCTTCCTGTCGCAGCCCATTTTCATTTTTGGTTTCTGTTTTATCTCTCTGCTTCCCAGAGCTATAACTTTTTTATTTTTCCATCAATATGGCCAAGTGAGGGTTTGTTTTTTGCAGGATGAGTTGTACTTTTGAATGACACCATTGGTTTTACTATATCGTGTACTGGAAACCGGGAAAAAATTCCAAACAAAGTGCAATTCCACAACTGTTTTTTTTTTTTTTTTTGTACCATGTTCCCCAAATGCTTAAACTGACCTACCATTATGATTCTCCAGGTCATTACGAGTTCATAGATACTAAACATGTATAGGTTCTTTTTATTTAAGTGATGAAAAAAAAATCCAAAATCTGTTAAAAAATAAAAAATTGCGTCATTTTTCGAAACCCGTAGCATCTCCTTTTCGTGATCTAGGGCTGGGTGAGGGTTTATTTTTTTGCGTGAGGAGCTGACATTTTTAATTATACTATTTTGGTGCAGAAACAATTTTTTTATTTCCTGTTTTGGCATTTTAATCCAATGTTGCGGCAACCAAAAAAACTTAATACTGGTGGTTTTACTTTTTTTTTCGCTACGCCATTTACCGATCGGATTAATTATTTTTATATCTTGAATTCTGAATGCAACTATATCACTTAGCTGGAATCACACACAGCGACTAATAATAGCTGACGTTTTAGTCGGTCGATAATCGGATTAAATTTCTGAACATTGATGCGACTACATCCATTTTTGTAGTTGATGCGATTTAGTCATCTGACCGTATTTCACATCCGATTTCATCCCCTTGCGAGAAGTTCTCGCAGGCTTGCAAAATGACATATAATGGATCCCAAGAAGTATTTAATCACATAGAAGAATAGATATATACACATAGAAACATAATATATATATATATTATATATATATATATAACATGTCATTTGACATGTGATAATATATTTATAGTTCCTAGACTTCTACATACTGTAATAGCGCTAATTCATGCGGCTTTATGAAACCCAGAATCCGACTGAATGAACATTGTTTTGACACGTTAACCATGTCATTCAAGTATTTTGATATATGTTTTAAACTTACAATTACATAAGTATATTTGTAAAATTTCAGACATGTAGGGTTAATTAAAGTGTAAGTTCGTTGTTAAACAATGGGTTTTTTTACAACGAATTTTACACCTTTAATTAACCTACATGTCTGAAATTTTGAAAATATACTTTGTAATTGTAAGTTTAAACAAACAAATACTTGAAATGACATGGTTACTGTGTCAAACAAATGTATATTTCATGTCGGGCTTCTGGATTTCACTAAGCCGGCATTTGAATTAGCGGCTATTACAGGTATTAGAAGTCTAGAACTATAAAATATATATACACTGTCACAATGACATATATATTTATATATTGGATTCTATTGTTGGATTGTATGATTCGATTCTTATTAAACCTGTCAGTGTGCTTTACAGTATAGCAGGATAATTGCAGCTTTCTAAAGGACACTGATGCGATTTATGCAAGTCACACATGCAGTCCGTTTGTAATCAGATTTTTCATCGCTCCATAACTTGCATTGGACAGTCGACCCACAATCGTGACAATCGCAGCATGCTGCGATTGCACTCGGACGTTTAAAACGGACCACAAAAAATCTGATACTGGGAGCTGCTCCATAGATTAACATAGGTCCGACTGCAATGCGATATTTCATCGCATTGCAGTCGTCCGATTTAGTCGCCAGTGTGACTTCAGCCTTATGGTATGTGTATTTTCTTTTATTTTTTTATTTTCAATGGGGCGAAACTGGGATGATTTGAACTTTTCTTTGTTTTATTTTTTTATATTTTAAACACTTTTTTGACTTTCACTTGCTTCAAAAGTCTCCATGGGAAACTAGAAGCTGAGATTTTCTGATTGCCTCTGCTACACACAGGCGATGATCAGATCGCCTGTGTGTAGCAAAAATGCTCACTTGCTCTGAATGCCAACTGTCGGTGCTCATAGCAATCTGGCGATGACAACCAGAGGATCTGCTGCAGAACCTGGGTTGTCATGCTAACTCATCGGCGACCAGCAGTCATGTGATACGGGTGCCGATAGGTGGGATTAGTGACGACCTTCCTATGCGATCATATTAAATGCCGCTGTCAGGTTAACAGATGCTGGGGATTGCAATTCCACCCATGGCTGTTAGGGGCACATGTCAGCTGTTCAAAACATAGCTGACATGTGCTGGGAAAGATTTGGGCTCAGTTCCAGAGCCCACAACAAAGGTAGAGACACGACATGCGCCTCCTGAAGAAACCGAGGAAGGTGAAACGCGCGTCGGGGCTACTTACCGTCCTATCGCTGCCGCTTCTATTTACCGCACTATGTCGCAAGGTAATTAACCCTCTATCTACACTTTAGTCCTGTGCACATGATGTTATTTAACCCTCATTCTATTTTGGGCTAATATCTTGGAAAAGCCCTGCTGCACACTACGATATTTACTTTACCTTGTATATGATATCTATCTAAATTCTCAGGATATATATATATTTTTGCTCGCCATGGCACTAATTGTTTTGTGACCTTATTGAGATTACCCTGAGATATTCTATATCATTATTTCTGACATACTGCGATATTTGAGCATGCACCTAGGGACGATCTTCTGTCTGGCTATGTACCTAACATCCTTTTGAATATTAGCCTATCTTAGTCATTTTTTGTCTCACCTTGTACCTTTGTCTAATTAATTATTTTGTAATAAATTATTATTGTTTATAAACTCCCTGATTCTGTTGGACTTATTACATATATATTATATTATTATTATTATTTTTTTTTTTTTTTTGGGTCCTATATCTATTTTTCATTTTTCGGTTTTTCATGCGCCGTACATGTTCGGCGAATGTCATGAAGGGGTTAAAAAAAGCTTTCTGTTGTTTCTCTCTTGAAGTGCTGAAATTGGTATTGCAGGTCTTACTGTGACTGAATGAGGAGGCAGTGGTGGAAGGAGAGTAGGCGGAGGAGGCAACCTGGTCAGAGAAACGTTAGCAATCATTGGTGGTAGTAGGACATGAGCTAAAACACCTTCCGCCTCTATCCGAACCAGCACTACATTTACCCAGTTGGAAGTAAGGGAGATGAAATGTCCCTGGCTATGCTTACTGGTTTTCGTATCGGTGGTTATGTAGACTTTGCCACTGATGTTGTTGCGCAGTGCACACTTCATTTTATCCATAACATGTGTGCACAGGGCATGGATGGCACATCTTTAAAAGTATCGACGGCTGGGAAGAACGTACAGCAGGAAAGTAGTTTTTTTAAACTATCCATCTCCACCAGCTGGAATGACAGCCTTTCAAAGGCCAGTAATTTGGAAATGCATTCATTCAGGACCATGGCTCATGAGTGGGTGGGGGGTAATCTCCTTCTCTTGAGGTTTTTGGGGATGAAAAACTGTACACTTTCATGGGACAGTGTAAAGATGTTTGGTGGCACTTGTGGTGGTTGTGGTGTTGCTGTCACATCCTCTACTTGTAGGGAGGCTGGTGGCCCTGTTGATTGTGAGAAGGAGGAAGAGACCAAGAATGTAGCAGAAAAGTGAGCAGTAGAAGGCTCAAATCTGTCATGCTTTTTAAGGTATGTATTACATTGCACCTAGTGCTTGGAATTCAGATGCCTCGACATGCGCATGGTGCTCAGGCTCAGAAGATTTATGGCTCACTTCAAGCTCTGAAGGCACAGCGTGCAAACCATCCATCGCTTGTCATCAGCACTTACCCTGAGGAAATGCCATGCCAGGGAGCTCTTTTGAGCTGGCTTTGGTATGCTGATTTCAGCAGTGGGGTGTGCAGCAGTAGATGACATACTGGCTAGGGGCTGCACGCTGTGCTTTTGCACCTTGCTCCTTCTTTTGATGTACTGCTGGGGCAGCAAGGAAAACTTTTATTCCTCTGAACTGTGCACATCATTAGGATGGCCTCCACACCTTGTGGGGTCTGGGACCTTATCCTCCCCTTCCTCATCTTCCACTCATTCCTCACCCCTTCTCTCTTAGCCAGTTTGCTCACTTCAAAAAGGCTTTGCAGTTGGCAACTCTATTTCATTATCCTCTGACATGTGCTGCAGTGGTCCATTGACCTTGTTCACTAGCCCTCTTATGTATTCATCCTCTAGCCTAGCTAGTGGTTGTGCATAAGTGCACTCAGTCTCTTCCACTTCTGTGGCAGAGCCAGGTGGATGGGCCACAGAAATTCAGTCAGCAGACTCATTAAAAATCAGAAGGGTAGGCTGCATGACTTGGGCCAGAGACTGCATGGTTGAATTGCAAAGGAGTGAGGTGGAAGCTAAATGACCATGGTCCTCAGGTGCCAACTCTGCACGTTCTGCAGTGGATCAGGTACAAGATAATGCAAAAGAACTGGATGCATGCTCAGCCATGCAATCTAACACCTTTTTAGCACCTTGTGGTCTCGCCATTCATGCAGTGGTACTCGGTCTTACGAAAGGACGCATAACATCTCGTAAAACAGAGGAAGGTGTTGCATTTGGGCACGTTGCAGGCACAGAACGACCACGTTCTCTCCCTCTATTAGCTACACCATGCCCCCATCAGCAGTTACACTAGCAACACTAAGGCCATATCCTCTATACCAGTGTTCCCCAACTCCAGTCCTCAAGGCCCACCAACAGGTCATGTTTTCAGGATTTTCCTTTGCACAGATGATGCAATTATCACCTTGGCAATACGAAGGAAATCCTGAAAACATGACCAGGTGGTGGGCCTTGAGGACTGGAGTTGGGGAACCCTGCTCTATACAATGCTCTCCTCATTTATGGAAGTGGTTTTTCTGCACACTACTTGCATAGAGATGGTGAAAAAATCGATTTACTTTTTGACACATTATTTGTATAGACACACCAGTACAGTAAAATTATTTGTTTGGCCTATAAATGGCAAATTGATGAGTGTAGAGTATAATAACCTTTTTGTACCAAAAATAGCAAAGACTCAACTGCAGAGTAGAATTATTTATTTTCCACACAACTCAAATACACACACAGGTACAGTAAAATAATTTTTTTATTGGCCTGTAAATGGCAAAGAGATGACTGCAAACAGAATAACTTTTTTAGGCTGAGGTCACACTAGCGACAAAATCGGACGACTGCAATGCGATGAAATATCGCATTGCAGTCGGACCTATGTTAATCTATGGAGCAGCTCCCAGTATCAGATTTTTTGTGGTCCGTTTTAAACGTCCGAGTGCAATCGCAGCATGCTGCGATTGTCATCGATTGTGGGTCGACTACCGCCAATGCAAGTCTATGGGAGCGATGAAAAATCAGATTACAAACGGACCGCACGTGTGACTTCACACCGATGTCCTTTAGAAAAGCCGGCAATTCATCCCCGGCTATACTGTAAAATCACACTGACAGCTTTAATAAAGAATGGAATCAATACATATACACACATAGAATACATGCTTTGTCTGTCTGGTGGAGAAAATACAGCGGGTGCCCACGCATTTTTTTTCAACGAATTTATACCTTTAATTTACCCCTACATGTCTGCAATTTTGCACACATACACTCATGTAATTGTAATTTTAAACCATATATAAAAATACATGAAATGACATGGTTAACTGTATGTAAACCTTGTGTCATTTCATGTCGGGTCTGTACTTTCACAAAAGCCGGCAATTGAATTAGCGGCTATTACAGTAGGTAGAAGTGTATGAACTATAAATATATGTATATATATATATATATATATATATATTCTAGCATTCCGGGGGGTTTAGCTCTAGGATCGCTGTCTGGGTAGACAGAATGGCACGGAAACAGTTCATTCAGACAGCAGTTTGGTGAAAACTGGCCGCAACCAGTTTTATTAAAGTCCACAGCACACAGATAAAAACAAAGCATAAACAAAAGACCTGGGCTTGTCTAGCCTCTAATTACACTTAGATAGATGGCCCTCTCTATCCGGGACCCAGACTCTACCAGTCTGTGCCCAAAACAACACATATGATATATGTTACCAGTATGGAGTTTCACAGACACTCCTCCTTGTGTCTGAAGGCACCTTTGAGAGAGATCCACTCCTATTCAGCCGCTATTCACACGGACCCGCACCGAGACCACTCCTGTGTCCGGGGTCCTTCCTGCACCCAGACTGAGATAGCTCACACTCCTCTGGAGACTGCTTCCTTGTGCCAGGACACCTCCCTGTGTCCGGGCTAAAGACAGCTCCCACACTCTTGGAGACACCTTCTGTGCCTGGACCCCTTGTCCAGACTGAATGAGCTCTCTGACTGTGCTCCCAAGCACCTACTTCTGGCTTCCTAATCAACACCTGAGTGGATTCAGGTCTGAGCTGCAAGCGTGTACTGAATGGCAGGTGTAGTGACCTTTCTTTACCACCAGGTTTACAAAGCCATACATTTCGCTCATACCAGTCAGCAAGGTACTTAGGTGAAATATACACCTCATTCACCACATATTCCTTCACTGTCTCACATATCCCCCCCCTCTTCTCCAGACCGGAGGGCTGGTCATCCAGACCAGAGGGCTGGTCAACAATCCTAAAGAGACAGTGAACTCCGGACCAGTTATGTCCAACACCAAGTTCATCTTCACCATTGTCATCTGTATCTTCACTTAAAGCAACCGCACTACGCTGTACCGTCCCAGGCCTATGCTCTCTGCGGGCCTCGGGTGTCCTGCACGGTTTCAGCTTGACTTTAGTGCCAGCCTCAGTCTCGGTATAGTGGCTCACCAGATAAGTACGACCAGGCACGTCAGAACAGCTCTGCTGATTCTTCCTCAGAAACTTTCGTACCTCCTGTTTTTGGGGCACTGACCCTGTGTCACCAACTGTCACAGGAGGTATAGGGGTTTTCTCTAATTCCCCCTGAACTTTCTTTAGCACATCTACTTTCTTAAATATCAGTTGATTCATAAATTCTATCTCACAGAACCCAAGCGCCTCTGTCATGGTCTCTGACCATTCCGAGCCACACTGTTCAAACGATTGGCACTGTAGAGGGAGCTGATCGTTTTTCTTGGTCGGTACACATAATTTATCCTCTTCTGGTACAGGCTCACTTTGCATAAGACTCAGAGCTCTTACTTCTTTCTCCAGGAGATCCTCATGGCTATGCATCTTCTCCTGTAGTTGTTGGACGTCCTTTACGTCTTCGGCCCCTTCTTCAGGCTCTTCTGGTAGGACATGCTCAGAAGCCCTACCATCAGTCTTCTTTTCCACCACGTTCTGCATCCCATCTGAGCTCCCGTGTATCTGCAGCGGCAAAGGAGCGACACATCGCCCCTCCCACTCACTGGGACGTGGTTCAAGTGTAGACTCCATGAAAATGCGCCTGAGCTCACCAAGGCCAACCCGAGGTCTCAAAATCTCATCTTGGGATTTATCCAGATCTTTTGGGTCGCTCGGGAACTCCGATGGCGCACCGGGCGCCGAATTTCCGGCCCGAGCTTCGCGAGTCGCAGCCACGGATCCGGACAGTACACCGTCCACGCCGCTGTCTCCGGCAGAAACATATTCCGGGGCAGAGTCATTCCCCACATCTTCAGTCTTGTTCCTCACAGCTTCACTTGAGACATCAGCCTCTGGTGAGGCACCTGGCCTGGTGTCCACCACTTCCATGGCTTTCTCCACCTCTGCAGCATCACCTTCAGAGTCCTTGGCCTGATGCAGATCCACACCATACATTGATAACTTCTCATTTTCAACAGCATCCACTTGTGCTGTGTTAAGTTTCAGAGTCCTGTCTTTCACCTTAGTCTTCGCCAGGGAACCGGCCAACTGTACAACATCTTCAGATGCCATCCTCCGTCCGACTGCAAGGTCAGCCTCAGCCTTCCTCTCAGGACTCTCAATCTCCTCTGCTACCATGCCTTCCTCACTTGCACTGGTTGCTTTATTGTCATCAGATGACTCACTATCACCACCACTATCCCTGTCTGACCCCTTTTCTCAGCCACATCTGGCTCACTTTCAGGGTTATACAATTTATTCTCATTCACATCCTGCTCACTGTCAGGGTTATACAATTCATTCTCATTCACATCCGGCTC
>JARQOD010000001.1:66421457-66502970 GCA_033576555.1 Oophaga sylvatica | reverse complement strand
GGAATCTCCACGGGCCTTTATTGTGGTGGTTAGCAGGGTACTGCAATCCAGTAGTTTCCCCACCTCTCTGGTGTATTGCCGTTTTTGCCTGCTCTCCTCAGCTACCAAATCATAACACAACATTGTATGATGACCATGACACAGCCTCCACAAAATATGATGGAGTAACATAGTATCCACACAGTATGATTGCCCTACTGCCAATACTGACCCTCCACATGGTATAAAGGCCCTCCACACAGTATTTTGCCCTCCACACAGTATGATGGCCAAACGCAACCCTCCACATTGTATAATGGCCCCTCACTAGCCCTCCAAAAAATATTTTATTCCCCTCATAGCCCTTCCTGCTATTTTTAGAAGTTTTAACAGCTACAATGAATGAGAGGTCTGCAATTTTTTCATAGATACATTCTTCCCCTTCACCGTGAATATTGTATGAAGGACAGTTGTTAACTATAAAAAGAGGTTATATGCCTTTGTAATTGAGACAGATATTTAGCCAGGACATCCAAACATCTAAAGAAACAGAGACTCTTTTCAGGACAGGAGCCAAGACATCATGGCTCCATAACAAGGGACACAGCTTTGTCATTCTATAGGATGTCAGTTTTAGGGGACCTTGACCCTGGCTGGAAGAAAACAGATCTGCTCCATTGATCCATGAATCATTTGCAGGGTCCAGGAATGGGACCTGCTGGTCAACTGGCTCCATGTGATGTTTGAAAACCAGGTTGTGACCCTGGGTTCAAGTGGTCTTCTACCTCAGTGATCATCATTTTCCTAAGCTTGTCATCACCTCCTGTGTGTGTGTGCCACAAGTTGGGTAGTTGGCCAGGAAGCTCTGAAGTCCCAGCTGCTCTTATCCCGGCTAGTCAGCAGAAAGGTCTAAATCTGTAATTTATACCATTTTGGGTATTGTGCTATTCTATTCTCCATATTATTTGCCTGTTTTGTGCTTCAATAAAGTATTGCCATACTGTTTTATCCTCACCCTCTGTTTTCTGAGTAGCGTTACACCCACGGTGAAAAGAGAACAAGCATTTGCTGAGTTATCTCGGGTTTTCATGTGGTTTCAGCTAGCGGACCAGGGCACCCCTGACCCCCCGTGTCTCTAAAAACAAGTCATTATACAGGAAAAAAATGCATTAATATTTTTTTTCCTATAAAATGCAATTTTTTTGTGTTTGGTATAATTTATTGTCAATCCTTAAAGTGGAGTAAAAGTTTGACACCTTTGTTCTCAGCACCAATCTGGCTGTCAGAGATGCTTACAGAGGTCTTGTCCATGCTGTTCTCCTTCCATTCAGCACTTTTCCCTTCCATTTCAACTTTATCAATGCCCCCAGACCTCTTTGTAGAGTCTACCGGAAAAAAGCTTGGCTCTCCCATTGTACTCATTACTCAGAATGAGCATGCAAGTATTAGAATTGGAGCAACAGGCATTCACACATTTAGTGCTCACTCATCTCTGGTTGCTATTAGTCAGGATTTGACTCAGAATTTTAAATACAGTATGCCAGGATGAATTTCAGAAGTCTTGAAAAATAATGGTCAAAACTACAAATATGAGCCTTTAAAAAAATTGTCAATAAATGTTTAATAACATTTGAGATGCTAGTAACTGAACTTCATTAAAGGGATCCTGTCAGCAGGATTGTAACCTAAAGTCAGTGTCAAGGTCAGGTTGGCGCTGTTATACTGAAATTAAATGTTTACCTTGGTTGATTAAATCCGTCTTATGATTGTTGTTTTATCTTTTTTTCAGTTTTGAGTTAATTTTATACTCGTGCTCCGAGGCAACCTATGGGGGGGCGCTTCATGTGGTGCTCTGATTAGGTATTTAACAGTATGGTTTCTGACAGGTCACTGATTTTGAAAAAAAAATCACCTGTGCTGCAGCCAGCGTCTGCTCAGTAGCAGCTATCGGATTGCCGTTAGCTGTTACTGAGCAGGCACAGCCAATGCCATTTTCAAAAACTTTTTTTCTGCTGCATTTATTTTTAGCATAATATAAAACAATGATATGCACATTGCACATGTGATCATGCTGCAGACAAGGCGTCGCCGCCAGCACCTTCCTGCCGTAGGGGATTTTTTTTTCATGATATACAGTATTCATTATGTAAACTAGGTGACAGGTTACTGCGGGATCAGTGACCTGTCACCAGCCAGACTGATGAATATCTAGTCAGAGCACCACATGAAGACCCCCCCACAGCCCATCCAGAAGCACGGCAATATCATTAACTCAAAACTGAAGATAAAGATTAAACAACAACCACAAGATGGATTTCATCAACCAAGGTATCATTTTAAACAGTATAACAGCGCTGACCTGACACTGTCTGTAGGTTACTCAGCACAATTCTGCTGACAGTTCCCTTTAACACATTCCCAACATGCGCGTATTAGCAATGCTCTGCAGGAGGTGTTCCCGCAAAGTACTAATACGGCACACCGATTGCATGGCCTCACGCTGAGTGCCGCGGCAATCGGATGCGGGTGGGCAGCTGTATGTGACAGCTGACGCCCTGTAGCAATGCCCATGATCGGTGCTAGCACCAATTTCAGGCTTTTAAACCGATCGCATTGTTCTCATGTTCTCCATGAAGAAGCCACAGGGTCCTTCTGAGTCATGCAGAGAAGGTGGCTTCTGAGTGCCTGCTGAGAGCAGGCACTGGCATGTCTTCTTCCCTGCCTGTCAGATCCTGATCTGACAATCTGCTGTGCAGTGTTAGATCAGCGATCTGACATTATATAGTAATGTCCCATCCTGGGACAATGTAAAAAAGTAAAAAATATTAGAATGTGTAAAAATTTTTTTAAAAAAATCCCTAAATAAAGAAAAAAATAAAAATAAATATTTTTCCAATAAATACATATATTTATGTAAACAAAAAAAAATAAAAGTACACATATTTGTTATGGCCACGTCCGGAATGATCCACTCTATAAAACTGTCACACAAGTTAACCCCTTCAGTGAACACCGTAAAAAAATATAAATAAAAAAATGAGGCAAAAAACAATGCTTATCATCATACCGTAGAACAAAAAGTGTTGCTGTCACATGCAGTAGCAAACACTCTGTAAAACAAAAACAGATTTATCATGCATCAAAGTCTTTAGGGCAGCATTCAACAAAATAAATCTTGAGTCAATGGACTGTAGCAATTCTCCACATGACCTGTCAACACTGATTCCAGCCATGGAAAGTTCAATGTTTAACTGCACATCACTAGAGAACATTGTGAAATGAAGTCAGACACCATCATCTGCCAGCCAGTTGCCAGTTATAATGTAAGCGTGAGTTATTATCCTTCAGGAAATGACAGTACTGACCAATGTAAAGAGACTTAAAGCATTTGAAGATTCTCATATGCATTATCATGCGGATAATCTCATGTTACTATTATTCACATGTGCATTGTCATTATAAAGAAAATTTTATAATTAACAAGGGTAAAAAGTAATTGCATTTAAAAACATTTTCTCTCTTAATGCTGAAAGATTTAGTAGTGTTAGTCTGAATAGAAATTATTATAGTTTAAATGCTATACCTCTACAAGTAAGATACAATATTTAGAGGTCATGGCTTAATGCTACTTACAAATATATCACAGAAATAAAGCAGCCTTACTTACCAACACAAGGTCACATTACTAATGCACTAACAGATTGCAGAAGACCCCAATGATAAAGATGGGGACAGCACAGATGCATAATACTGTTGAAACAACCACTCCCACACCAACAAATTCATGGATGGGGTGGTTGCTAGTATAATAAATGCACACAGATTAGGCCTGCATAGAGTGCCAATCACACAGATACATGTAGTGCACCATGCCGCCTTGCAGCCTATTGATGACGCCCATTTTATTAGATAGGGTGAGCTACCCAGCACTATGTAATTGAACCCCAGAGAAACAGACAGCACAATTCACTCAACCAACACTAAGATAAACTAAAAATGTGCCAAATTTTAATATGAGGGACCAAAGACTATAAGTTCAAGACTGATGTTCAAAATAATAGTCTTGATTAATTCATCAATAAAATATACAGATGGGAAAATTGATACACAAAAATTTGGATTAACAAGTTCTCAAAAAAGTTTTAGAAATTTGAGACGGTTGATGGCTTGCTTCCATGCTCTGGCTGTGGTGTACTCTTCCATCGTCACTCTTTGATTCCTTCAGCACTGTGACTCAAGAGATGCCTGTGACGTTGTGGGGCGACACATGTTATGATGTGACGTGAGGCTTAATCGGCAGCTTAGATGCGAAGTGTAAGGAGGACTGAGGATAGAAGATATAACTGAAGCTTAAGGGAGATAGTGATTCAGGGGAGAAGCAAGTGGGAAGTTGCAAAACTATGACAGGTGTTGAAGTAAGGTGAGTATAATATTTTTTATCTTTAATCCCCACATTTATTATGCTCTGGGATTTAGAGAGACCTCAAAGCATGGCTTTTACTAATTAAATTCATTAATGCTGAATAAATTCAACGCAAATAAAATTTATAAGCCAAATCTCTCAAATTGAATTTTGACAAATTATTTATTTTAGACGGTATTGATAAATATGTTTCATAGAGTTCGTACATATGACCCAGAGAGGGCCGTAGTCTCTGGCTGCTGTACGGGAGTCTGACAATCGCCTTCTATCTTCTGACATCCACAGCTCTTCTTTGATTAGCTGGACTAGTGCAACATCATTAATGTGGCGTGATGCACATGTGGTGTCACTCCAGCCATGGAATTTACAAGAAAATGCTATGAGGATGGAGGGCTGCCAATAGGCAGCCAGAAATTATTTGCCTTTGAACTTGACAAGGTATTGTGAATTTATTTGCATCTACAATGTCCATTTTAACCCCTTAAGACCGCGATACGCCTTTTAACGGCGGTCATTAAGGGTACTTAAACCACAGCGCCGTTAATTAACGGCGCTGTGGAAAAAGTGAATAGCGCCCCCAGAGGCGCATTTTCTCCGGGGTCTCGGCTACCGGGGGTAGCCGAGACCCCAGAGAACATGAATCGGGTCAGCTTTTACCGACCCGATGTTGCGATCGCCGTTATTAACCATATAACGGCGACCGCAACAACAACAAAAAAAATCTGATTTGCAGTTTCATTTCTCTGTCCTCTGATATCATCGGACATCAGAGGACAGAGAAAAAGGGTCCCCGGGACCCCCCTTGTGTCCCCCAAATGTGCCCCTTGTGGCCCCCGGGCCCACCTGCTTCCTCCGGTGGGCGCCGCCAATCGGCTGTTCTAGCGGGGGGTGGGCAATCTTCTCTGGGGTCTTGGCTGCCGAGGGTAGCCGAGACCCCAGAGAACATGATCGGGGTCGGTATTTACCGACCCCGTGTCGCGATCGCCATTATACTAAGTATAATGGTGACCGCAAAAAAAAAATGATTTCTCTCCCCTCTGATGTGATCGCACATCAGAGGGGAGATAATGAGGGTCCCCAGGTCCCCCGATCACCCCCCCTGTACTTACCAGTGTCCTCGGTCCTCCCGCAGGCCCCAGGATCCCGGCGTCTTCTTCCTGGAAAAAAAAAATGGCGGGCGCATGCGCAGTGCGCCCGCCGATCTGCTTGGCGGCAGATTCAAAAAAAGTTTCATTCATTCTCACAAAAGTACATTTTGATCACTGTGATAAACTATCACAGTGATCAAAATAAAAAAAACAGTACATAACCCCCCCCTTTATCACCCCGTTAGTTAGGGACATATAATAAATATATAGAAATTATTTTTTTTTCATTTTTCTGTTAGTTTAGGGTTATAAATTAGGGTTAGGGTATATGGTTAGGGTTAATTAGGGTTAGGGTTAGGCTGGGTTCATACTGCGTTATGGCAGTCCGTTAGATGGACTACGTTACATTGCGGTATAACGCGGTGTAACGCAGTCCGTTAACGCTGCCATTCACCCCATTTGAGGGCGCATCGCGACGAATGCCGTAAAGCGGTATGCGTTCGCGATGTGCCATCATTCAGTGAAGGAGCCTCGGACGCAGGCTGCAGCGTCTGGGCTCCGTCACCGCTAGCGCAGATTAATCATCTGCTGATTCCTCTGCGCTAGCGGGTATAGCATAACGCGATCGCGTTATGCTATACCGTTACCAGCCCGTCAATGCTATGTGTTGGACGGGCTGGTAAAACGCAAAATGAACCCAGCCTTAGGGTTAGGGTTATAATTAGGGTTAGGGTTACAATTATGTTTAAGGTTACAATTAGGGTCAGGGCTACAATTAGGGTTAGGGTTACAATTAGGGTTGGAATTAGGGTTGGGATTAGGGTTAGGATTAGGGTTAGGGTTGGATTAGGGGTGTGTTGGGGTTAGAGTTGGAGCTAGAATTGAGGGGTTTCCACTATTTAGGCACGTCAGGGGTCTCCAAACATGACGTGGCGTTCAAAAAGTCAGATGGGCCTCCCTCCCTTCCGAGCCCTGCCGTGCGCCCAAACAGTGGTTTACCCCAACATATGGGGTATTAGCGCACTCAGGACAAATTGCCCACCAATTTTGGGGTTCTAATTTCTCTTGTTACCCTTGGAAAAATAAAAAATAGTTTGTCTAAAAAATAATTTTTGAGGAAAAAAATTTTTTTTATTTTCACGGCTCTTCGTTTATAAATTTCTGTGAAGCACTTTGGGGTTCAAAGTGCTCACCACACATCTAGATAAGTTCCTTAGGGAGTCTAGTTTCCAAAATGGGGTCACTTGTGGGGGTTTTCCACTGTTTAGGCACATCTGGGGCACTGCAAACGGAACATGACACCCATCAACATCTGCATTCCAAAACGTTATTACTTCCTTTCCAAGCCCTGCTGTGCGCCCAAACAGTCCCCCCCCACATTTTGGTATCAGCGTACTCAGGACAAATTGGACAACAACTTTTGGGGTCCAATTTCCTTGTGAAAAATCAAAAATTTGGGACTAAAAAATAATTTTTGTGGAAAATTGTATTTGTTTTTTTTTTTTCACACCCAGGCATTATAAACCTTTGTGAAACACTTGGGGGTTCAAAGTGCTCACCACAGATCTAGATAAGTTCCTTAGGGGGTCTAGTTTCCAAAATGGGGTCACTTGTGGGGGTTTTCCACTGTTTAGGCACATCTGCGGCACTGCAAACGGAACATGACCCCCATCAACGTCTGCATTCCAAAACGTTATTACTTCCTTTCCAAGCCCTGCTGTGTGCCAAAACAGTTTCCCCACCCCACATATTTGATAACAGCGTACTCAGGACAAATTGGACAACAACTTTTGGGGTCCAATTTCCTTGTGAAAAATCAAAAATTTGGGACTAAAAAATCATTTTTGTGGAAAATTGATTTTTTTTTTTCACACCCAGGCATTATAAACTTTTGTGAAACACTTGGGGGTTCAAAGTGCTCACCACAGATCTAGATAAGTTATTTAGGGGTCTAGTTTCCAAAATGGGGTCACTTGTGGGGGTTTTCCACTGTTTAGGCTCATCTGGGGCACTGCAAACGGAACATGACCCCATAAACGTCTGTATTCCAAAACTTTATTACTTCCTTTCCAAGCCCTGCCGTGCGTCCAAACAGTTTCCCCCCCCCCACATATTTGGTATCAACGTACTCAGGACAAATTGGACAACAACTTTTAGGGTCCAATTTCCTTGTGAAAAATAAAAAATGTGGGACTAAAAAATCATTTTTGTGGAATTTTTTTTTTTTTCACACCCAGGCATTATAAACTTTTGTGAAACACTTGGGGTTCAAAGTGCTCACAACAGATCTAGATAAGTTCCATAGGGCGTCTAGTTTCCAAAATGGTGTTACTTGTGGGGGTTTCCACTGTTTAGGCGCATCAGGGTCTCACCAAACGCGACATGGTGTCCAATCTCAATTCCAGCCAATTTTGGTTTGAAAAAGTCAAACAGCGCTGCTTCCATTCCAAGCCCTGCCGTGCGCCCAAACAGTGGTCCCCCCCCATATATGGGGTATCAGCATACTCAGGACAAATTGGACAACAATTTTGTGGTCTAATTTCTCCTGTTACCCTTGGGAAAATAAAAAATTGGGGACTAAAGATCAGGTTTGTTGAAAAAATATGATTTTTTATTTTCACGCCCGGGCGTTATAAACTTCTGTGAAGCACTTGGGGGTTCAAAGTGCTCACTACACATCTAGATAAGTTCCTTAGGGGGTCTAGTTTCCAAAATGGGGTCACTTGTGGGGGGTTTCCACTGTTTAGACACATCAGAGCCTCTACAAATGCGACATGGCGTCCAGCCAATTCCGCGTTGAAAAAGTCAAACGGAGTTCCTTCCCTTGCGACCTCTGCCGTGCGCCCAAAAAGTGGTTTACCCCAACATATGGGGTATCGGCATGCTCAGGACAAATTGCACAAAAACTATTGGGGTCTTGTTACCCTTGGGAAATTAAAAATTGGGGTGAAAAGATCATTTTTGTGGAAAAATAATGATTTTTTTTTTCACGGCTCTACATTATAAACTTGTGTGAAGCACTTGGAGGTTCAAAGTGCTCACCACAGATCTAGATAAGTTCCTTAAGGGGTCTTGTTTCCAAAATGGGGTCACTTGTGGGGTGTTTCCACTGTTTAGGCACATCAGGGGCTATCTAAACGCGACATGGCATTCAGCCAATTCTGCGTTGAGAAAGTCAAACGGCGCTCCTTCCCTTGCGACCTCTGCCATGCGCCCAAAAAGTGGTTTACCCCCACTATAGGGTATCGGCGTATTCAGAAGAAATTGCAAAAAATTTTGTGGTTCATTTTCTTTTAACACTTGTAAAAATAAAAAAAATTGGTTCCAAAGTAAAGCTTTTGCAAAAAAAGTTAAATGTCAATTTTTTTCCTTCCACATTGCTTCAGCTCCTGTGAAGCACCTGAAGGGTTAATAAACTTCTTGAATGTGGTTTTGAGCACCTTGAGGGGTGCAGTTTTTAGAATGGTGTCACTTTTGGGTATTTTCTATCATATAGACCCCTCAAAGTGACTTCAAATGTGATGTGGTCCCTAAAAAAAAATGGTGTTGTAAAAATGAGAAATCGCTGGTCAACTTTTAACCCTTATAACTTCGTAACAAAAGAAAATTTTGTTCCCAAAATTGTGCTGATGTAAAGTAGACATGTGGGAAATGTTATTTATTAAGAAATTTGTGAGACATATCTCTCTGATTTAAGGGCATAAAAATTAAAAATTTGAAAATTGCTAAATTTTCAAAATTTTCGTCATATTTCCGTTTTTTCATAAATAACACAAGTCATATCAAAGAAATTTTACCACTAACGTGAAGTACAATATGTCATGAAAAAACATCTCAGAATCAGCGGGATTCGTTAAAGCGTTCCAGAGTTATAACCTCATAAAGTGACAGTGGTTAGAATTGTAAAAATTGGCCCGGTCATTAGGCTGCAAAATGGCTCTGTCACTAAGGGGTTAAGACTAAATCAGAATAATGTCTGTTTGAGGCTAAATACACTGTCTGATAACTGACTTTGACATCTGACTTTGACATCTGATGTTGATATGTGACATTGATATGTTTCTTTGACATTTGACTTTGACATCTGAATCTGATATCTGCCTTTGACATCTTTCTTTGACATCTGACTCTAATATGTAACCCTGATATTTGACTCTGACATCTTACTTTGATATCTGACATCTAACTTATTGATTGGTTATTATATATTACTACCAAATATTGGATCAAATAAATAATGAACTAATAGCTTACTGCTAAGGCATCTGCATCATACATAGTTTTGATTTGAAAGGAAAATAAAAAAAGTTTGAAAAGTTTGCCATCCTCTATTGTACTTAAACTCAAACCTCTCAGTAAGCCAGCCAAATGTCAAACTCAGATTTCAAAGTCAGATGTCAGAGTCAAATGTCAAAGACAGACATAAAATTCACTTGTCAAAGTCAGATGTCAAAGTCAGTTTTCAGATTCCCATGTCAAAGTCACAAATCAAAGTCACATATCAAATCCAGATGTTAAAGTCACATGTCAAAGTCATTTATCAAAGTCAGGTATCACAGTCAAATGTCAGTCATATATCAGATTCAGATGTCAAAGTCAGTTCTCAGGCATGGTACTAAGCCTCAAACTGAAATTATTCTGATGTTTGACTTGATATCTGATCATGTCCTAAACTGGACACTGTATGCATCAACTTTAATACACCATTATCTTCTTATGCAGTTTTCAGTATAAAAAATGACAATTAAAATCCAGTCAATACATCTTCATTTAATTAATTTAAAATAAAGCATTTATTTTCTTTCTTTCATTTGTTACTAAAATCATAATAAATTTAATGTAAAAGTACATTACATTCATGTAATAATTAATAGTCTTATGAAAAATAATATTCTGTGCTTTACAATAGAATCACACTGATTTTCTCTATGTTTCTCTATTATTATTTAGTGTGTTCACAATAAATATGTTTTTGATCTTGGTTTATGATGGCAATAAATCTTAGCAAATTGGTTGAAGATTTCTTAAAAATTATTGTCAAGCTGGCAGGAAAATCACGGCATTCACATTTTGTCTGCATGCACCGAGAAGCCCATTATATATGTGAGGAAACTGTTAAATTTACAATTTCCCAAACTTGATTTTCAAAGTACCCATTAATGTAGAACCAGCATTTTGCATCTTATTTGCACAAGCAGAGAGTGCACTAGTGAAACAGAAATGAGTTTCATTTGCAATCTCCATACATTTGGAATAAGTAGGCAATAAAAATTTTGGGCAGTGGGGCTAGGTAGCATGCCAACAGAGAGTTGGGTAGATCACAGAAGCAGTCTTCTCTAAAAGTAGTTTATGCCTCTCCTCCTGTTATCTAAGAAAACTGGAATAGAAGAGTTTGTGGCTACTGGAGCGGGTATGTTGAAAGAAGGGAGATGATAGAACAACACTGTATATTTTTTTGGAGGCTGCTGAAAGGAGTGGCTGGTATAAACAGTGATCTTTCTTACAAAGAAAAGCTGCCAGAGAGACCACATATCATGTAAAGTAGATATGTATAAGCATTTGTTTATGCATATGTGTATTAAGATCTTTTCACACATCATTAGTGATGAGCGAGTATACTCGCTCGGGTTTCCCGAGCACGCTAGGGTGGTCTTCGTGTATTTGAAGTGCTCGGAGATTTAGTTTCTGTTGCCGTAGCTGCATGATTTGCGGCTATTTGACAGCCTGAATACATGTGGAAATTCCCTAACAAAGAGGCAATCCCACATGTATTCAGGCTGTCAAGTAGCCCAAATCATGCAGCTGCGGCAACAGAAACTAAATCTCCGAGCACTTCCAAATACTCGGAGACCACCCAAGCGTGCTCGGGAAACACACACGAGCATACTCGCTCTTCACTACACATCATCTATGCAAAATTTTGAAAAAATATGAATGGAATTTCAAATTCAATATAACTTATTTGCACTTGTGTGTATAAAACAATGCATTTATGGTAATGAGTGTATGTTTTTATGCACTATATGTGTTCAATCATACCTAAGTGTGAAGAAAACAGATTTTATCTTAATTTCCCAGACAACCATGTTTTTGCAAACCAAGAATTGACTTTTTATCTGTATATTGGCTTGTGGATTTAAGTGTTTATGTCTGTTGGGTCATGAAGACAGAATTGCATACCATTTAACATACTGTGTAAGTCTGTAATAGTGACTTGTACATTGTGTGTGTTTATCTTTGTTCATGGTGTGCTGATGTGCTAATTTTATATTGTAATCTATAACCAGTGTGTTGACTTCGAAGGTAAAGAGGGAAAAGAATGTGAGGGTGGGCTGAAGGACACTAGGTAATTCTAAAAATAGCTTACATGCCTAGGGTATAAAAAGACTCAAGAGACAGAGAGAACAGTTTCATCTCATCACTCCTGAAGTAACAGAGAGCTACCAGTCAGACATTTTGCACAACACTCAACGGATGAGAGACAGGACTGCAGCCATTTCATCATGGCACCATCACGAGGGATACACATCTATGATTTTCTAGGAATCAACCTAGGGGTTGTCGGCTCCGGTTGGAAGGACACAGATCTGATCCAGTGACCATCTCTGAACCATGGATATGTTTGGAGAAAGCCAGGTTTTGGGATCCACCGGTTCCTTTTTCCATGGAGATGGTCGGATATGTCTGGAGGTGACTCTCATGTCAACTTGCTTTGGACCTTGCATGGACTTAATGGACTGTTCTCTGTCATCTCCCTATGCTTCTTGTAACCTCTTCTCTGTGTGTGTCTGACAGGTGGAATAGCGACCCTGGGAGCTCTGATGTATCATCTACCATTATCCTGGTGAGTCAGCGGAAAGGTCAGACCCTGTAATGTGCACACCTTGGGGGTAATTGCTGGGATTGTTCTGTTTGCTATTGAGTGTTGTGGTTCAATAAAGTATTGCCACACTGTTTTAACCTAACCCTGTGTTGTCTGTGTAGTGTTATGCCCATGTTCAACGGGGATCGGGGTTAGGCAGGACGATCCCTCTTGCATGCAGTTTCGACTAGCAGACTTGGGGCCCCGCCGACCCCTCGTTTCCCACACTTAGTGGCAGCAGTGGGATACTACTCAGCCTGGCGGAACCGGGGGAGATGCATTGGGCTGGTGCTCATAGGCACCGTTCAGGGCTTCGCAACCAGGGAGGTATACAGACAGACTCAGCAGACCAGTGATGAGGCATGCACAGCAGATTTCAAACGCTACTATTTCCAACCCCACCAACTCAGCCTTTGGAAGAAGACCAGAGTGGATATATGACCTCAACAACAAAAGGACGCTGCAGATGTTCCAGCTTCAACTTATTAAATGGGATTTAATCCAGGAACTACGGAATGCGTAGGAAGCCATGGGTGGACCCAAGGGATACCAGTTGTTACTCTTCAATCACATGTGGAGGTTATTTTTCGAAAGGAGGACCTAAGGAGGACCTAGCATATGCTCTAAGAAAACTGGATGACCGGAAACCTATTATGTCTGGTTAATTTAAGATGGGGAGCAATGTGAAAAAAACAGATTGTATCTTAATTTCCCAGACAACCATATTTTTGCAAACCAAGAATTGACTTTTTATCTGTATATTGGCTTGTGGATTTAAGTGTTTATGTCTTGTGGGTCATGAAGACAGACTTGCATACCATTTAGTATACTGTGTAAAGGCACTGTCACACTTAGCGATCGCACCAGCGATAACGACAACTACACGACCTGGCGAAATTGTTGGTGCGATCGCTATATGGTCGCTAGTTAGCTTCCAAACACAAAGATCTCATCATTTGTATAACGACCTCTGCGGTCGTTGGGAAAACCTAGTCCTGCCGGCGCCGCTGGTAAAGTCGTTCATACAGGGTGTCACACTCAGCGATTCAGGCTCACCAGCGGGACACCAACGACCAAAAAACGGCTCAGAGCGTTCATGAATGATCAGCGACATCGCTGCAGGGGCCACATCGCTGCTACATGTCACACACAGCGAAGTCACTAACGAGATCGCTGCTGCGTCATAAAATCGCTGACGCAGCAGCGATCTCGTTAGTGATCTCGCATAGTGTGACAGTACCTTAAGTCTGTAATAGTGACTTGTGCATAGTGTGTGTTTATCTTTGTTTACTGTGTGCTGATATGCTAATTGTGTATTGTATTCTATAACCAGTTTGTTGACTTTGAAGGTAAAGAGGGAAAAGAATGTGAGGGTGGTTATGACACTGGGTAATTCTAAAAATAGCTTACATGCCTAGAGTATAAAAAAACTCAAGAGACAAAGAGAGCTGTCTCATCTCATCACTCCTGAAGTAACAGAGAGCTACCAGTTGGGCAATTTGCACAACACTCAATGGAGAGAGACAGGACTGCAGCCATTTCATCATGGCACCATATGAGGGACAAGGATCTATGATTCTATAGGAATCAACCTAGGGGTTGTCGGCTCCTGTTGGAAGGACACAGTTCTGATCCAGGGACCATCTCTGAACCATGGTATGTTTGGAGAAAGTCAGGTTTTGGGACCCACTGGTTGCCTGGTTCCATGGAGATGGTCGGATAAGCCAGGAGGTGACTCTCGTGTCAACTGGCTTTGGATCTTGTATGGACTCTATGAACTGTTTTCTGTCATCTCCTTACACTTGTCGTAACCTCTTCTCTGTGTGTGTATCATAGTTGGAATAGCGACCCTGTGAGCTCTGGCGCCATGTCAACTGGCTTTGGACCTTGTATGGACTCTATGGACTGTTTCGGTCATCTCCCTATGCTTGTTGTTACCTCTTCTCTGTGTGTGTATCACAAGTGGAATAGCGACCCTGGGAGCTCTGACGTATCATCTACCATTATCCTGGTGAGTCAGGGAAAGGTCAGATACTGTAATGTGCACCATTTTGGGGGTAATTTCTGGGATTGTTCTATTTGTTTCCCCACACTAAGTATTAGTGATCCGCTGTGTGTGCATGTGATGCATACCTTCCAACTTTTACAGAACAGAAACAGTTACAAATTCTGTTGTGTAATCTTTGACATAATCCCAAGCACACCCGTATATTATTTTTTCTACACAGGTAAAATGAGAGGTCAGAGGTTGTATTGGCAGTGAGGAATAATCACCAGCTCTCTGGACAGCAGGGTGTAGATCCGAATCCAGAAATGAATCAGGGATGTTTAGGACCTTTGGATTTCATATTTTGTTCATTAATTCTTAGTTGTAACAGCCAAAACTTTTTTATGGAAGCGTTAGTATGCACTTCTTTTTTCTGTCCAAAGGTCATGTTCACTGATGTTTTTTGCTGGTGTTTGCACCAAGCTACACAATACCATTCTTCTTTGGTATTACATTTTCATTGCATTTTTTATTCATAGATCATAGAGTGGTAGAGTTGGAAGTGACCTCCTGGGTCATCCTGTCTAACCCCTGCTCAAAGCAGGATTCACTAAATCATCCAAGACAGATGTCTGTCCAGCCTCAGTTTGACGACTTCCATTGAAGGAGAACTCACCACCTCTCATGGCAGCATGTTCCACTCATTGATCACCCTAACTCTCAAAATGTTTTTTCTAATATCTAATATGTGTCTTCTCCCATTCAGTTTCATCCCATTGCTTCTAGTCTTTCCTTGTGCAAATGAGAATAAAGATGATCCTTCTACAATGTGACAGGCCTTGCAGCTATTAAGTCTCCTTTCAGTCTTCTATTTTGCTAGCTAAACATTCCCATATTCTGTAATCTTTACTCATAGGACATGGTTTGCAGACCGGTCACCATTCTGGTCAGTCTTCTCTGAACTTGCTTCAGTTTGTTGATGTCTTTTTTAAAATGTGGTGCCCAAAACTGGACACAGTGTTCCAGATGAGGTCTGACCAAAGAGGAGTAGAGGGCAATAATGACTTCACATGATCTAGACTGTATGCTTCTGTTAATACATCCCAGAATTGTATTTGCTTTTTTTGATGCTGCATCACACTGTTGGCTCATGCTCAGTCTGTGATCTATTAGTATACCCAAATCTTTCTCACATGTGCTGTTGCTTAACTCTATTACTCCCACTCTGTATATGCTTTTTCATTTTTATTGCCCAAATGTAGTACTTTGCATTTTTCCCTGTTAAAAACCATTCTGTGAGTTGCTGTCCACTGTTCCAGTTTATTTATATCTTTTTGAATCCTCTCTCTCTTCTCTAGTATTAGCTGTTCCTCCAAGCTTTGTGTCATCAGCAAATTTAATCAGTTTACCCTCAATTCCTTAATCTAAATCATTGATAAAGAAGTTGGACAATACAGACCCAGGACAGGCCCTGTGGTACCCCACTCGAGACATTCTTCCAACTGCATGTGCAGCCATTTATGACCACTCTTTGGGTCCAATCACTAAGCTAGTTATGAATCCCCAATTGCTTTGTCCATTCCATACGTAGTCATTTTTTCAATAAGGATGTTGTGAAATGCTCTGTCAAAAGCTTTGCTGAAGTCAAGATATACTATATCTACAGTACCGTATTTTCCAGCGTATAAGATGACTGGGCGTATAAGACGACCCCCCAACTTTTACAGTCAAAATATGAAATCATCTTAAAAGTGTGGGGGGGTCTTCTTATATGCCGGGTGTCATCTTATACACCCCCTCAGGCTGCAAAAAAGGAGCTGCCGACGCCGCCCCCAGCGCCTAAACCCTTGCTGATATGTGATATGATCAGGTAAACACCTTGCCTCTGAGACGCCCACTCCCCCCACCATATGTTCCGTGCCCGGCGTATAAGACGACCCCCGACTTTGAAGACGATTTCAGGGGTTAAAAAGTCGTCTTATACGCCAGAAAATACGGTATTTCCCTGATCCACCCAGTCAGCGATTCTGTCATAGAAGGAAATTAAGTTAGTCTGACAAGACTTATTAGTTACAAATCTATGCTGACTCTAGTTGATCACTTCATTCTAATCCAGATACTTACATGCATGTTGTTTGATAATTTTTTGTATAAAAGAAAAACACTGGCGCTAAAACCACAATAGATAGAGAAGGAGAGAAGCTTGGGGTGTAAACTTAGGAGCTGCTGGTGATTTTATTACAGGCTCTGTGCGTACCTGCTAATGAAAAAAATGAAAAAAACCAAAGATAATCACCGCGCTATCTATGGACACCTCTGTGTGGACCACAATGGCCTAAAAATGCCTATTATTAATAAATGAAATGGAGGACGTACTGTGGAATTGAAAGAAAATTGATAGGAAATTGGTAGTGGACCGCTTCAGGTTGTGCTAAAATAATGAGAACCAATCAATAATACAACCAATAACTGGAGTATTCCAAATTGTGTGCACTTACTGAATGCTCGAGTTATCCTTTCTTGAGCAGTATTTCCCAAGGAAGAAAAAAAAAAATAAACGAGGGAAGAAGGTTGTGAAGATCTTGCTTGTGCAGAGATTGTCTGAATAAATACAGAGTTCTCAAAGTTGAGTGGCTGTATACAGTATAATTATATATGGATAATATGCTGGGTTACTCAATAGATACAGTAGGGGTATCCCTGAATATTCGGTCTCAGGGTTCAGGAGTACTGCAATTTGTTGATACTAACAGTGACTGAATGTGTTCAAACATCCAGTTCGAGACTTGCTAATATGTAGGTGCTTGCGGTGGTGGATAGCGATGTATTGCTACACCAGTAAGATAGACTACATAGAAATGTTACAATTGCAGATTAGCAATGTACTCACTGTTTAGATGGTAAGTGTATGTAGTGGCTGAGTACCTGTAAGGAGTTACCGCTGCAAGGAGCGCTGCTGGAGAGGAGGTCGGCAGACTGTCGGAGTGCCCCAGGGGCATTGTGGTCCACACAGAGGTGTCCATAGATAGCGCGGTCCAGGTCCAGGAAATTCTTATCCTCTCTTGCTGACAACTTTATCTTCCAAAAGGTAGGGGAGAAAACAAGGGGATTGCTACCTTGGATCTAATCCTTATATAAACTGGAGGAAATGGTTGAGGAGGTAAGAGTGGCTGGGACCCTAGGAGGCAGTGACCATGCTATTTTTAGAATTTTGGATAACTAGAGGAGGAAGACCTGTGAGACTCAGACTTCAAGGTTAGATTTCAGAAAGGCAGATTTAATGGGACTCAGAAAGAGAATTGGAGGGATCCAATGGCTGGATATCCTTAAGGACAAAAATGTCCAGGAAGGATGGGAAATCTTGAAAAATGAGATTCTCAAAGCACAATCATTAACAATTCCGAAAAGAGGAAGAATAGGAAGCATTTAACGAAACTAGGATGGATGAACACAGAACTTGAACAATGCTAAAAAGGAAGAAAGATATGTATATCAAATGGAAAGAGGGAGGCATATCTAAAGAAGAATATAATGATGTCTGCAGAACCTGCAGGGCAAGAATCAGATTACTAAAGCTGACAATGAATTAAGGCTTGCAAGAGATGTCAAAATCAATAAAAAAAGGATTTTGGGGATATGTCAAAAGTAAAGAAAAGTCAAAGATGCTATAGGATTTTTACAGGATGAAAATTATGAAATGGTAAGAAAGGATGTTGAAAAGGCCGAACTTTTAAATTCCTATTTTGCATCTTTTTCTCTCAGAAAGGAAATGTAACATCAACTGATCTTCACTGTCCTATTATAGGAAAGAAGAATCCAGGATATCTATAGACAGAAAAATAGTGGGGAAACACTTAGCATAACATAAATGAATTCAAGTCTCCTGGTCAGATGAATTACACCCCAGAGTACTGAAGGAGATAGCAGAAGAAATTTTTGAACCACTCTCCATAATCTTTGAAAACTCTTGGGAACAGGAGAAGTTCCAGAAGACTGGAGAAGAGCAAATGTTGTTCCTGTCTTCAAAAAGGGGAAGAAGGTGGACCCAGGGAACTATAGACCGGTGAGTCTGACATCTATACAGGAAAGATCTTTGAACAAATTATTAAACAACATGTATGTAAGTACCTGGACAAGAATGAAGTGATTAACCAGAGTCAGCATGGGTTTGTAACTAATAAGTCATGTCAGACTAATTTAATTTCCTTCTATGACAGAATCACTGACTGGTGGATCAGGAAATGCTGTAGATATTATATCTTGACTTCAGCAAAGCATTTGACAAAGTATCTCACACAATCCTTATTGAAAAAATGACTAAGTATGGAATGGACAAGGCAACTGTTAGGTGGATTCATAACTGGCTTAGTGATAGGACCCAAAGAGTCGTAGCAAATGGCTGCACATCGAGTTGGAAGAATGTATCAAGTGGGGTACCACAGGGCTCTGTCTTGGGCCCTGTATTATTCAACATCTTTATCAATGATTTTGATGAAGGAATTGAGGGTAAACTGATTAAATTTGCTGATGACACAAAGCTAGGTGGATAGCTAATACTAGAGAAGAAGAGAGGATTCAAAAAGATATAAATAAACTGGAGCAGTGGGCAGCAACTAACAGAATGGTTTTTAACAGGGAAAAATGCAAAGTACTACATCTGGGAAATAAAAATGAAAAAAGCGTATACAGAATGGGAGGAATAAGGCCAAGCAACAGCACATGTGAAAAAGACTTGGGTATACTAATAGATCGCAGACTGAACATGAGTCAACAGTGTGATGCAGCAGCAAAAAAGGCAAATACAATTCTGGGATGTATTAACAGAAGCATACAGTCTAGATGACGTGAAGTTATTATTGCCCTCTATTCCTCTTTGGTCAGATCTTATCTGGAATACTGTGTCCTTTTGGGCACCACATTTTAAAAAGACATCAACAAACTGGAGCAAGTTCAGAGAAGAGCGACCGGAAGGTGACTGGTCTGCAAACCATGTCCTATGAGGAACGGTTACAGGATTTGGGAATGTTTAGCTTGCAAAAAAGAAGACTGAGAGGTGACTTAATAGCAGTATACAAATATCTCAAGAGCTGTCACATTTGTAGAAGGATCATCTTTATTCTCATTTGCACACGGAAAGACTAGAGCAATGGGTTGAAACTGAATGGGAGGAGACACAGATTAGATATTAGAAAAAACTTTTTGACAGTTAGAGTGATCAATGAGTGGAACATGCTGCCTTGAGAGGTGGTGAGTTCTCCTTCATGGAAGTCTTCAAACAGAGGCTGGACAGACATCTGTCTGGGACGATTTAGTGAATCCTGCTTTGAGCAGGGGTTGGACCAGATGACCCAGGAGGTCCCCTTCCAACTCTAACATCTATGATTCTATGATTCTATGATTATTTTTGTTTTTTTTCATTGTTTGATAATTTGTTCATAGATCTTTCCTGGTAAAGAAGTCAGACTCACCGGCTTATAGTTCCCTGGGTCCACCTTCTTCCCCTTTTTGAAGATAAGAACAACATTTGTTCTTTTCCAGTCTTCTGGGATTTCTCCGTTCTCCAAGAATTTTCAAAGATTATGGAGAGTGGTTCAAAAATTTCTTCTGCTATCTCCTTCAGTTTTCTGGGTGTAATTTATCTGGACCTGGAGAATTGAATTCATTTATGTTAGATAAGTGTTCCCTCACCAGCTTTCTGTTTATAGATATCCTGGATACTTCTATTCCTTTAACCCCTTCCCGACCCATGACGCCTACGTTGGTGTCATGAAAACCAGTGGCATCCCGACCCATGACGCCAACGTAGGCGTCATGCTATAAATCATGTTCCTGCGGGTCGGGTGACCGGGGTCACTGAAAGGTCACCCCACCCGCAGGCACAAGACCCTTTGTGCATCACCACAGTGGGGGTGGCTTAACCCCACGTGGCTTTCGATTGCTCTGATTGCTGTTAAAGTGAAACAGCCAATCAGAGCAATCTGTAAATTTCACCATGAAATTGGTGAAATATTACAATCCAGCCATGGGTGATGCTGCAATAGCATCGGCCATGACCTGGACATCGATTCCCACCCTCCCCACACTGAGTGACCGCGGTGATCGGCCGCCGCCAGCGAATCATGGCGGCGATCGGTCACCGCCGTTACTTTCTGCTGCCCTGCGCGCTCCGATCCTCTCCCTTCCGCTTTTGGGCCGCTCCCCCCGCCTTCTGATCACCCCCCTTGCTCTTCTCACCTCTTCCCGGTCTTTTGACACCCGTTGGAGCTGTCCCGGTTCCTCCAGGACGCTTCATGGGCGCCGCCATCTTGGAAAATGGCGGCGCATGTGCAGGCGCCCTCTATGTAAAAAAAAAATATTTTTGATCACTCTGATACTCTTCACAGTGATCAAAATAAAAAAAAAAATAAATAAACGCCCCCTTTATCACCCCCCATAGGTAGGGAACAGATAATAAAATAAAGAAATTTTTTTTTTCCTGTGCACACGTTGCGATTTTGCTGCGGATCTGCAGTGAATTTGGCGCTGCGGATCCGCAGCAGATCCGAAACCATGTACAGTACAATGCAAATAAATGGTAAAAAAAAAAACGCTGTGCACTCTGCAGATTTTTCCGTGCAGTTTTGGTGCGGTTTAAATCCGCAGCATGTCAATTCTTTGTGCGGATTCCACAGCGTTTTTACACCTATTTCATTATAGGTGTAAAACCGCAGGCAAATCCGCACAAAAACTGCAGCAAATCCACAATGTGTGCACAGGCCCTTAATCTGCGCTAAATATGCAGGTAAAACGCAGGTAATTTTACATGCGGATTTAGCAAAATCCGCACGGAAAAATCGGCAAGTGAATCCGCAATGTGTGCACGGGGCCTTAGGGTTAGGGTTAGGCTGGGTTCATATTGCGTTATGGCAGTCCGTTAGATGGACTGCGTTACACCGCGGTATAATGCAGTGTAATGCAGTCCGTTAACGCTGCCCTTCACCCCCATTGTCGGGCGCATCGCGACGCATGCCGTAAAGCGGTATGCATTCGCGAAAGTGCCGTCATTCAGTGACGGAGCATCGGACGTGGGCTGCAGCGTCTGGGCTCCGTCACCGCTAGCACAGATGAATCATCTGCTGATTCATCTGCGCTAGCAGGTATAGCATAACGCAATCGAGTTATGCTATACCATTACCAGTCCGTCAACGCTATGTGTTAAACGGGCTGTTAAAACGCAATATGAACCAGACTTAGGGTCAGAGTTAGAACTAAGGTTAGGGTTAGCCTTAGGGTTAGCAATAGGGTTAGCATTAGGGTTAGAATTAGAGTTACGGTTAGAGTTTGGGTTAGGGTTAGAATTAGGGTTAGGGTTGGAATTAGGTAGGTTGGAATTAGGGTTGGGGTTGGAATTAGGGTTGAGATTAGGGTTACGTGTGTGGTTAGGGTTAGAGTTAGGATAAGTGTTAGGGGTGTTTTGGGGTTAGGGTTGGGATTAGGGTTAGGCTTGTGGTTAGGGTTATGGTTAGAGTTGGGATTAGGGTTAGGGGTGTGTTGGGGTTAGGGTTATGGTTAGGGTTTGGATTAGGGTTAAGGGTGTTTAGGGGTGTTGGGGTTAGGGTTGAAGTAGAATTGAGGGATTTCCACTATTTAGGCACATCAGGGGTCTCCATACGCGACATGGTGCCACCATTGATTGCTGCAAATTTTGCGTTCAAAAAGTTAAACAGTGCTCTCTTTATTCCAAGGCCCGACGTGTGCCCAAACAGTGGTTTACCCCCACATATGGGGTTTCAGAATACTCAGGAAAAATTGCACAACAAATTTGGGGGTCTAATTTCTCCTTTTACACTTGGGAAAAAAAATTGGGGACTAAAAAAATGATTTTTGTGGAAAAAAAATGATTTTTTATTTTCACTGCTTTGCGTTATAAACTTCTGTGATGAACTTGGAGATTCAAAGGCTCACTACACATTTAGAAGAGTTCCTTGGGGATCTAGTTTCCAAAATGGGGTCACTTGGGGGTTTTCTACTGTTTAGGCACATCATGAGCTCTGCAAACGTAACATGACGCCCACAGACCATTCCATCAAGTCGGCATTTCAAAACGTCACTAATTCCCTTCCGAGCCCCGAGTGTGCCCATACAGTAGTTTTCTCCAACATGTAGGATATCAGCGTACTCAGGACAAATTGGACAACAACTTTTGGTGTCTAATTTCTCCTGTTACCCTTGGAAAAATTAAAAAAAATTGGGGACTAAAAGATCATGTTTGTGGAAAAAATATGATTTTTTTATTTTCATGCCCGGAGCGTTATAAACTTCTGTGTAGCCCTTGGGGGTTCAAAGTACTCACCACACATCTAGATAAGTTCCTTGCGGGGTCTAGTTTCCAAAATGGAGTCACTTGTGGGGAGTTTCTACTGTTTAGGCACATCAGGGGCTCTGCAAACGTAACATGACGCTCGCAGACCATTCCATCAAAGTCGGCATTTCAAAACGTCACTACTTCCATTCCGAGCCCCAACGTGTGCCTGAACAGTGGTTCCCCCCCACATATGGGGTACCAGTGTACTCAGGACAAACTTGGGTTCAGAGTGCTCACAACACATCTAGATAAGTTCCAAAAGGGGTCTAGTTTCCAAAATGGTGTCACATGTGGGTTTTTTTTCACTGTTTAGGCACACAGGGACTCTCCAAATGCGACATAGCAACCGCTAAATATTCCAGCATATTTTCCATTCAAAAAGTCAAATGGCGGTCCTTCCTTCTGAGCCCTGCCGTGCGCCCAAACAGTGATTTATGACCACATATGAGGTATCTGTGTACTCAGGAGAAATTCCCCAACAAATTTTAGGATCCATTTTATCCTGTTTCCCATGCAAAAATGAAAAAATTGATGCTAAATTAAATTTTTTGTTGGAAAAATTAAAATGTCCATTTTTTCCTTCCACGTTGCTTTAGTTCCTGTGAAGCACTTGAAGGGTTAATAATCTTCTAGAATGTAGTTTTGAGTAGCTTGAGGGTTGCAGTTTTTATAATGGTGTCACTTTTGGGTATTTTCTACCATATAGACCCCTCAAAGTGACTTCAAATGTGAGGTGGTCCCTAAAAAAAATGGTTTTGTAAATTTTGCTGTAAAAATGAGAAATCGCTAGTCAATTTTAACCCTTATAACTTCCTAACAAAAAAAAAATTTGTTTCCAAAATTGTGCTGATGTAAAGTAGACATGTGGGAAATGTTATTTATTAACTATTTTGTGACACATATCTCTCTGGTTTAACAGAATAAAAATTCAAAATTTGAAAATTGCGAAATTTTCCAAATTTTCGCCAAATTTCCATTTTTTTCACAAATAAACGCAAAAATTATCGACCTACGTTCACCACTAACATAAAGTCCAATATGTCACGAAAAAACATTCTCAGAATCGCTAGGATCCGTTGAAGCCTTCCTGAGTTATTACCTCATAAAAGACACTGGTCAGAATTGCAAAAAATGACAAGGTCTTTAAGGTCAAAATAGGCTGGGTCATGAAGGGCTAATAGGACAGTGAAGATCAGTTGATGTTACATTTCCTTTCTAGGGAAAACAGATGTAAAATAGGAATTTAAAACTTAAGCCTTCTCAACATCCTTTCTTACCACTTCATCACTTTCATCCTGTAAAAAGATATAGGAATAGCATCTTTGACTTTTCTTTTACTTTTGACATATCCTCAAAATCCTTTTTTATTGTTTTTGACTTCTCTTCTTTTCGACTTACTTTTATCTCTTATTTATTCATTATTTGATTTACTTTTGGTGTAGCTTTAAAACAGCATTTTTCATGTGTGTATTGTTTATAGAACAGAAAAGCTTTGGTTCTACACCAAAAAAAATCTATACTTTCTTATATGCATTTTTTCATGCTGCCCAAGAAGCCTATAAATAAAATAACAAAACCACAGAGTGCAACAGAGACATTTTCTAGCTTTGTGAATTTAGGGCCATCAACAGCAGCTCTGGCAGCAACAGTTAAAAGCTATGGTTATGCCACGCGTCGGACCATAGCGCTTGCGGCGAAGAATGGTAGAAAATCCGCATCCGACAAATGACAGCCTACCAGCCAACACACTGCATGAACGCGACTTTCCATGTGGGAATATTAGATTTTCAAACTTAAGGATACACACTTTCGGAAATACGCATGCTTAACATACCCAGAATTAATTCTGGTGCGCGACCACCGTCGCCGCAATACGCGAGGACATGCTGCGGTCTAAAAAGACGCGCCGCATGTCCGTTTACGCAGGTTTGCCACCTGCGTATTGTTACGCATAGTGGAGACGGGATTTCTTGAAATCCCCTCCACTATGCTGTAACATCTGGACGCTGCGTGTTTGGCGCTGCGCCAGCGCACAGCGCCAAACACGCAGCGTATCCTGACCGTGGAAACTCACCCTAATAAAATATAGATACATGATGGACAAGATGTAATGCTCACAAGCGTTGGACCCATCAGCACTAGCGGCTGAAGAATGGCGTAGACAACAATCAACGGACAATCAGGCATGCAAACAAATGGTACAGCCTATTTCATCAATGGCATCAACTGACACTGCATGAAAATCTGCTCTTATCCATGTGGGCAAATATTAGATTTTTCAAACTTTAAATGGATTACCTAGTCAACTTTGCTGTGAAATTCAACTGCCATGCTTAACATCCTATCAGAAATTACACTGGGGTCTGGACATGATAGTACGTCTATAGCAAAAATGGCCAGTTGTTGCAACTTGTAGAAATTTGTTGATCCATAAATCTACGGAATTGAAACAGAGGATACCTGTTTAAGGCCGGAGTCACACACAACAACAAAAAACCCGGACCGTTTTAGTCGGTCGATTATCGCATCAAAATGTCATGAACAGTCATCCGTCTGGCATCCGATTTTCCTGGAAAGATGCAATTTAGTCGCATCTGACCGTAATTGTAACATCCGATTTACATCCGACTCGCGAGATTTTCTCGCAGGCTTGCAAAACGGACATATAATGGATCCAAATGAATAGTATTTTAATCACAAAAGAAAGAATAGATATATACACATAGAACATATATATATATATATATATATACATGTCATTGTCACATATATATATATATAATATATATATATATACATATATTTATAGTTCATACACTTCTACATACTGTAATAGCCGCTAATTCAATTACCGGCTTTTGTGAAATCACAGAAGCCGACATGAAATGATACATTGTTTACATACAGTTAACCATGTCATTTCATGTTTTTGATATATGGTTTTAACTTACAATTACATGAGTGTATGTGTGCAAAATTGCAGACATGTAGGGTTAATTAAAGGTGTAAATTCATGAAAAAAAATGTGTGGGACTCCCGCTGTATTTTCTCCACCAGACAAAGCAAGCGAGTGGGGGCAAATAATAATAGCCCAGGGAGGGTGCATTTATTTTGTGCCCCCCTGGCTACTAACATCTGCCCCCAGATACCCCAGAAAAGGCAAATCTATTATTAGATTCGCCCTTTCTGGCACTTTGCTCGTCTATTCCCATTGCCCTGTATGGTGGCGAATGGGTTAATAGGGGTTAAAGCCACCTTGCAATTGAAAGGTGACTTTAAGCCAGGTTAATAATTGAGAGCTGTCAATTAGACAACTATCAATTATTAATCCTATTGTATGAAAGAAAAATCAAACACACACACTTTAATAAAAAATCATTTTAATGAAATAAGCAAACAGTTTTTGACCATCTTTTATTTTCCTGCTAAAACCATTTCCTGTAATAAAAATAAAATGAAAAAGCAAAATGATTCTTACCTATCCGATGCACAGTCAGTTCCCACGCTGTAATCCATCAGAAAGGGTTAACAGGTTACAGCTAGCAGGCAGCTAATGCTGCCTGCTGAGCTGTTACCCCCTGAAATGAATCAGTTCCTCTCCCGGCGAAAGGAGAGGAAGTGATTAATGTGTGAAGCTTAATTGATTGCTTCCCACTTTCACTTCAGGTCAGGTCCCCTGACCTGACCTGAATGAAAGTGGGAAGCAATCAATTAAGCTTCACACACTAATCACTTCCTCTCCTTTCGCCGGGAGGGGAACTGATTCATTCAGGGGATTACAGCTGAGCAATAAAATAAGGTCCAAAACTGTGTCTTTATTTAATTAAAAGGATTAATAATTAATGTGTGTGTGTTTTTATTTCCTTTCATACAATAGGATTAATAATTGAGAGTTGTCAAATTGACAACTCTCAATTATTAACCTAGCTTAAAGTCACCTTTCAATTGCAAGGTGGCTTTAACCCATTATTAACGATTTGCCACCGCTACAGGGCAATGGGAATAGACGGGCAAAGTGCCATAAAGGGCGAATCTAATTATAGATTTGCCTTTTCTGGGGTGTCTGGGGGCAGATGTTAGTAGCCAGTGGAGGCACAAAATAAATTCACCCTCCCTGGGCTATTATTATTTGCCCCCACTCGCTTGCTTTGTCTGTCTGGTGGAGAAAATACAGCGGGAGCCCACACATTTTTTTTCAACGAATTTAACCCTTAATTAACCCCTACATGTGTGAAATTTCACACACATACACTCATGTAATTGTTAGTGAAAACCATATATCAAAATACATGAAATGACATGGTTAACTGTATGTAAACCATGTGTCATTTCATGTCGGGTTCTGTAGTTTCACAAAAGCCGGCAATTAAATTAGCGGCTATTACAGTATGTAGAAGTGTATGAACTATAAATATATATATATTATATATATATATATATATATATATATATATATATATAATATGTCACAATGACATATATATATGTATTCTATGTGTGTATATGTATTGATTCTATTCTTTATTAAAGCTGTCTGTGTGATTTTACAGTATAGCCGGGGATGAATTGCCGGCTTTTCTAAAGGACACCGGTGCGATTTAATCGCAAGTTACACGTGCGGTCCGTTTGTAATCCGATTTTTCATCGCTCCCATAAACTTGCATTGGTGATAGTCGACCCACAATCGGTGACAATTGCAGCATGCTGCGATTGCACTCGGACGTTTAAAATGGACCACAAAAAATCGGATACTGGGAGCTGCTCCATAGATTAACATAGGGACGACTGCAATGCGATATTTCATCGCATTGCAGTAGTCCGATTTTGTCGCCAGTGTGACTCCAGCCTAAACCATCAGGTTTGATCAGAGGGCTGACTTGCATAAAAATCATTGAGAAAGGCACGTCCTCTAATCTGTAACTGAAAAACATGTTATCAGGTGGCTGGTTTTAATAGAATCCATTAGTAAGTCAGAAGGGAGAACAGAAGCTGCATGTACATCACAGTGAATGTTTGTGTATGGCACATACTATAACATTTGAAAGCACTATTATGGGTGTTAAATAGAGATGAGCTATTTAAAAAAATGTATGTCACCAACATTGCCAAATTTTCCAGAAAAAGTTGATCCACAGCAAATAAGTTTCCTCACTGTGAATCTTAATACTGCAAAAGCTCTATTTACCCAGAAAAGTATATAATATTAAAAGGTCACCTAGTGGTGTTTTGCACCACTGTTGATCTGTTTAACAAAACACAACCTTCTTAATGTGCAAGAGACCTCAACCTATCTGGCTAGGAGAAAATGGACAGCAACTGGTGATAACCAACAACCTATTTAACAGCAAGCTTCAATGTCAAATTTTTAGACTACATAAATACTAAAACAGTTCAAATGTACTGCATTTTTCAGACCATAAGACGCACTTTTTTCCCTAAATTTTTTTGGGGGAAATGGGGGTGTGTCTTATGGTCACAATAAACTTACAAATCCGGTGGCGGTGGTTCCATGGTAGCGGTCCTGATGCAGCCTCCTTCTGCTCTGTGGTGCGGTGGTGTTCGGGCTCTGTAGTGTGGCGGCAGCGGGCTCTGTGCTGCGTGGGGGCTCTGCCAGCATTTCGTCATAGCCGGAAAGCCCCCCACAGCTCCGCTGCTGCAACACTGTGGCTTCCTGAAAGATAGCCGCAGGGGCCTCTGGAAAGATGGCCGCTAGAGGCGCGCATGCTCAAACTCAAATCTCGGCAACGAGATCTCTTCCCGAGATCTTGTCTCCCGAGTTCTAGGGACAAGATCTTGCAGCCGAAATCTGAATCTGAGCATGCGCCACCTCCAGCGGCCATCTTTCCAGAGGCCCCTGCCGGCAATCTTTCAGGAGGCCTCCGCATCACTGCAGTGAAGCTGCGGGGGGTGTTATGAATGTGCTAGAGATGGTTTCTGAGCAGAGGCTCCCTCTGGTGGTTACAGAGAGTACTGAACCTTTCAGTGAGGAATGGCAATCTGGGTTCACTGACTGGTCTGATATAAGGGAGGTTCCCTCCCATGATGGTTGCCAGTGATCAATTGTTCTAGTCTCAATTGTGGTTCCTGGTTCATTTCGAAGTTTGCTGAGTCTTGCCTGCATCTTCTGCTTTCAGATAAGATATTTTCTGCTTTTATTTTTGTGCTTTTTTGCATTGTTCCCTGCACTTCTGTGGAGGTCAGCCAGGTCCCCTCCGGGGGGCTTGTGCTCCTCTCAGTTTATCTGAAGCCACTGTTATTTGTTCATTTTCTTTTTCCTGTTTTTTCAGTGGCTGCTGCTTGGTTTTGTTCACACTGAGATCTGATTTAGTGAGTGGCGAGATCGTGTGATCTCAGTATTTTTGTAATCAGAATTGTTGGATTTTTGTAGGGTTTTCTGGGTTGCAGAAAGTAATCTCTCCTGTCCTATCCTATTTAGTCAGCTTGTGGCCCCAGCTTTGCATATTCTATTTTCTGTCTGTGTTCGTGCTTTCTTCTTGGCTTACCGCCATTACATGTTTGGGGCTTCCTATTTTCTTTGAGGATCTGCTCCGGGGCAGATAGCTTTCATCTTTCTGCCTTTAGGTGTAGTTATCTCTCGGGCTGTGACGAGGCGTCTAGGATCAACGTAGGAACGCTCCACGGCTACCTCTAGTTGTGTGGTTAGTTTAGGAATCTGCAACCCATTAGTTACCAACATCTCAGGAGTTCGGCTGCCCAGCTGTTGTTCCTGTCCTCCTCAGCTAACTAACATAACAGGGGGGCTTTCCGGCTATGACAAAATGCCGGTGGAGCCTGACACGCAGCACAGAGTCCCACTGCCGCCACACTACAGAGCCCAGACACCACCGCACCACAGAGCAGAGGGAGGCTGCATCGGGACCCGCCGCCACGGACCGCCGCCACCGGATTTGTAAGTGCCATATATTGCGACCCCATAGAGCACAGCCACTCCACAGAGCACAACCACCCAGAGAGCACAGCCACCCCAGAGAGCACAGCCACCCCACAGAGCACAGCCACCCCACAGAGCACCCCTGCAACACAGAGCACCACCACAGCACTAGCCTGGACCACCGAACGACCCCTGTAACCACTCCTCTACCTGTGATGATCCCTTCGCTGGTAAGCTGAATTTGACTGTAAGACGGACCCACATTTGACACATTATTTTTTTTCCCTATTTTCCTTCTGAAAATTTGGGGTGCGTCTTATGGTCCGGTGCGTCTTATAGTCCAAGAAATACGGTAATTCATTTTTGGGGTGAGAGGTCCATGTTGGTGGAGCATACACAGGCAGTGTAAACAGAAGAAGCTGTGGATTTAACAACATGGAGTGGTGCAAGAATTATCCCAAATTTTCAATTCTCAAAATGATTAAACAACTACAAAAGGCTTTTTATTACACTGTTTAAAAATTAATATGCAATGGCTGGTCAAGAAGTCATGCAAAAATTTAGCTTTCTTTTTCGAGCTGTTTCACGTTTGGGTGTCTTCAAGAAAGTATGCTTCCAAGCAGCAGTAGAGTATAACCATAAAACACCATAGGAGATATGTGGCTATGCAGTGAAAATATCAGTGGCTAAAGCCTAAGGTATTAATAAATAGACAGGTAAGAGATGTTTAGCAATATAGGGTTAGCCACAGCAATCTCAAAATTAACAGTCCAGTATACACAATAAAACAAAGTGTGCAATCAGGAAATATTTGACTGCTGTGGCTGTATAGTTGCAGTGGCAGTGGCATTGGCAAAACAAAAGGATTAGACAAGTAAGTATATGTCCAGAAATCTAAGGCAAGCAATGGTAGCCAAAAGAGAAGCAGCGATACTACAGCATAGATGACATGATGGATAGGGAGTAGATACAGATGTAGCCATAGTGAAAAGAAAGCTTGAATGCATAGCATTGGAGGAATAGCACAGTACAGAAAAGTGTAAGTTGTTACCTAGCTTGAGTTTGGTAAATGGCTTTTGCAAAGATAACTTGTTTTAATCGATAATTATACCCTGTTCCACTTGGCTGGAACAAAGCCACTGAATCCTCTAACAATATGCTGAAAGCTGGACATGACAGTGTGCCCAGAGCAAAATAGACAAGTTCTTGATAAATTGTACAATTTTTTGATCAATAAATCCATAGGATTTGGCTTTAGAGTTTTTTCTGGAGAAAGGACACAGTGTATGCATGGCTGAATATGTCCATTCATGCAGATTAGCTCTTTTAATTATGTACATCAGATGAAAATAGGGCAAATAAAACCTCTGGTCAACCATGTCATACAATCATGGCTGGAAATGTTAGCACCCTTGAAATTGTTCCAGAAATTAGGTATTTTACCCAGAGAATTATTGCAATTACACATTTTATTATATAGTGTACATGTTTATTTCCTTTGTGTGTATTGGAATGAGCATAATTATAGCCTCATTCCCCTGATGATGCATATGTGGTGAAACATGTTAAAGGAGCTAGTAGCTGACTCCTTTTAGAAAGTATATGCTAGGTAGGGAGGATAGTATTTTAATTTGATATGATTTAGGCAATGTACTTTTAGACAAATCCCCTGAATTAGAAGCACTAACACTTTACCTATCTAAAATCAGAATATACCTTAGGTACTTGAATTTAGCTCCTGATCATAATAGTTTGCATTTTTAATAAGTAGGGTCTTTTCTGTTATTTAATAATATCATTTAAAAGTTATGTTTTATTAGGGTCTTTAGGTAGGGTCTCTATTTGCCTAAGGCAATATGTGTATATAGTGTGAAATTATGTCCAATCTGCCTTTTTTTCCTCTGTATTTTTGTGTCGTTCCAATACACAAAAAGGAAATATTTACATGCATAACAAAACCTATAATTGAAATCTTTTTCTTTGAGAAATTCTTCATTTTCTGGAACAATTTCAAGGATGCCAATACTTTCAACCATGACTGGATATACTATAATCGCTGATGCGGCCTTGGTTATTTGTTGTAGCTGTTATGTTGGCACAAAAGGGGGGTTGCTGATTCTGCAGTGATCAGAGAGGGTCACCAGATCTGACAGAATTCCAGAAAAATGTTCCTCCATTTTTTTTTTATAGCATGAGCCATTCTTTAATTGATAGGTGTCATCTCACAAGCTTTCCAATATTCAGCTTGTTATGCTTGGTAGTACAACCGATAGTTGCATTAGTACACTTTCATTGCCCAGCTACGACGTTTGCTGTCCTGGCTAGTATTGCTATCATTTTTACTCTGATTCTCAGCGTTATACTCTATGTCCTGCTGCATATAACATGAACGTTGAGTGTCTACACAGGGGCCCAATTCACGGCAGTGCTCCACTAAGAACATTTGCCCATACCTAAAAATCATTAACCATTTTGACAATTTTTTTTAGAAACTTGCATTAACGGAATTCCAAGAATTTTATTTTGATAAGGTACAACAATGTTGCCCTTTTTGCTCTGTCCTGTGCAGGGTGACACAGGGGAAAGCACTGCGGAAGTAAAGGCGATAACCTTTAATTTTGCCAAATAGAAGAAAGATGTTGAGATGTATTAAAAATGTTATACATCAAACATAAATTTTGTTTTGGAAAAAAAATAATATTGTGTTCAAAACCTGAAAGGTATTACTTTATTCTATAAATAAGGGTGGCTAGGTACCTTCCACTAAGGCTAAACTCATGTGATTTTTGCAAAATTCATGGCAATTCAGGCGGTTTTGCATGAATTATGGTGACATATGAGAACTCAGTTTTTACACAAATGGACACAAATGAACACGTTTCTTGGACACACAAAAGACTAATGGACAATGTAAAAGATGAAACATGCAGAAAGCAGTAGAGGAGAATTTTGATGCCATGTCATGTGCATACACAATACGTAGTTCCTTTGTAAATGTTTACATCTATGTACGAGGTTCATTTTCCAACAGCATAGCCTGGCCATTGGAATGGATTGGTCCTCCGTCAATGTAACAAAACTGCTACATCAGAGATGCCCATAGGAATCACCAATACCACTACCTCCATTAAAGATTTCAAGCACAGTTACAGCAATCACATCATCTGCTCCTGAGCTAATTGCTCTTCTTTTTAATGCCATCTCCACCACCCTTCCTCTTTGATGACATCACTTCCTCAACACCCCAATTTTTTGCCAATTATCAGCAGCACCATCTATGATTTGGCTTAAAGTTGCCCCTGTTTGGAAAACGGCTTGAGCTTCTTTTCACACCAGCTGATCCCCAAAACAAGATTTGCCCAGGCTCTGAGTACTACCACCTCTACAAGTACCCTTCCCAACACAGCTTGCAAAGCCATAAATAAAGCTTCCCATTAGAATTATGTTCTCCATCTTCTCAAGCTTGCATGCTTGACATTTTCTCCATTCAAATTTGTCCTAAGGGTGCATTCTGATGTCCGTAGAAATTGGTTCAAGCATGACAGCTTCATATAAATGTAAGAATCTGTTTTCTCTCTTTATTTTTAAATGTTCTAAGTATAAATTAAACATATATTTCAAACTTATATATTACACCATACTACTGAGGGCTCCTCTATTCACTATTTCTCATTATGTTTCATTATGTTTGTGTTATTCTATTTTGAATCTCCTTTCTCCATCTTTACTGGTAATCATTGGTATTCCTGTTAATTAAACTCATGTGGTATTAATATACACTTTTTATTTATTAGCACACACCTTGATTATGCTTTAATATTATCTAGAATATTAATCTACAACTTCACTTTACAGTATATATATTTATATCTGGCATAGTGTAATAGTTTCTTGCGGCATGTCATATTTTTATGATATATTGTTCAATAAAAATATTCTTGTTTAATTATTTGCAGTGGATACATGTATCTTTTTTAATTATTTGCAGTGGATACATATCTCCTTGTAGGTTACAAAAAATAACCATGACATATGTCTGAATATGAGCTGTATACACAAAATTAACGCTAATTGTAAAGTTGTTCTTTTTCTACTTTAGATGCATTTGGTTGTAGCAGTGTATGTATTAATTAATATTAAATGATATTCTATGATTATTCATTAATGAACTACACTTTTTTGTGAGTATGATCATTGTGAGTTTGACCCACTGACCCGTGATCACGCTTACTGACAGTCTATCCTAATCATATTCTTGTAACACCACTTTAACAGGTTTACTTATTCATACAATCCCTTTAGAGCATAAAATTATTGAAACACTTAGCAATGATATACAGTACGCCTGTCTGTCTAATGCTATAAACGTTAAGATGATTTGCTCTAATGAAGCTAAGTGACAATACTAGGCAAAAACTTTGTACAGGGCTTGCAAAAAATAAGAAAGAAAGAAAAATGGTAAATATGTCAGAAATCAAGCTTTAAACCTGTAAGCACTTTATCCTGGAAGTGCATTCTCAGTGTATTGTACATGCCCCCAATGCACTTTTGGGATAATTTGCATGAATCTTTAATATTTGATTTATCAATGCTGGCAAATCAGATTACTACAAGACAGGTATCTTTGCACTAGGATCTTTACAGCCATACCACTAGCTTTACTAGTAATATTGACCTAACAAGTTCCCTTTAAATTTAGTAAAATTTAATAAATCAAACCAATGTTGTATTTTTTTTTTTTTAGCTAAAAGGGTTCTAAAATAAGTATGATTGGTGAGTTCAAATGTCTACTAATTCATCCCAAACAGGTTAATATAAATTACAATACACCATTAAGTTTATGTTATGTCTCACCTTAAGAGGTGGCTCATCAAATCCCTTGTTATGCATAAGCCATTGCTATGCAGCACAGAGAGATGACAGTGCAGTGGGATGGTATTGATCAGTGTGTCCCAAAGTTCAGTCCTCACAGCCCCGACAGGTCATGTTTTCTGGATTTTCTAAGTATTACACAAATGTTGGAATTATCATCAAGGCATCAGTAATTCTCTCACCTGGGCAAAACTATGGAAATCCTGAGAACAGGATCTGTTGGGGACTGTGAGGACTGTACTTTTGGAAACATTGCGCTAGATCAGTGTTTCACAAATTCCAGTCCTCGCGGACCCCACGGGTCGTGTTTTCAGGATTTCCATAGTGTTGCACAGTTGAGAGAATTCCTGATGCCTTGATGATACTTCCACCATCTGCGCAATACAAAGGAAATCCTGAAAACATGACCCGTGGGGTCCGCGAGGACTGGAGTTTGGGAAACACTGCTCTAGATGGAATAATAGAGAATGTTATGGCAGAACAGCAAATTAGCAGGGTAAACTTAGTAATGAGGAACCAGAATAGAAGAGCTGAGTAGTTCAGGAGCTTCAGAGACTGGGCATATCCAGAGAATTTGAATCAATGACAACAACCCAGTGACTTGAAGACAAAAGTAAATGAAATAGCCACGAGAACATGCCCATAATAGGACATATGTGTAAATATTGTAAATAATTATATAAATATATGTTTTTTTCTTCACATTTTTTTACATTTTCATCTAGACAAATTAAAAAAAATAGTTTTTCCACATTTTTTTATTTTTTAATCTAGAGATTGTGTATATATTACTTTCTAATTTTTCTTTAAAGAAACATTTCTTTAATAATACCCTTCATTAGTCTAATAAGCAATGGTCATTGCACATAAATTAGATAGGTCAAGGGTAAGAGGAGGGCTTTCTTTCAAAAAGGATAACCATGACACAATTCCATGTCCAGCTTGCAGTGGTAGCAATGTGGATTCCAAGAGTGAAAGATGATGATGAGACACCGTTATTGCTCATCCATAGACTATTCCGTGGTGTGGAGTACATTTTGTTGGTATATAACCCTTAAAAAACTTGTCAAAAATGTATTGCTAATATATTGCTCATCCACAGGGTATTACATCTTCTTGGGCATAGTTCATTGCCATATAAGCCTCAAAAAAGTTACTCAAAAATTTATCGATATTAAATTGCTTATCCATAGAATTTTACATTTTTTGGGCAAATTTCGTTGCTATAAAAGCATCAAAAAACTTGTTCAAACATTTAATGATATTATAGTGCTGACTTATACTGTAGACTATGCCATGGTCTGGAGTACATTTTGTTGGTATATAAGCCTCCAAAAAATTGTTTACAAATGTATCGGCATTATATTGCTCATCTATAGATTTACATACTTACATATTCTTGGGTAGATTTTGTTGCTGTATAAGCCTGAAAAAACCTTTGGGCACATGTTGCAGATTTGGTACGTTTTTATTTGTCACAAAACCTGATGCCAGCAAAGTGAATGAGAAACATAAAGTGTCATGCACACTTTAAGTATTTTTTGACTTGCAGATTTGGTGCAGAAAATAATCTGTTGCCTATCAATTCTCTGTGCATTTGTGCACTGAGTTTTTCTCCATTCACTTCACTCAAATCAATCAGAAATGGCAAAAGCACACGTTTTAACAGTTGTGTTTTTCTTGCAGAAATGGTACAGAAATTACACTCAATGTGTGCTCATACCCTTATCAGTGTTATATTGCTCCCCATAGACTATTCCGTGGAATTCACTTTTTAAGTTTTGCCTTATATACAGTACAAGTTATTAAAGACATGGAGGAGGGACAAGGAGTCTCTACGCTGAGGTTGCTGGTATAAAGCTGGTGGATGCTGTTCCTGCTGGTGAGCAAAGCAAGCAAAAGTTTTTGACTTTTTTACCTGGTCGATGTGCTGGAAACATATCCTTCCTTCCTCCTACAAGCCATTTTACAAGAAAAATGTTTGTTAACATTTTTTTTCCTGTACAATGCAATTTATCGTTGGTTTGGAATGTGTTACCGTCACTGTTTAACCCTTAAAGCTCAGAGCTAGTTTTGGTTTTGCATTTTCATTTTTTGCTCGCTTTCTTCCCAGAGCCATAACTTTTTTTACTTTTTGGTCAAAATGGCCCTGTGAGGTCTTGTTTTTTGCGGGACGAATTGCACTATTGAGCGACAGCATTGGTTTTAACATATTGTGCACTGGAAAATGGGAAAAATTCCAAGTGCAGTGAAATTGCAAAAAAAGTGCAATTCCACAGTTTCCATTATGATTTCCAGGTCATTACGAGTTAATAGACACCAAACATGTATAGATTCTTTTTTATTTAAGTGGTGAAAAACATTGCAAAATTTGTTTAAAAAAATTGCTCAATTTTTCAATATCTGTAGCGTCTCCATTTTTCATGATTTCGGATTGGGTGAGGGATTATTGTTTGTATGCCAAGCTGACATTTTAATGATACCGTTTTGGTGCAGATACGATCTTTTGATTGCCCTTTATTGCATTTTAATGCAATGTTGCAGCGACCAAATAACGTATTTCTGGTGTTTTGGCTTTTTTCTCATTACGCCGCTTAGCGATTGGGCTAATTATTTTTTTATATTGATACATGGGGCGATTCTGAACACAACGATACCAAATATGTGTATGGTTTTTTTTTATTACTTTATTTTGAATAGGGTGAAAGGGGTGGTGAACTTTTATTTTTTCTATTTCTTTTAATATTTTAAAAACTTTTTTTCTTACTTTTGGCATGCTTCAATAGTCTCCATGGGAGACTAGAAGCTGCCATAATCCGATCGGCTCTGCTACATACAGGCGATGATCAGATCACCTGTATGTAGCAGAATTGCTTACTTACTATGAGCGCTAAACACTGGGCGGCGCTCATAGCAATCTGGCAGTGACAACCATAGAGGTCTGCTGGAGAACTCTGGTTATCATGCCAACCCATTGGTGGCCTACGATCACGTTACGGGGTTACCAATGGGCGGGATTTCTGGCGTGCTCGCCGCAAGCTTGAGTTAAATGCGGCTGTAGGTGATTAACACCGGCATTTAACTAGTTAACAGCTGCGAGTGGATCACGATTCCACCCGCACCAGTTAGAGGAATATGTCAGCTGTTCAAAAACAGCTGACATGTGCCGGGAAAGATGTAGGCTCAGTGCCGGAGCCCACATCAAAGGAGGGAGTTCGACATAGGTTTACTATTGCACCCAATGTTGGAAGGGGTTAAAATGGAATAAAAGTTTAACACTATTATTCTCAGTAGTGATCTGGCAGTCATAGAAGCTTACAGGGGTTTTCCCCATGCTGTTCTAATTCCATTCGGCACTTTTCCCATCCATTTCAACATTTTCACTGTCCCCCACACCTCTTTTTAGGGTCAGCCAGAAAAAAGCTCAGCTTTCCTATTGACTGGAGACAAAGAATAGAGACATGGGGCTGAATGGAGAGACATGGGGCAGAATGGGGACACATGGGGCAGAAAGAATAGACATGGGGCAGAATGGAGAGACATGGGTGCAGTATGGATATACATGGGGAAGAATGGAGAGATATGGGGACAAAATAGAGACATGAGGGCAGAATGTGGACACATGGGTGAAGAATGGAGACATGGGTGCAGGTGGGAGACACAGGGGCCAAGATGGGAAGAACATATGCAGGCAGGAATGAGGCACATGGGGGCATAATGGGTGAAAATAAGGGGTCAGGAATGACACACATGGGGTCAGAAATGGGACACAAGGATCCAGGAGTAAGACACAAGGGGCTAAGAGTGAGACACAAGGGGCTAAAATGAGACATAAGGGGCCATGAATGAGACACAAAGGGCGAAGAATGAAACATGCGGCCAGGAAAAAGAGATGTGGGGTCCAGAATGGGGAACATATGGAAAAAGGATGTGGGACATTATTACTGAAGGGGCCAATTAATGTATATTATTACTGGCTGATGTATATTGTTTTTAAAGATAGTGATTTCAGTGGTGTGATCCAGTTACTGTGCAGGGAGATACTATTTGAAATTTTTTTCTTCAGCTGGTGCAGTGTAGAAGTTGGGCAAAAATTGAGGAATTTATTCTGGAAGACGTGCTCTAGATAATTTTTTGGTATTTTCTGCAGAGACAAGTTCTGGCTGGAAAGAGTGATGGCGGTCTGTGCTGGATGAAGAAGAAAAGCAAAGACGAAGGACTTCAACAAGAGACATTACCGCTGACTATACACTGTATAGTATATACAGCTGTCCTGTGCATAATATCATAGGTGATCACTAGAGATGAGCGACTTTCCCATTTTTCTCAAAAGTCGAGTCGAACGAAGTCGGCTGACTAATGGAAGTGGTCGGATCGGAGTCGAAAATCCGACCCCATTGAAAGTCAATGGGGAATAAAAGAGGGAATGTAATATAATATAATTGCCCCCTTATCACAGTCAGGCAGCCTACTAATCAGATGTGACGCTCCACTCAAGCAATTTGTACACTGTCACTGCCAGGCAGCTCTGCTACTCCACCAAATTAATTGCCCCTTTATCACAGGCAGGAAGCCTACTAATCAGATCTGATGGTCCACCCAAGCAATTTGTACACTGTCACTGGCAGGCAGCTCTGCTACTCCAACAAATTAATTGCCCCTTTATCACAGGCAGGCAGCCTGTAATCAAATCTGTTGGTCCACACAAGCAATTTCTACCGCATCACTGGCAGGCAGGCAGCCTAAGAACAAGCGTTGCTGCACACACAAAAATCCTCCCCTCTTGCTGCACAGTCACTGTACAGCTAATCGCTATCAGCACAAAGTTATTTTTTTTTAGGCCCTGCCTAATGCTCTCCCTGCTCAGATGCACGCCAGCAACCTTCCCTAAACTGAGTTCGGCAGTTATAAATGGCGGTCGGCGCTGAGGGATTTTATATGCACTGTGAGTGACGCCACTGAAAGCCAGCCAATCGCTACAATGCCCTTCTCTAAGATGGTGCTGGCCGCCTGCTATGTCATCACGTTGCCCACAGCCTGCGTCCTTGCTCATTGGCCGAGAAAAGGCGCTTAAAGTGTAGGGGCAAACCGACTCCAGCAAAATGGTCACCGAAACACGTGACCGAACTCACTCCACGGTCGGGTTTCGTTTCATGAAACCCGACTTTGGCGAAAATCAGCGATTTTTGAAAATGAATGACCTGTTTCGCTCAACTCTAGTGATCACTGTATTTCCTGCACACTGACACTATATACAGAGTTCCTGTGTATAATGTCACCGATGATCGCTGTATTACATGTGCGTTAACATTATACAGAACTCCTGTGGATAATATAATTGATGATCCCTGTATGACCAGTACACTACATGGTATGTACAGAGCTCCTGTGTATAATTTCACCTATGATCTCTGTATTACCTGTATATTGACACTATATTCAGAGCTCCTGTGTGGAAAGTCACTGGTGATCACTGTATTACCTATACACTGACACTAAATACAGAGCTCCTGTGTATAATGACAATGGTGATCACTGTATTACCTGTACACTGAAATTGTATACAGAGCTCCAATGTATAAAGACACTAGTGATTACTGTATGTCTTGTTCACTGACACCATATACAGATCTTCTCTGTATAATGTCACTGGTAATCCCTGTATTACCTATACACTGACACTATATGCAGAGCCCCTGTGTAAATGTCACTGGTGATCCCTATGCACTAAAACAGAACTACTGTGTATAATGCCACTGGTAATTTCTTCATTACCTGTAAACTGACACTATTTACAGAGTTCCTGTGTGTAATGTCCCCGGTAATTCCTGCATTACTTGTACACTGACACTATACACTGTATATTATGTACCGAGCTTCTGTGTATAATGGCACTTATGGTAATATTAGCATTGTGTTTTTTTAATATGATCACTATTGTAGTAGTTTGTCACTATGTGTTGGTAATATGTGATCTGGCCATGGTGTGGCAGTATTTCTCTCCTGTATGTGGTATTATTTGGTCACTATGGGGTGGTAATATGTGGTCTAGCCATGGTGTGGTGATATTTGTCTCCTATATGTAGTATTTGGTCACTATGTAGTAGTAATATATGATCTGGCCATGTTGTGGCAGTAATTATCTCCTGTATGTGGTATTATTTGGTGACTAAGGGGTGGAAATATGTGGTCTAGCAATGGTGTGGCAGTATTTGTCTCCTGTAGTGGTATTCGGTCTCTATGTGGTGGTAATAAATGGTCTGGACATGTGTGTGCAGCATTTGTCCCTTGTATGTGGTATTATTCTGTCACTATGCGGTGCTAATATCTGGTCTGGCCATGATGTGATGGTGTTTGTTAGTTGCATGTTGTATTATTTTTAATTTAAAAACATGTTTGTGACACATTCCCTTAAATAAAAATAAATATTGATATGCTTAAAAGGATTATTAGATATTTTAAGAAATGTTTAATAGGTTAGAGTAGAGTAGAGCCCAGCCAACAGAGTCTACCTTATAGTGGTGGCGGCTTAAAAAATCTTTTGGACAAAACAAAAGCTGGTAGATATGTATGTGATATGGTGTTTGATGGGAACTGTTGATGTGTGATTGGAGAGGACATGGTGCAGAAGTGCAGTTTTTCAAAGAGTGGGCGGTGGAACTGTGGAAGGTTCAAGAGGTAATTGCGGAGCTGGGGTGAAGCCTTGGCGGAATCTCAAGGGGGCCCGAAAATGTTGCCATTATGGGATATTATCAAATTGATCCAAACATTTATGTCAGAAACAACTGTACTAAATATCCAGGCAATTGAACTGGTCACAAAAATTACCCTGAGGTAGAGACTTAGGATGCAAGCTTCTTCATGAAGAAGCCTTTTGGATGTTTTTACTTAAAACATGACACTTAAATAGCTTAAATAGTAGATAGATAATTTTGCACTAAGAAATATAAACAAATTTATTTATTTGAAAAAAATCAACTCAAATAAAAATTAATATATAATTACCAGAGTAATCCATGACCATGAACAATACAAACTCAAAACAATCAATGACAATCAAGGAGAACATGAGTCATAATGTAACTCAAAATATACAAATATTTTATTTAGGGTAAACAAATACCACAAAAAATTAAATATATATAAATTATTAAGTAGTCTTTTGGATAAAACAGTGTGATCCTCAAAGACAATGAAAAGAACGCAGCCACAAGGTGGATTAGGACAGCATAGCATGCTTAGGTAAGTAACAAAGAAACGCTCACAATTATCATCACACGAGTGTGACTCCCCTTGAAGAAGCGAGAGTCACGCTTGCGAAACGCGCGTCTTGTCTGCAGTCGCCTTGTGGACAGGAGACTTTATACACATGGGTAATCCACCTTTTACATTTTCATGATCTTTACATAATGTATGCATAGCATGTGATTATTTATACAGAAGCGCTTCACTTATGCCAGTTGTAAAAAATGTCTTTGGATGGATCTGTGCTGTCCCAATTAATGAAGGAGATAGACGACTTTTCCTACCAGTTTCTGTGAAAATTGTGAGCGTTTCTTTGTTACGTACCTAAGCATGTTATGCTGTCCTGATCCACCTTGTGACTGCGATCTTTTCATTGTCTTTGAGGATCACACTGTTTTATCTATATGACTACTTAATTATTTATATATATTTAATTTTTTGTGATATTTGTTTACCAAAAAAAAATATTTGTATATTTTGAGATACATTATGACTCGTTCTCCTTGATTATTTAAATGAATGAATGAATGAATGAATGAAGGAATGAATAAATAGATATATTAAACATAAAAATGTGAAATATATTTCCAAATATTTCAATATTTTTTTATATTCCACTATAACTGATTAGGATATTAAATAGTTTCCAAGCAATGTATGTTTTTGGCTACTAGTTACACAGTAATTAAGAAAATGTGTTTGTTTTGATTATGTTGCTTTATAATCAGTGTGTTTTTATCCACTTTCTGTTATGACAAAGGGCCAAAGCCCAGCCTGGCTGGGAATGGAGCCTCATTGACCAGAGATAACATCTATGACGTCACCGCCAGTCACTGATGCCGCGTTCCCAGCAGCTCGTTCACCAGTGGTTCTTAGCCTGGACGGTCGCATCTTGGCACCATCCAGGTTGAAAACTATTCATCCCCAAAACATGAATTACACCATGGGACAGAACGACAAACAGTATAGTCTATTGTTGTTTTTTTATTTTTGTTTTATTACAGGAGAACAAGGACTTCGGTGGAATTAGGCAATAGGTAAAACACGTTCTTCTGGCTATGTCTGTATTTACCATTTGTGGGCTTGATGTCACCTGATAATACAAAGGTAACATCAACCCCACAAATATGAACCCCACTTGCCACCGCTACAGTGCAAGTGGAAAGAGCTGGGCAAAGCACCAGAATCAATGTATCTAATAGATGTGCCTTTTCTGGGCAGATGCGGGCTGCTTTTTTTACACTGGGAGGAGGCCAATATCCATGGCCTCTTACCAGCCTGAGAACACCAGCCACCAGCTGTGAGCTTTAGAAAGGCTGGTTGTCAAAAATAGAGGGGAACCCATGACATTTTTTTATTATTTATTTAAATAATACAAAAACAGTGTGGGGACCCCTCTATTCTTGATAACTAACCTTTCTGAAGCTGACAGCTGAGGGTTTCAGCCCCCAGCTGTGAGTTTTGTTTGGCTGGTTACAGAAAATACAGGGGGACTCATGCCATTTTTTTCATTTATTTATTTATTTATAACGCAGGTGGTGGCTGATGAAAACCCCCATCAGCTGCTCTTGCTGTCAATGTTATTAGCAGTAGCAGGGGTAGGCTGATATGAGTAATAATCCCATCAGATGCCGCCTGCTGTCTCTTTTATCACTTAAATATAACTCTCATCATTCTCCCCTGCTCGCGTCGATCACCAGTAGATCAGGGGAGTATGATGAGAGCTGTGTTCAGCACCCAGTGCTGGGGAAATTCGCTTACTGTAATTCTTCTTCTCTGGTGCCCATCCTTGTAATACTGATGTGGCACACGGATGCCACACATGTTCCGCAAGTATATCACACATGGACATTAACATCTCTGGTACTGGAGGCCTTATAGCAGGTTTTTATGTTTGGTTGCTGTCACACACTAAAAGATACTTTTTACTGCAAAAAATAGTTTTTGCATCACCACATTTTGAGAGCTATGATTTTTCTATATTTTGACCCACAGAGTCATGTGAGGTCTTGTTTTTTGCGGGACGAGTTGTTGACATTTTTATTGGTACCATTTTCGGGCACATGACATTTTTTGATCGCTTTCTATTCCGATGTTTGGGAGGAAGAATTAACAAAAACCAGCAATTCAGGAATTTCTTTTTTGGGGGGATTTATGCCTTTCTGTGTATAGTAATATTGATAAGGCAGTCTATTTTTGGGGGCTGTATGATTACAGCGATACCTCATTTATATATTTTTTATCTTCTATTACTTTTATACAATAAAAACTATTTTATAGCAAAAATAATTATTTTTTCATTACTTTACCCTGAGAGCTATATTTTTTTTTCATTTTTCCACTGATTGAGCTGTATGACAGCTTGTTCTTTGCGGGACAAGATGACGTTTTCAGTGGTACCTTGTTTATTTATATCCGTCTTTTTGATTGCGTGTTATTCAACTTTTTGTTTAGCGGTATGATGATAAAGCATTGCTTTGCATCATTTGTTATTTACTTTTTTATGGTGTTTACTGAAGGGGTTAACTACAAAAGTGGCACAGTTTTACAGGCTGGGTCATTGCAGACGTGACAATACCAAATATGTGTACATATAGGCCCAGGTCATATTATGTCGATTCTCAGAAAGGGGTTAAAAAGCTAAATAAATAATTAAATCAAATTATCAAATGATTTTTAACAATCTTGTTGTTGGAATATATTTGGTGCAATAACTCCATTCCGGTCTATGAGTGTTTAGTTGCTAGATTTCTATGCTGTGTATACGGCTGAAAAAAAAAACCCCAGAGGCTCACACAGAAAGAGCATGTGAGTGTATTTCCTGTTTTCCTGTGTCCGTGTAAGAGAGAGGCAGCCTGCTGTAGATACTGCACAGATAGAGACACACAAATGATTTATTCCTGATGTATTAAGCTTATCACATATTGTTCCTGTTTGTTTCTGAATAAAGAAACTCTGTTGTCACACGCTTGGAGAGTATCCAGAAAAATCTGCTGCCAACACTTGGATGCTGACATTCTTCTGGTCTGGTTTATGCTGCAATCTGCTGTATACCGTATATACTTGAGTATAAGCCAACCCAAGTATAAGCCGACTCCCTTAATTTGGCCACAAAAAACTCGGAAAACTTATCGACTCGAGTATCAGCCTAGGGTGGAAAATGAGATTATTCTCCATATGCTGCCCCATGTATTATGCCCCAAAAGATGCTCCATGTATTGTGCCCCATATGCTGCCCCATGTATTATGCCCCACAAGATGCTCCATAGATTATGCCCCATATGTTGCCCATGTATTGTGCCCCATATGCTGCCCATGTATTGTGTCCCATAGATTCTCCATAGATTGTGCCCCTATAGATGCTCCATAGATTGTGCCCCCATAGATGCTCCATAGACTGGGCCCCCATAGATGCTTCTTAGATTATGCCCCCATAGATGCCCCATGTATTATGCCCCATAGATGCTCCATAGTTTATGCCCCCATAGATGCCCCATGTATTATGCCCCCATAGATGCTCCATAGATTATACCCCCATAGATGCCCCATGTATTACGCCCCCATAGATTGTGCCCCATAGATTATGCCCCTATAGATGCTCCATAGATTGTGCCAACATAGATTGTGCCCCCATAGATTATTCCTCTATAGATGCTCCATAGATTGTGCCCCATGTATTATGCCCCCATAGATTATGCCCCTATAGATACTCCATAGATTGTGCCCCCATGTATTATGCCCCCATAGATTATGCCCCTATAGATGCTCCATAGATTGTGCCCCATAGATTATTCCCCCATAGATGCTGCATTGAATAGGCCCCTTATGCTACCACGGCTGCTGCAACAAAACAAAAAAAAAAGACACACTCACCTCTTGTCGCTGGGGGCCAGGTGCCGGTGTCCTGAGAAGGCGGGAACACCGGCGCGCTATGGGGGACAGATGCCAGTGTCACCGCTCGCTCAGGGCCCCGACACCTGCGATATTTACCTGTCACCCATTCCGCCGCTGTCTTCCGGGTCCTCCAGCAGTGAATGATCAGGCAGAGGGTGCGGCGCGCAGTAACCACGTCATCGCGCCCTCTGTCTGAACATAGCAGCAAGAGGACCCGAGGACACAGCGGTAAGCAGCGGTGGAATGCGACAGGTAAATATCGCTTATACTCACCCTTCCGTCAGCGCGTCTCTGCCCTGCTCTTCTCCCGCAGTCTCCGGCCCCAGTGTTCAGCGGTCATGTGGTACCGCTCATTAAAGTCTTGAATATGTGCATATTCATGACTTTAATGAGCGGTACCACCTGACCGCTGAACACAGGTGCCGGAGACCGTGAGAGAAGAGCAGGGGGGCTTCAGAGACCGCGCCGGCGGAGGGGTGAGTATATAGAACAGCTGCGCTCCGCCTCCCCCCTGTACATGACTCGAGTATAAGCCGCGAGGGGGACTTTCAGTCCTAAAAAATGGGCTGAAAATCTCGGCTTATACTCAAGTATATACGGTATATCTTTCATACAGGTTGTGCTGAGAAAAATTATTTCTAAACAGGAGTGTACCATTTTCCATTGGCAACCCCAAATACAGAACACTGAGGGAGCTGGAGCAGACAAGAAGAAGATACAAAACCCAAATCTTGAGCCAAAACAAAAGAGTAAGAATTTTTTTTAATAGTTGATAAAGTATGGAGTCTCAGACAAAAAAAAAGAAACAAAATTTTACCCAACAGAAAATGTAAGTATTAAATGTTTTTTCTTATAATTATTACTACCTTCATGCATTTTTTGCAAAAAAAAATAAAAAAATTAATTTTATTTTAGGATATTTGTTTTTTGTGTCTGGTTTTCTCTGTGTAATGGTCATGTGTTGATATGCATTCACATTTTTCATACACATTAACTTACTTTTTCAGCTCAGATCTAGTTTTTTATTTTGCTCACAGTACATCTTGTGCATATAAGGGTGTGACCGCCCTGTTTCTGAGCTGAGAATTCCATCCTGTCTGGCCTATGCTTTAACTGGTGGGTTCAGTCCCTCTGTCCTTGTTCAGATTTACGTCACTTGACAAGTGGAAAGGTTTTTAATACAAGAGTTAGGACTGTCCCACAAGGGTTGCATTGACGTGGCGGGATGGCTTGTACATTCTTTTGATCAAAATTATGTTTACTAAATACCCTTATTATTATTACTACCTTCATGCATTTTTTGCAAAAAAAAATTGTATTTTATTTTATTTTAGGATATTTGTTTTTTGTGTCTGGTTTTCTAAGTATTAAATGTTAGCCAGATTGCATTGCAAATAATGTTTAGGTACACACAATAGAATAGGGACACATTACATTTAATTAATGGCCTAAATATTTTGTTTTAGAAAACCTGTTTTTAAATACCGAATTCCAGGTTAATAAAATTGAGAATTTCTGGTTAGCAAATAGCAGCTGTCAGTGCTGGAGGACCCAGCACATTTATGTATTACAATTAGTGTTGAGCATTCCGATGCTGCAAATATTGGTTATCGGCCGATATTTGCTGTATCGGAATTCCGATCCTGAGTTCCGATATTTTTGTCATATCGGATACAGGAATCAGAATTTTCCTGTAAGTCTATGGGGAGTTCCTGTGTCACAGAACGAAGTACGTGACACAGGAACTTCCCGAAACTGTCACAGTCAGTGTCGGTCGGGTCTGTCAGGAGTCAGGACTCAGCAGAGTCCGCACTTACCTGGCAGAAGATCGCCTTCCCCGGTGGTCACGTCCTCCTGGATGCCGCCATTACCCTGTCCCTGGCGGTCACGTGCAGAATCTCGTGATAACTGCAGTGACTGCCGGGTACTGGGTAATCTCGGCCAGCTGTACTCTCGCGACAGCTGGCCGTAAACCAGTCCGGATGACGTCACCGCCGGGGAAGCCGCAACGGTAAGCAGCTCTGCTCCATGTGGATGTCAGGCTCAGCCTGGCATGCAGATGTAGCAGAGCTGGACTCGTCGTGGGATACTCGTTAATATCGACTGCGTCGGACAGGTGGTATTTGTGTTGGTTTATTATTTTTGTTTTTTTACAGGAGATCGATGGTGTCGCAGGAATGAGAGAAGAATAAAATTAAAGAAAACTGTGTGGTGTTTTATTTCATTAAAAGACTTTATTCTGGCTGTATTTTTTTTTTTAATTTACAAACTATGATTAATAATGGATCGGTGTCTTATTGACACCTCTCCATTATTAACCGGGCTTATTGTCACCGATCAATCACAGGTGACATTAACCCCTTATTACCCTGCTTGCCACCACTACAGTGTAAGTGGGAAGAGCCTGGTAAAGTACCACAATTGGCGTATCTTTGGATGCGCCATTTGTGGGGCTGCTGCAGCCTGGTATTTTTAGGCTGTTGAGGACCAAAATCCATGGGCCTTGACAGTCTTTTAATACCAGGCCGCAGCAGTCTGCATTTTACTTAACTGGTTAACAAAAATAGGGGGTTCCCCACGCCATTTTTTTTTCGAGGGGATCCCCTATTTTTGTTAACCAGCCAAGCTAAGCAGACTGCTGTGGCCTGGTATTATCAGGCTTGCAACGTTCATGGATATTGGATCCTTACCAGCCTGAAAAACCAGGCCTCAGCAGTCTGCTTCATCTGGCTGGTTAACAAAAATAGGGGGGACCCCACGCCATTTTTTTTCGAGGGGATCCCCTATTTTTGTTAACCAGCCAAGATAAGCAGACTGCTGTGGCCTGGTATTATCAGGCTGGCAAGGTCCATGGATATTGGATATTAACAGCCTGAAAAACCAGGCTTCAGTAGTCTGCTTTATCAGGCTGGTTAACAAAAATAGGGGGGACCCCATGCCATTTTTTTATTCGAGGGGATCCCCTATTTTTGTTAATCAGGTCACTTCAGGTCAGCTGGGATTCCCTCTGACTTCACTGATGCTGTGGGTGTCCCTGGCTGACCTGAAGTGAAAGTGGGAAGCAATCAATTATGCTAACCACTTCCTCTCCTGTCAGCCAGGAAAGGAGATGATTCAGCTGGGGGTTTACTGTGAGACTGTCAGCATTAGCTGCGGTCTCTGCAGTAAACATTAACCCTTTCAGAAGGATTACATCGGGGGACCTGACTGAACATCGGATAGGTAAGAATAATGTTGCTTTATTATTTTATTTTTATTACAGGTGAACAAGGGCTTCGCAAGGAATGGCAGTAAAATAAAATATGGTCAAAAACCTTGTGTTTATTTCATTAAAATGATTTTTAATTAAAGTGTTTGTGTTTTATTTTTATTTCATACAATAGGATTAATAATTGATAGTTGTCTAATTGACAGCTCTCAATTATTAACCTGGCTTAAACTCACCTTTCAATAGCAAGGTGGCTTTAACCCCTTATTAACCCATTCCCACCGCTACAGGGCAATGGGAATAGACAGGCAAAGTGCCAGAAAGGGCGAATCTAATTATAGATTTGCCTTTCCCGGGGTATCTGGGGGCAGATGTTAGTAGCCGGGGGGGCAAAAATAATGGTCCCTCTCTGGGCTATTATTATCTGCCCCCACTCCTGGCTTTGTCTGTCTGGTTGAGAAAATAGGGCGGGAGCCCACGCATTTTTTTTCAACAATTTTACACCTCATATATATATATACATGTCATTGAATTTGTGACACATATAATATATATTATATATATATATATATATATATATATATTTATAGTACATACACTTCAACATAGTATAATAGTCGCTAATTCAATTGCCGGCTTTTGTGAAAATACAGAAGCCGACATGAAATGACACATGGTTTACATAGAGTTAACCATGTCTTTTCAAGTTGTTTGATATATTGTTCTCACTAACAATTACATGAGTGTATGTGTGCAAAATTTGACACATGTAGGGTTAATTAAAGGTGTAAATTCGTAGCAAAAAATTAATTAACCCATACAGGTGTGAAATTTTGCACACATACACTCATGTAATTTTTTGTGAAAACCAGATATCAAAGTACATGAAAAGACATAGTTAACTCTATGTAAACCATGTGTCATTTCATGTCGGGTGCTTCTGTATTTTCACAAAAGCCGGCATTATCCGGCAATTGAATCAGAGGCTATTTTACTATGTAGAAGTGTATGAACTATAAATATATGTATATATATATATATGTCACAATGACATGTACATATATAATGTGTATTCTATGTGTGTATATTTCTGTCCCATTGACTTGCATTGGGTTTCCGGTATCGGATCGGCGATACCCGATACTTTTTGAGTATCGGGCCGATCCAATCCGATCCGATATTTTAGGATATCGGGCAGTATCGCTCAATGCTGTAACTTTTAACTTTCCTTGTGGGGGTGCTACAAGGAAATTGATCACTTGCTCCAAGTTTTCCCTACAGTTTACAACTAATTTGGGATCGCAGCCATGTGATGCAGTGTTAGCTTACTTTCTGAAGAACCTTTTTTGCAAAAGAATCATTGTCCAAAGTCGACAAATAGTTCATAATCAATTGTGCTACTTAGGCAGGAAGCGACAGTGTATTAAAATATGCAGAATGCATGTTGCCATCTCGAATGAGAAAACATATTTACATGTTTTTAGATGTGATATTAGATGTTTTATTTGTATGTATAATCATAGCATTGGAATTAAGTGGTCAATGTGTCACTACAGAACAAAGGAAATGATTGTAGCGGCATCTCTGTGCCATATAGAGCATCAACTTTACATCTTCTACGACAATAATTATTCCTAGTGAGACTGTCTTTTCTCAGCTGTGAGTCATTGTATGAAATGAGGCTCAGTCTTGTATTAGCTTCTTAGTTAAAGTTCAACTTATTAGCAAGATATATTTTGACTCTGTTTCTGACCTTCTGTTCTAGTAATTTTATAACTGTTTTTTTTCTATAGAATTTTAATGTAGCAGTCATAGCAGACAAAATATTTATGTCTGGTGTTTTATAACCAGTAAAAACAGTAAAAAATAAATACTGTTTGTTTTTCAATAAAACTATTTAGTTCTACATTGATTGAATAACAGGTGACTATGACAAAAAGCCATTTACACGCTCCAAATCCGCTTTGTAAAGATGGCAGCCATCAAAATTATGTAGATCAAAAATTGCTTATTGTCTTTATGATTTGCATGTCTTGTCATGTAAGCAGCCCAACTTGTCGTAAGAGTTTACAGTAGGGTGGGTCGAAGTTTAGCATTTCTATAGTTGCTAAGATTTTCGGTGACTCCTTATTGCACTGTTAGGTCAGAAAAATTACTACTCCGATCCTCCAGAGTTTAGAAAGCTATCCCCTATTTTATGGGATACTTGGCACTAACACTTTAAAGAAAAAAATATTTATATGATGTTAGCCAGTTGAAAAAAAATATGATAAAAATAAAAAATGAGTGTCCATGCTATCAATTACCGTATATACTCATGTATAAGCCGACCTGTGTATAAGCTGACCCCCCTAATTTTGCCACAAAAAACTGGGAAAACTTATTGACTCGTGTATAAGCCTAGGGTGAAAAATGATTATGCTCCCATATGATGCTCCACAGATTATGCCCCCATATGCTGCACAGATTATGCCCAATATGCTCCACAGATTATGCCCCTATATGCTCCAGATTATGCCCCCATATGCTACAGATTATGCCCAATATGCTTCAGAGATTATGCCCCCATATGCTACAGATTATGCCCCCATATATTCCACAGATTATGCCCCCGTATGATCCACAGATTATGCCCCCATATGCTCCAGATTATGCCCCCATATGTTCCACAGATTATGCCCCCATATGCTCCAGATTATGCCCCATATGTTCCACAGCTTATGCCCCATATGTTCCACAGTTTATGCCCCCATATGCTCCATATTATGCCCCCATATGTTCCACAGCTTATGCCCCCATATGCTCCAGATTATGCTCCATATGTTCCACAGTTATGCCCCCATATGCTCCATATTATACCCCCATATGTTCCAGATTATGCCCCATATGCTGCTGCAAGAAAAAAAAAAATGACATACTCACCTCTCGTCGCTGGGGGACAGGTGCCGGTGTCACGATCGCTCAGGACCCCGGCACCTGAGATATTTACCTGTCCTCTCTGCACTGCAGCGCTGCGTCCTCTTCCTGGTCCTCGGCAGTGAATGATCAGCAGGGGGCGCGGCGCTCACTAACGACGTCATCGCGCCCTCTGCCTGAACATTCGCAGCCAGGACCGAGGGAGCAGTGCGCATCGGTGGCACGGGGACAGGTAAATATAGCATATACTCACCCCTCCGCTGCGCGTCCCTGCAGCCTCTCATCTTCTCCCGGCGCTCTCCACAGCGCTTCCTTCCTACAGCGGTCACATGGTACCGCTCATTAAAGTCATGAATATGTGCATATTCATGACTTTAATGAGCGGTGCCATGTGACCGCTACAGGAAGGAGCCGGAGATCGTGGGAGAAGCAGGGGGGCTGCAGAGACAGCGCCGGCGGAGAGGTGAGTATAATCCGACACCCCCGCTCCCCTCCCCCGCCGACCCCCGTATATGACCCGCGTATAAGCCGAGAGGGGGACTTTCAGCCCTAAAAAATGGGCTGAAAATCTCGGCTTATACACGAGTATATACGGTACTCTCAAAATGGAGTAGCAAAAATAGATATCATGATGGCACTAAACTAGTGGGAAGAAAACTGGGAAAAGTAACTGGACCCCACTCCTTAAAATACAGCATGGAAGTCATGTGGCTCTACTATATGTTATACATGCCATTGTGTCCTTTCAGAATTAAATCTTACAGTATTCCATAAATTATTAAATTAATAAATCTGTCACCAGGCTTTTGTAACCTCATCTGAGAACAGCATGCTGTAGGAAAAGAGACCCTGATTCCAATGATGTATCAATTAGTTTACTGGGTGCAGCATTTGACACATTCTGAGTTCTTAGATGTAGAATGCAGCAGAGCTCAGAAAGCCCAGCCCACACCAGTCTCTCCATATACAGTCATGGCCAAAAGTTTTGAGAATGACACAAATATTATATTTCACATGATCTGCTGCCCTCTGGTTTTTATATCTGTTTGACAGATGTTTTTATCACAGACAGAAATATAATTGCAAACATATGAGTAACAAAAGCTTATATTGACAGTTAGAATGAGTTAATGCAGCAAGTCAATATTTGCAGTGTTGACCCTTCTTCTTCAGGACCTCTGTAATTCTCCCTGGCATGCTCTCAATCAACTTCTGGACCAAATCCTGACTAATAGCAGTCCATTCTTGCACAATCAATGCTTTCATTTTGTCAGAATTTTTAGGTTTTTGTTTGTCCACCCGTCTCTTGATGATTGACCACAAGTTCTCAATGGGATTAAGATCTGGGGAGTTTCCAGGCCATGGACCCAAAATCTCTATGTTTTGTTCCCTGAGCCATTTAGTTATCACCTTTGCTTTATGGCAAGGTGCTCCATCATGCTGGAAAAGGCATTGTTGATCGCAAACTGCTCTTGGAGGGTTGGGAGAAGTTGCTCTTGGAGGACATTCTGGTACCATTCTTTCTTCATGGCTGTGTGTGGCAAGGCAAGACTGTGAGAGAGCCGATTCCCTTGGCTGAGAAGCAACCCCACACATGAATGGTTTCAGGATGCTTAACAGTTGGCATGAGACAAGACTGGTGGTAGCGCTCACCTTGTCTTCTCCGAATGAGGCGTTTTCCTGATGTCCCAAACAATCGAAAAGGAGATTCATCAGAGTAAAATAACTTTACCCCAGTCCTCAGCAGTCCACTGCCTGTACCTTTTGCAGAATATCAGTCTGTCCATGATGTTTTTTCTGGACAGAAGTGGCTTCTTTGCTGCCCTCCTTGAGACCAGGCCTTGCTCCAAGAGTCTCCGCCTCACAGTGCGTGCAGATGCACTCACACCTGCCTGCTGCCATTCCTGAGCAAGCTCTGCACTGCTGGTAGCCCGATCCCGAAGCTGAAACACTTTTAAGAGACGGTCCTGGGCTTGCTGGTCTTTCTTGGGCACCCTGGAGCCTTTTTGGCAACAATGGAACCTCTCTCCTTGAAGTTCTTGATGATGCGATAGATTGTTGACTGAGGTGCAATCTTTCTAGTTGCGATACTCTTCCCTGTTAGGCCATTTTTGGCATTGCAATGATGACTGCACGTGTTTCTTTAGAGATAACCATGGTTAACAGTAGAGAAACAATGATGCCAAGCACCAGCCTCCTTTTAAAGTGTCCAGTGGTGTCATTCTTACTTAATCATGACAAATTGATCTCCAGCCATGTCCTCATCAACACCCACACCTGTGTTAAAGGAGCAATCACTGAAAAGAGGTTAGCTCGTCCTTTTAAGGCAGGGCTGCAATGATGTTGAAATGTGTTTTGGGGGATAAAGTTCATTTTCTAGCCAAATATTGACTTTGCAAGTAATTGCTGTTAAGCTGATCACTCTTTATAACATTCTGGAGTAAATGCAAATTGCCATTAGAAAAAGTGAAGCAGTAGACTTTGTAAAAATTAATGTTTGTGTCATTCTCAAAACTTTTGTCCATGACTATACTTTGTCTATTGACAGTTGGCTGGGTAGCAAAGCAAAGAAAAGGAAACTCCAGTGAGGCAGCAGGTGTGTGAAAGATAAAATCCACGATTTATTGGGTGCTAAAACAGTGACAGTTCCTTCAGTGGCATAATGACCGATGCATTTCTGCTTACAAAGCCTTACTCTTGAGTCATTATTCCACTAGAGGAGCTGCCATTGTTTTAGCACCTAATAAATTGTGGATTTTATCTTTCACACACTTGCTGTCTGCTGGAATTCCTTTTTCTTTGCTTTGTTATCCAGCCTGTCCCAGGGCGGCTCCCCGCGAGTCCACCAGCTGGATCTGCAGCAACGTTCATGGTGAGCTAATTCTCCACTCCCCTCTCCCTCCCTTTGTGTTTTTATCACAGGAGGTGGCGTGATCGGAAGACTTCTCGCATGCCAGCTAGTCACAGCAATGATAATGTCCTAGTGATAAAACCTTCTTTGTAAGCAAACAGCACACAGCCTGATAAGTGACACATCGCTGAACTCTGTGTTTTAACCCCTTCTTCAAGCTGTCTTCATATTACATAGCAAAAACCTGCTAACAGTTCCCTTTAACCCCTTTTGAGTTTTCATTTTTTCCTTCCTTTCTTCCAAGAGGCATAACTTTTTCATTTGTTTCTTCAACTTAGCCATTGGAAGACGTTTTTTGCAGGATTTATTGTTGTTTTGAACTGCATTATTACTTTTACCATTCATGAACTAGGAAATGGTCAAAATAATCCAATGGCAAAACAAAATGCTATTTTTAAGCTTTGTTTTTACGACATTCATTGGATGGTGAAAATGACTTGTTGACACTATTCTCCAAGTCAGTAGAACGGCAGAGATACAAATCTTGTATAGTTTTTTTTTTTCCTTAAATTGCTTGCGTCACCATTTTCTGAGAGCCTTAACGGTTTTATTTTGCAATCAATATTTGAGGACTTATTGTTTGCTTGGCATTCTTACATTTTTATTGATACTCTCTTGGTGTAAATAAGGAATTGTGATCACTTCTTGTATTTTTTTGCAAAGTTGCAGTGGCAAAAAAATGGAAATCTGTAGTTTTAAATATTTTTTGTTTGGCCAGTTGGGTTATTTAATTTAATATTTTTTATGAATTGAGTTAATTTATTTTAGATTTTGATAGACTGGACTTTTTCAGACTCAGCAATACCAAATATGCTTTTTTTTATTCATTTTTTTAACAAACGGAAAATGAGCATTGATTAAAAATGTTATACTTTTTTAATATTTTTAAAAACTTTTTTAACCTTTTTTTAATAGGGATAAAATTGCCCCTTGGTTTGGTGACGATCTCAGCAGTCAGAACCCACCAAGTTGTTGCCTATTCTGTGGATAGTTATTAACTTATCTTCAGTGGAAAACCCATTAATATGCTTATCATGCAAAGCAATAGATATATTTTGCTGGCAAATCTCCACATTAGACTGCTGACAAAGAGCCTGAATGCAAAAATATGATATTTTATAGAAATTTTAAATCAGACAATCCCTATAATATTAGCCTTTTCTTACCTCCTATCTGTACAGTAATAAATGATCCCGTGTCATTGAAACAATCCTAATTATATGTATTTCATTTCTTCAGTTACCTTAGCTGTGTGCAAATAATATCTGCAGTGACATAAAAAGGAGCATGTGAAGTTATACGTCGCGGGAAATAATTGCTTGCACCATGTTGTTTGTCATACCTGGCAGTGTTGGATGTTTTTTAGATCATTATGGAAGGAACATTTTGTGACAAGTAATCTTACTCAAGCTATTTTGAAAGTCTCAATACATCACCTTGGAGGCTAAATAAGACATTACTAAAATGATTTTTCCACAATTAACAATCCCTAAATAACAATGAAAATTCCATATTCTCTGCAGTTGCAAAAGAGTGAATAATAATTATATGAAAATATGACAAACATAATAATAAAATAATAAAGTAAATGGGATGCTGTACATTGCACAAATATTAGTAGTCAACATTCATATTTATAGTCATGGTAATACACATACTTCAGCTGCCACAGAACCTCTTTTTGAAGAATAGAATCTTTCTTCCCACCACTGATTGGTATCCGATGGAGTACTGTATATTTTTCTGGCGTATTTTATATATATAACACTACTTTATAATACAAACTTCAGCTGCTGTAGAACTTTTTCTTAACTCCTTTGTATCACCTTCTGTAAATTTGCAATAGAAGGTGGCAGAGAGGGTGTACTGAAGCTTTTCCATAGGCCGGGGTCACACTTGCGACTGCAATGTGAGAAACTCGCACGAGTCTCTAACCTCAATACCCGGCACTGCCTCTGGCACTCGGGACCAGAGTGTGCGGCTGCATGTATTTCTATACAACCGCACGCTCGGTCCAAGTGCCGGCGGCAGTGCCGGGTATTGAGGCGAGAGACTCGGGCCCTGGTCATACACAGAGAAAGGTGCCTGTCATACACAGAAGGGCACCTCCTTCAACAACTTTATTGCATGACCGATTTGGCAGTGGGTCAGTAATGGTGTGGGGTGGCATTTCTTTGGAGGGCCACACGGCCACACGGCCCTCCATGTGCTCACCAGAGGTAGCCTGACTGCCATTAGGTGCCGAGATGAGATCCTCAGGCCCCTTGTGATACCATATGCTGGTGCGGTTGGCCCTGGGTTCCTGCTAATGCAGGACAATGCCAGACCTCATGTGGCTGGAGTGTGTCAGCAGTTCCTGCAAGATGAAGGCATTGAAGCTATGGACTGTCCTGCACATTCCTCAGACCTGAATCCGATGGAGCACATCTGGGACAGCATGTCTCGCTCCATCCACCAATGTCACGCTGCACCACAGACTTCCAGGAGTTGACGGATGCTTTAGTCCAGGTCTGGGAGGAGATCCCTCAAGAGAACATCTGCAACCTCATCAGGAGGCCACACACAATACTGAGCATCATTTTGACTTGATTACACTTTAATTTTGTCTTATTTTGATTTTCATTTCGACTTATTTCCACTTTCATTTTGAGGGTCGCTTCTTATCCAGGCCTCCATTGGTTCAACAATTTGATTACATTGATGATTTTTGTGTGATTATGTTGACAGAACATTCAACTTTGTCCACAACAAAATATTCAATGAGAATATTTCATTCATTTAGATCTAGGATATGTTATTTGAGTGTTCCCTTTATTTTTTTTGAGCAGTGTATATAAACTACCTCATCCAGGCTATGAGGAGGATGTTGCCCAAAAGATAACTCTGCCTTCAGAGCTTATTTTACATGAAGGAGTTACCAGTGTGAGATATTAACACAAAACAGGAGAAATTAAATTTGTCTCCTTGCAAACACATTTTTTTGCAGCTCTCTGAACTCTGCTTTATTGCAACTACAGTCATGGCCAAAAGTTTTGAGAATGACACAAATATTAATTTTTACAAAGTCTACTGCTTCACTTTTTCTAATGGCAATTTGCATATACTCCAGAATGTTATAAAGAGTGATCAGCTTAACAGCAATTACTTGCAAAGTCAATATTTGGCTAGAAAATGAACTTTATCCCCCAAAACACATTTCAACATCATTGCAGCCCTGCCTTAAAAGGACCAGCTAACCACTTTTCAGTGATTGCTCCATTAACACAGGTGTGGGTGTTGATGAGGACATGGCTGGAGATCAATCTGTCATGATTAAGTAAGAATGACACCACTGGACACTTTAAAAGGAGGCTGGTGCTTGGCATCATTGTTTCTCTTCTGTTAACCATGGTTATCTCTAAAGAAACACGTGCAGTCATCATTGCAATGCACAAAAATGGCCTAACAGGGAAGAGTATCGCAGCTAGAAAGATTGCACCTCAGTCAACAATCTATCGCATCATCAAGAACTTCAAGGAGAGTGGCTTCTTTGTTGCCAAAAAGGCTTCAGGGCGCCCAAGAAAGACCAGCAAGCGCCAGGACCGTCTCTTAAAAGTGTTTCAGCTGTGGGATCGGGCTACCAGCAGTGCAGAGCTTGCTCAGGAATGGCAGCAGGCAGGTGTGAGTGCATCTGCACGCACTGTGAGGAGGAGACTCTTGGAGCAAGGCCTGGTCTCAAGGAGGGCAGCAAAGAAGCCTCTTCTGTCCAGAAAAAACATAATGGACAGACTGATATTCTGCAAAAGGTACAGGCAGTGGACTGCTGAGGACTGGGGTAAAGTTATTTTCTCTGATGAATCCCCTTTTCGATTGTTTGAGACATCAGGAAAACGCCTCATTCGGAGAAGACAAGGTGAGCGCTACCACCAATCTTGTCACATGCCAACTGTTAAGCATCCTGAAACCATTCATATGTGGGGTTGCTTCTCAGCCAAGGGAATCGGCTCTCTCACAGTCTTGCCTAAAAACACAGCCATGAATAAAGAATGGTACCAGAATGTCCTCCAAGAGCAACTTCTCCCAACCCTCCAAGAGCAGTTTAGCGATCAACAATGCCTTTTCCAGCATGATGGAGCACCTTGCCATAAAGCAAAGGTGATAACTAAATGTCTCAGGGAACAAAACATTGAGATTTTGGGTCCATGGCCTGGAAACTCCCCAGATCTTAATCGCATTGAGAACTTGAGGTCAATCATCAAGAGACGGGTGGACAAACAAAAACCTAAAAATTCTGACAAAATGAAAGCATTGATTGTGCAAGAATGGACTGCTATCAGTTAGGATTTGGTCCAGAAGTTGATTGAGAGCATGACAGGGAGAATTGCAGAGGTCCTGAAGAAGAAGGGTCAACACTGCAAATATTGACTTGCTGCATTAACTCATTCTAACTGTCAATATAAGCTTTTGTTACTCATATGTTTGCAATTATTATATTTCTGTCTGTGATAAAAAACATCTGTCAAACACACTTAAAAACCAGAGGGCAGCAGATCATGTGAAAATATAATATTTGTGTCATTCTCAAAACTTTTGGCCATGACTGTATATTACAACCCTGTCTGCCTGTCATATGAAAGCTGAAGCACTGAGAGGAACCTTTAGATGTGTTAGTTATAATCACACGCAACTCTGCAGTGTGATCAGCAGAGCAGAGAGTGGCCATTACATATCTCACTGGTAACACCCCTTTCATATAAAATAAGCTCTGGAGGTAGGGTTGTCTTCCAGGCAACATCCTCCCCTTAAAAAAAACTCAAACTGGTATATAAAATGGTGTTCATGCAGCATGTAAGCGTGTGTTCACACTAGCCACTGAACAGAAAAAACAAAGCAGAAACATAATGATTAAATTCCCTGCAGTAAATAAATAAATAGCATAGTGCATGAAAATAATAAACAGTACTTAGTTAACATGTTTTTTTGTTCGAAAAATGTGAGCCATCCTACCATATAATATTAAAAACACTACCGTTTGTCAAGTGACATGCATGTGGATAAGAGTCAGTAGTAGGCAGTCATGAAGGAGCGCTGAGGAAGCAACCCCAGGGTTGACGGGCTGCCGGGTCTTCACTGCAGCTCCAGCCGAAAACCTCTGATGGAGGATGGGAACAATGAGAAAATGGAAAACGGTTTTAGGAGCGCAGGAAAAAGATTCAGATGAGAGATGGGTTAAACCACAACATGTTTCGACGGAGGATCCTTCATCCATCTGATGAAGACGGATCCTTCCTCAAAACGCGTTGTGGTGTAACCCCATCTCTCGTCTGAGTCTCTTTCCTGCGCTCCTAAGACCGTTTTCCATTTTCTCAATGATGTGGATAAGAGCTGAGAAGAACTAAGCCCAACTAATGACACAAAGATATGGGAGACCACATCATCCTCATCATGGAAGAAGTCATCTGCATAAAGTGATAAAATATGATTTATCCACAACAAGGCATCTGATATGAGGAATACATGTAGGACTTGTTTCAGCCTTCTTAAACCTGTATGCCCATATTAATAGCTTATAAAGGTTAAATGTGATGAATACTCATGTACTCTGCAACCATATCTGTGGGAGTACTGTGTCCCACCACTACCGAGGATAGCTGGACGTTTCTATGTCCAGGTTGCCTGCTCTTCCTCCATCACTTCCTCATCCAGTCACAGTAATATCTGAAACACCAGGAGGAAATTACAGAAGGCTGTTCTTATACTCCTCTTGGGGACAAATCCCACAATGCGCAAGGGCTATAGATGGGGACCATACAGCAGACATATGAGTGGTTTGTGCTGGTGCACCTCAAGCCTAGCCTGGTAGTGTGCGATAACAGGCAAAATTTTGTAGCAGCTCTGTGCCTAGCCGGTTTAGTACACATCGATTGCCTTGCACATGTGCTGAACTTCAAGATGCAAAGCTTCCTGAAAAACTACCCACATATGTAAAAGCTGCTTCTGAAAGTGCAGGCAGTGTCTGCACGCTGCCATCGCAGCAGCAGTGTCACTTCTGCCTCACCACTCACTGCCTTATATGCGATGTACCAACAGGCAAAACTCCACCTTGCATATTTTGGAGAGACTGTACAAGCAGCAGCAGGCAATAGTGGAATTTCAGCTGCAGCAAGAACGAGTGAGTTACTCTGCAGAACAACACTGCACAACCAAAGAGTGGGCCGCCATGAGAAACATATGTGCCATGTTGCGCTGATTTGAATACTCCTCTAAAATGGCAAGCGTTGATGATGCCATCATCAGCATTACCATAAAACTTATGTGTCTACTAAAAAAACATTTGAGGCCATGATGGATAAGGTAGTTGCACAGGAAGAAGAGGAGCAGTAGGAGCAGAACAAATTCACACTGTTATCAGGCTTGTCATTCACAAATGGCTCGAAGGGTGGGTTTCTGTACCAACTGTATAGCCGGAGACAGTTTGGGAGGAAGATGAGGAGGAGGAGGAACAACCATGTTCATGGGTACCACTGGAGAATGGCTGTGGAGTATACAGAGTACCCAGACAATACATCTCCCACCGAGGACAGCTGTGCTTGCTTCTTGGCAGCCTTGCTCACATAAGCCAATACATGCTGCTGTTCCTGCACAACAACTTCCGAGTTGCCTATATTGGTACTATTGCAGATTACTGAGTGGCCACCCTCCTGGATCCAAGCTACAAGGATAACATATCTTCATTACTTTTGTCACTGGAGCGGCATCGCAAAATGTGTGAATACCAGCTCACGCTGGTAGTGAAACTACTGATAGCTTTCCCATCTGACAACGGGGTATCAATGGAAAAACAAGGCAAAGATGGGGGAGGAAGTAGCCAATGCACCTGCGGCACCACCACTTCTTCAGAAGGCAGGGTTAGCATGGCCGAAATGTGGCAAAACTTCGTGAGCATTCCACAACATCCAGCACCACCATCTGATACAGTCGAATTAGCAGAAACCAGCATTGCAACAAAATGGTGGAAGAGTGCCTGTCCACGCATCTTTACTGATAGATTTGCCCCATTTAACTTTTGGGTCTCCTAATCGGACACATGGCCTGAGCTTACCTTTTATTCTTTGATGGTGATGGCCTGGCCTGATGCAAGTGTACTGTCAGAATGTGTATTTAGCATGGCAGGGGATGTGATCACAGACAGGCAAATTCTACTGTCCACATCCAATGAGGGGAAGCAAACATTCCTTAAAATGAACCAGATATGGATCCCACAATACTTGTCCATTCCTTTGGATGACTAGACAACTATACCAGCAGCACACAGCTAGTCTACAACTCTATTTGACATTAGCTTCATTTGGGTGCCTTCTTCCCTAAACCCTAAACTCCTCCCTAAAAAACTGTTGGCTACCTCCTCCTCGACCCCTTCCACTTATAACACCACATCCACCTCCCCACCTTCTCCTCCAGTTGGACCTCCCCCCACTCCAGTTGTAGCTTTACAGTTAAGTTTTGATTCAATCTATGTTATTTTAAGCCAGTTCCTTCAAAAAACAAAAAGAAAAAAATACCAAAAAAACACAAACATTATTGGATTATTCCTTCCTTGCCTCTTCCACCTTTACTACCACGTGCACCACTTGCTCCAATTGGACCTACGCATCTGGTTCTAGATTGCTAGCTTTAGTTTTGTTAATTCTTAGTTGTTTTAAGTCAGTTGCAGAAACAAATAAAAAAAATACTGCTGAAAAACAATACTAAAATATAAAAAAAAATGTTGGATTACTCCACCAATGCCTTTTCCACCTAATAGGTTTATCTGTCTAACCAGAAAATCAGTATATCAGATTGTTCCAGACTAGATGGGCTTCAATCGATCGAGGTGATGCAAGGAATGAAAACAGAAGACAACTGTCTGTATTCAAATCACTTTGCATGTTTAATGGATTCTGGGTCCAGCTTTTATGCCAAGCTGAAATCGGCGTACACATTTTGTCATCTGAAACTTATTAGTGAATCATTAATTTACAGTAAAGTATCTGGTTATGCATATGTCAGCTTGTCCATTTGCTATCTATAAAGGAATTTTCCACGGCCTGTTAGAAGTTAGAAGTTACCAGGTGTTCTATGAAGTAAACCTTAATTATTTCCATTAACAGTTCTATCTAACTAACTTTATTGCTCTATCGATTGGTTACATGATTTCCTGTCGTCAGCTACCTCAATCAAAGCGGTTTCATGTCATTAGAGAGATTATTTCAAGGAGACAGGGGCATATTAAGCTGACCTTGGGACTATATGCTACCGTGTCACTTCATCAGCAAATAGTGTCATTATGTGTCACAGAGAAAAACATCTTAAAGGGATCTGTATGTAAGCATTAGAAGGGTCTCTGGATCCCCTATCACACCTATACTTCCATTTCCCATTCTTCCTCTACTTGAACCTATGCTACCTGGTTCTAGATTGCTAGTTTTAGTTTTGTAAATTCTAGGTCATTTTAATTTAGTTCCATAAAAAAACTGAAAAAATATAAAACAATACAAAAAAACAGTGTTGCATTGCTCCTTCTTTGTCTCTTCAAGCTATACTGCCATGTCCCCCTCTTCCTCCCTTTGAACCTACGCTTCCTGGTTCTAGATTCTAGTTTTAGATTTGTTAATTCTAGTTTGTTTTAGTCAGTTTCATAAAGAAAAATGCAAAAAAGTAGTGTTGGATTACTCCTTCCTTGCCTTTTCCACCTATATTGTCACATCCACCTCTTCTTCCACTTGGACCTATGCCTCCTGATTTGTTAATTATAGGTTGTTTAAAACCTGTTTTAAGACAGTTCCATTAAAAAAATATAAAAAACCAGTGTTGGTTTACTTCTTTCTTGCCTTTTCTATATTGTAACATCCATCTCTTCTTTCACTTGGACTTACGTCTCCTGGTTCTAGATTGTTAGTTTTGTTAATCATAGGTTGTTTTAAGTTAGTTCCATTAAAAAAACTAAAAAACAATGAATTTAAAAAAAATACAAAAAAGCAAAATTTGTGTTGGATTACTCCTTCCTTGTCTTTTTCACCTCATCACTGTGTTTACCTCTTCCTCCACCTGGACCTATGCCTCCTGGTATTAGACTGCTAATTTTGTTAATTCTAGGTTGTTTTAAGTCAATTCCATAAAAAACAATGAAAGAAAAACAATGACAAAGTTATTAAGAAAATGCAAAAACAGTGCCTTTTCTACCTATACCATCACATCCACCTTTTCATCCACTTGAACCTACATCTCCAGGTTATGGATTGCTAGTTATATTTTTACTAATTCTAGGTTGTTTTAAATCAGTTCCTTAAAAAAAAAACACTGAAAAAAAGCAAAAAAACAGTGTTGCCTTTTCACCTATACCTTTACGTCCACCTCTTCCTCCACTTTGACCTATGTCTTCTGGTTCTAGAATTCTTGTTTTAGTTTTGTTAATTCTAGGTTGTTGTCAGTTAAATAAAAAAATAAAATCATCTGCTGGAAATTAGTGTTCATTCACGTCACATATATCTCTTCCTCAGTCCATAACATGATAGCTTCCTTCCATGCATTCATTGACATATCCATGTTTTTTAAGCTGATTTGTACTCATAAATTAATGAAAGCAAGCAAAATTAACTAACTTAATGATTGTTTGATGTTTCACTGTACCATCCAATAGTGGTAGGAGACTTTACTGTACACTATTGGTGCTGTAATTTCCACTGACACCAGCACCAGATTTGCCCCCCAATAGATGCTCATTAAAGGATTTAACTAACCATTTCAATTACAGAGCCTCTAAATTGTCATGGATAACTGTTTTGTCTTGCAACATCAATGCTGAGTCAGTTGAGTAGTGATTAATTTGCTTGACTGCTGCCTTCACTGGATGTGTGACCCATTTATCAGTCTGCTTCTCCAAATTCTAACCCTGATTCACGGTACTCCATGGAAACCAGCATGTAACTGAGCCAGTATGCCACATGGTGTGGTCGGAAAGGACACTGTCTTGCTCTGCTGGCATGTCCAGAAGCAGTAGGAAGTAAGAAAACACCCCTAATATGGCGAGAGTGAGGTGAATGGCCTCCAAAGGACACCACAGCTGCCCTGCCTCATCAACCAACACACCCAAGGTAATGCACAGAGTCACTCGGGACAGGGGCAAGGACGTGGGGGTCTATTCGACACCTGTCAGGCTTTCCATAAAAATTAACATAATTAATTTTGCTGCATCTGACTCCTCCAGAAAAATCAAGTGGCGAAACGTGCATCGGGGTGGGGGAGATGCCATCTCCATCCTGTCTCACCTGGTCTGCTCCTTTGGTATCATACTTTCGGGTACTTACTTTTCATGTATGACTTTATTGACACATGTGGCTCACTTGTATACATTTCTTACCTACCTGGTTATTATTTCCTCTTAGAGCTGAATCACTCATGATAGGATTATCCTTGATCATATTTTCCCAAGACTATTAAGCCATTCTGCTACATTTCACTGGTGCTGCATATCTCATTAGGAAGTAGTATTGGATGTCAGTCCACACCGCTATAGTGGACATTTTGTCCATTACTTGATTTTGTGATATATCATTTATTTGTATAAAGGTCTACAGTTTGTCTCATCCACCACTTTATTTGGTTTGATTAGCTGAATACATTTTCAATCTAACTGCATTGTTCTACTGTGCTGTTCTTCTGTCTATATAGCAGTGTCATAATATCGATGCTGTGGTGTCCCCCTGACTGAACACTCTCTTACATTTTTTTAATTTCAATTTTTATATCTTTCTATGTTTTCAATAAAGAGTTACTTGGTTTTTATTAAATGGTTCTCTTTTCTCCTCTAGATATTGGCCTTTAGTCTAGAGTATGTGTTTATAGTCTTGTTAGAAGTTCCATTGTCCCATAAATAAAAAACAATATTCATAATAACCATACTGATCTACAATACATACTGATAGCCATACTAATCTGAAGAATAAAGTTGCCATGTCATTTATTACCACTTAAGGAAAACCATAGAAACAAAGTCCATAAAATAAAGGCCCCTAAAATTATAATATTGTTATATATAGATACATTATATATACAAGTATATCTATTTTTATATATATATATAGAAAAATAGATATACTTGTATATATAATGTATCTATCTATATATATATATATATATATATATATATATATACACTGTGTTCCAAATTGTTATGCAAATAATATTTTCTCAGATTTTCCCAAATTACCTATATGAATTGCAGTCATTGTAATTTTCCAGTCAAATAACTATTAGAGTACAATTGAAAGGTTTTTGTACAATCTGCCGATGATAACAATATATTTTTTAAAAAATAAAACACTCAAACTGCACTCAAAATGCATGTCCCAAATTATTATGCACAGCAGAGTTTTCAACCTTTTCATTTTAATAAAGAACAAAAAAATGGTCATTTGTGAAATTATAAGCATTAGCAGGTTATTACAAACTGAAATCAAACAGTTTTCAACTCAAAACGTTATTCTAGGTGATGCTACATTTGCACATAGGACCCCTTGTTCGAAATGAGCTTCTGAACTCTCTCGTCCATTGAATTTGTCAGGTTTTGGATGGTTTCTGCTTCAATTGTTTTGCATGAGGACAGAATACCCTCCCAGAACAGATTATTAGATGTGAACTGCCTCCCGCCATCATAGACACTCCTTTTGATGATGCTCCAGAGGTTCTCAATGGGGTTGAGGTCAGGGGAGCATGGGGCCACAACTTAAGTTTGTCCCCTTTATGCCCATAGCAGCCAGAGATGCAGATGTGTTATGTGCAGCATGAGTCGGTGCATTATCATGCATGAAAATGATCTTGCTGCGGAATGCACGGTTCTTTTTCTTGAACCATGGCAGGAAGTGCTGTTTGAGAAACTCAACATAAACTATGGAGTTCATTTTTACCCCTTTAGGGATCCTAAAGGGTCCGACAATCTCTCTCCTCATGATTCCAGCCCAAAACATTACTCCACCTCCTCCTTGTTGGTGCCGTAGCCATATTTGCATGGGGTGTCCATCAACCAGCCATCCTCCACTCCATCCATCTGGACCATCGAGCGTTGCACGGCACTCATCTGTGAACAAAACAGCTTTGAAGTCAGTCTTCATGTATTGTTTGGCCCACTGGAGCAGTTTCTGCTTGTGTGCAGTGGATAGAGGAGGTCGACAGAATGTCTTATGCACAGCTGCAAACCTCTGAAGGAACTTGCATCTTATTGTTCGGGGGACGTTGGAGGCACCAGCAGCTTCAAAAACTTGTCTGCTGCTATGACAAGGCTTTTTTGCTGCTGCTCTTTTAACCTGATGCAATTGCCTGTAGGAAAGAGTCCTCAATTTTCCCTTATCAGTATGCACACGTGTGTACTGTGAATCAGCTACATACTTCTTGATTGTGCGATGATCACGATGAAGTGTCTTGGCAATGTTGATTGTAGTCATGCCTTGACCTAAACACTCCACAATTTGTTGCTTCTCAGCAGCCGACACATCCTTTTTCTTTCCCATTTTGGCAGAAAATGTAGACTGCTTAATAATGTGGGACAGCCTTCTTAAGTAGTCTTGCCTTTCATTGGACACACCTGCCAAACTAATTAGCACAGGTGTCTGCAATTGCTTACAGTGATATAAAGAGCCCTGACACACATCACCATCAATGAGTTTAACTGACAAACAAAAAAATTCTTACCTTATCACTCAAAAACAATTTTTGCATAATAATTTGGAACACAGTGTATATTATATATATATATATATATATATATATATATATATATATATACTGTATATATAGTTCCGTATACAAAAAATCAGCAGCACTCTGTAATTGGGTAGTCCAACAAAAGGTTTTTTTTAAGTGACTGCTTGAGAAGCGCCCCATAGAGAGAGCTTATATTTTCTTTGCTGTGGATCTGCTGCTATTTTAAATATGTATATATATATATATATATATATATTATATATATATATATACTCATCATCACATATGTATAATGGATTCAAGAGCAAATAAAATACTATCAAAAACTTACTGCAGCACAGGAGTTAAAGTAATAGAAAACCTCACGTCAGTCAATTAATGGTTCAGACATTTTTGCTTTATAATCAGAAAATTTGCAGCGCTGTTAGCAAAATAATAGTAATAATAAATAATAATAATAATAATACAGTTATTTTTATTATTATTACATTCTGCTAGCTCTGTAAATGTTTTTTTTTTCAGCTTCTGCTGTTTGGAGGAAGATTCAGTGGTCTGATAAGTATAATTGTTTGTCTGCACTCAATATGCCGGCAACATTTCATGATCCCCAATTCTTTCATTTCTTAACATATACTTACTACAGAAAACTTTGAATGATGCCCACCAGAGATGTCAATTGCTACTAAACTCACTCCAGTGATTTCAACTGTTCATCAGTTCGCTGAGCATGTCTGTAACTGAAGGATCATCAAATAAGGTTGCTGACAGTCATCACAGTCAGGCAACCCACAGGAAATTCTGCTGGAAAGCATTTTTGTAACCTTTAGAGGCAATTCAAGAATTTTTCTAGGTTATGTTAAACTTCTGTTACTCTATGTCAGTTTGAAGACTCCTGGCATGAATGTATTTATCTAAAATGTAAATATACAATAGAACATTGCTGTCTGAACATGTTAGTCTTATGATGAATGTAAAATTATACGTTTGCTTCTATTTGATAAAATTGCATTACCATATTCAAAAATTGTGAATAATGCATGCAATTTGTGAATGATGGAATCCCAAAATTCATGAAAATCTTTTTTATAACATAGGAACTTTCAGTGTAAACTCAACTTTTCTTCTTTCATGCTACTCATCTAAATATAATTAAACCATGCTAAGTGTTAACTTTTTTCATAAATCAATTGTGCATGCCAAGATAATAAATTTTGTAATATAATTTGATAAAGAAAAAAATTGTATTTATCTACCTATCTTTACCATTTGCATTTTTCTTAGTTAATGTACTGTTTGGCACCGTGGAGGAGAAACTTTGCATTCAGTGAAGAAGTCTTGAGGACCTTAAGGCATGAATGTAATTGCTGAGAGACCATATTACAAAGAAAGAGTGAGGAAGATAGAGAACCTAGCTGCACACACATATAAATACTGGCACTGACTTTCCTAATGCACCTATCAATTAAACAAAATTATAGAAAAAAGTTTTGAAAAATCTAAAAATGTTTGTGGAATGCAAGATTTTGACACCAATGCAAGGTTTTCATGCTATGCTTGCTCAGCTTCGACAACGTGACTGGAGTAAGATTTGTAGCAAATCGCACACGGAGGTGTACACCACTTTGTGCCTCGCCTAAGAGTCATGTTTCAGCCCAGAGCCAGTTTTCACCTTCCTGACCAGTGTCACTTTATGAAGTAATTATAACTTTAGAACGCTTCGGATTCTGAGAATGTTTTTTCGTGGAACATTGTTCTTCATGTTAGTAGTAAATTTGGATCAAATGATTTGCATTTTTTATGAAAATATTGAAAACTTGACAAAAAATGTAAACAGTTTGAAATTTTTTAACTTTTAATTTTGGCACCTGTAAATCAAATAGTTATACCATACAGAATAAATAGTAATTGACATTTACCACATCTCTAACTTACATCGACATATATTTCAAAAATTAAGTTTTTTGTTAGGAAGTTAGAAGGGTTACAATTACTCAGCATTTTAAATTTTTTCAACAAAATTTGGCCACTTTTTTTGAGTGGCCACATCACATTTAAAGTGACTTTGATGTGACAGAAAATACCAAAAACTTACACTCTTTTAAAAACTGCACCACTCAAAGTGCTCAAAACCACATATAGAAGTTTATTAACCGTTCAGGTGTTTAGCAAGAATTAAAGCAGTATGGAAAGAAAAAATAAAAATTATGCTTTTTCTCACAAAAATTCTCCTGAGTACACTGATTCCCCGTATGTGGTGGAACACTTTTTGGGAGCACGGCAGGTGCTTCACTGTTGATTCACAGAATTTTAGAACTTTCAACCGTGAAAGTGAGAAATACATTTTTCTACAAAAATGTTGCTTTAGCACCAAATTTTTCATTTTCACAAGGATAATAAAAGAAAATACACCATATTGTGCAATTCTACTCGGTAAACTTTTAATTCTAATGTGGTGGAAAACTACTGACGATAGATGCTATTGCATAAGCGCTGCCAGCACCATCTTTGTGGAGACAATTTTTTTCTCCCTTTAGCAAAATGCTCTGCCTGCGCAGTAGCATCAATCGGATCGACGATAGATGCTACGGCGCAGACACGGCTAGCACCATTTTGAGAAATAATATTTTTTCAGAATAAATTTATATGATTAAATAAAACAATTTAATGTACATTATACAAGAGATCATGCTGCAGAACAGGCACTACCGCCTGCCTGTTGAATGTGATTTTTTTTCCAATTCAAATAATAATTAGTATGTAAAATTGGGGCAGGTGACTGAGCAATCAGTGACCAGTCATAAGCTATCAGTATGAATATCTAAGCAGAGCACCACGTAAAGACCCCCCACAGCCCCACTGAAAATAAAGTTTGAAAACCACAAGGCGGATTTAATCAACATAAGTATGATTTTAATCAGTTTAACGGTGTAAAACCTGACACTGTAGGTTACTGAGGACAATCCTTCTGACAGGTTCCCTCTAATGTATTCACTTTATTGAGATAAGTTATGAAAGCCTCAAACATCTCCTTTGGACCTGACCAGAAAATGAATGCATAGACCACATATCTTAAAATACCTTGATATAACTCAGGAAGGGGTTATTCAGGAAAAAAAAACATATTTACTGGTCTGCAACAAATTAGCAAAGTGCAAGTCACCGGGGTACAAATAGCTGTCCCCGTGCACTGTAAAATCCATAATGAAACTGCCATCATCCACAATGCACTCCGTCCACCCTTGCAACCTGCTGTTTTAACTTTTTCAATACAGAGAAGAATTTTAGGGGGCGGTAAGATCTATTTCATGCTATCTCCTATATTTTCCATAGACTAGTCTGCTGGGTGAGCACCCGGTGTTCCCTTCGTTTGGCTCTGTCTGTTACTCCTTCAACCAAAGATGAACATGGCAGTTGGATGTTAGATACTGCTGACATACATTCTCCACACACCTCTTATTCAGAGCATTCTTTTCACAGGATTGAGTGAAGGTGGGAAGTTGAGAAGAGGTGATCTCTTATTGTTCGAGTGTTCAATTAACCTACATATTTTTTCCTGTAATGTTTGCAGAACAAAAAAAATGGACTGATGCAATGAGTAATCAAAGTATTAACAAACATTGATTGTTCAATTCACCTGTGCCTTTGTCCTCCAAGATTATTTAGATGAATACATTTTAAAGGCTGATACAATAAGTAATCAGCAGGCCTTGACCAATTAAACAAGTCAATAAACAACAATAGTCAACGTTCAGACTCATATGAAAAATAGCTTATGTCCCTCAGCCTAATGAATAATATATCTGGAATAATTAAGAATAAACGAGGTGTCATCACATGCACCATTTGACTTTTGCAGAGCTAAATTTACTGGAATAAATAGCAAATGCGGTTTCATGCTTGCAGAGCCCTTGATGTGCCTAAACAGTGGAAATACCCCACAAGTGATTCCATTTTGGAAGCTACATCCTTCATGGAACTTAGAGGTGTGATGAGCACCTTGAACCCACAATTGCTTCACAGAACTTTATAATGTTGAGCTGAGAATATGATAAAACACATTTTCCCCACAAATTAGCCCCACATTTTTTTATTTTTAAGTGTAACAGACTTGATCCATGACTTGATCCATTGGAAAAGGCTCTGAGTGCCAGAACAGCAGAACCCTTCCTATGAGTCTTACTATTAAACAAACTACAGCTTTCAGGGAATTCATCTGAGAGTGCAGTGAGCATATTGATATCACAGGTGTGTCACAAAATTTCATACATTGAGTAGTGAAGTAAATAATAATTACATTTTTATCACAAAAAATTAGTTATTGCCCCAGATTTTAAATTTTCACACTAGTAAATGGGTAAAATAGCACTCAAATTTATCACACAATTTCTCTTGAGCATGGCAATACCCTGCATAGAGCTGTTTAGTACTGCTTAGCCGCACAGCAAAAATCAGAAGGGAAAAAGCACTTACATCTTGGAAACAATATTTCATAGAAGTTTATGGACTCCATATGCAAGAGCCCCAAAATGCAAGAAGAGCAGAAGCCCCCCTTTAGTGATCCCATTTTGTAAATGACAACCCTCTTGGAAACTATCTACAGGTGTAGTGACTATTTTGACTCCTAGGGTGTTTTCTAGAAACAAGCAGCAATGTGTGTAAAATTGCAAACTGCCATTGTGCTATGACTGCCAAAGCACATTCACTCGGGTAATGTACAAACCAGGAAAATAAATACCTGAACTGGAAAGATCCCTGTTCAGAATAGGAAAATCCCTTCTCTTACCCTGGTTTGTCCATGCCTGATATTGAAGGTTGGCACCTTAAGATAACACAATGGCTCCAACACTTGATGGCGGTTTATCCTGAATATTCAGAGGACACCTTTGGCACTCAAAACATAACACTTCAGGAATAATTGAATTGAATCAAAGATTTTTAATTCACAGTCGACTAATGAAAGGTCTTTCTTTTTGTCTCACACCCTCATTCAATCGGTTTATGTTGGATCAGGAAAAGCAGCGCTTTTTCAGATCACTTAGACTAAAAGTACAGTTTTCGGCAGAATATTTCTTCCACTTCCACCGATATTTCAGTACAAAATCGTGATCTATTCAGACTTAAACAACTAAACTTACACATACCAAGTACGTTTAATCCCCCGGGTTTATCACCCAATAGAAACATACATTTTACTTGTCCCAAAAGATGTCAACCTCAACTTAACCCCTTAACGACCGACGATACTCCTTGAAACGGTGGCAGTTAAGGATACTTAAGCCACAGTGCCGCTTTTTAACGGCGCTGAGGAATAAGGGTATAGCGTCTCCCAGAGTTGGAATTTCTCTGAGTTCCCAGCTGCTGGGGGTAGCTGAGACCCCAGAAAACATGATTCAGGTCAGTTTTTACCAACCCCAGTGTTGTAATCACTATTATCAATGGTATAACGGCAGCCGCAAAAAGGTCAGATTTTCCATTTAATTTCTCTCTCCTCTGATGTGATCGCACATCAGTGGAGAGAGAAATAGGGTCCCCCGATCCCCTCTAATACCTCCATTGTCCCTGCCACCCCCATGAAGTCCTCCAGGCCATTGGCTTCTTCTTCCAGGAGAAAAAGGTGGGCACATTCACAGTGCGCCCGCCGAGATCTGCCGACGGGCACCTGGCAACAATAGGAAATTTTTTCTATTGGTTGATTTTGATCACTGTGATAGACACTATCACAATGATCAAAATAAAAAAGATATAAAATCAAACTCCACTTTATCACGCTCTTAGTTATCTAAAAATAAAAAAAAATAAAAAAAATAATTTATTTTTATTTCTCCAGTAGGGTAGGAGTTGGGCTAAAGTGAGTAAGGCTAAAGTTAGAGTTAGGGTTCAGCTAAAGTTAGGGTTAGGGTTATACTGGGGTTAGGGTTGGTCTAAAGATAGAGTTGGACTAAAGTTAGGGTTGGGCAAAAGTTAGGGTTGAAGGTAAGGTTAGGGTTGGGCTAAAATTAGGGTTGGGTTAGTGTTAGGATTGTGGTTATGGTTGGGATTACAGTTAGGGTTGGGATTAGGGTTAGGGGTGTGTTAGGGTTAGGTTTTTGATTAGGGTTATGATTAGGGTTGGGATTAGGATTAGGGGTGTGTTGGGGTTACGGTTGTTGTTACGGTTATGATTAATGTTGGAATTAGGGTTAGGGGTATGTTGGGGTTAGAGCTGGAGTTAAAATTGGGGGTTTCCACTGTTTAGGTACATCAGGGGGTCTCCAAACACGACATGGTGCTATCTTTGATTCCAGCCAATTTTGCGTTCAAAAAGTCAAATGGTGCTCCCTCCATTCTGAACCCTGCCATGTGCCCAAACAGTGGCTTTTCCTCACATATGGGGTATCAGCGTACTCAGGAGAAATTGCACAACAAATTTTGTGGTCTATTTTCTCCTGATACCCTTGTAAAAATAAAAAAGTTTGGTTCCAAAGTACATTTTTTGTGAAAAAAGTAAAATGTTCATTTTTTCCATCCAGATTGCTTTAGTTCTCGTGAAGCACTTGAAGGGTTTATAAACTTCTTGAATGTAATTTTGCGCACCTTGAGGGGTTAAATCTTTAAAATGGTGTCACTTTTGGGTATTTTCTGTTATATTGACACCCCAAACTCACTTCAAATGGGAGTGGTCCCTAAAAGAAAATAGTTTTGTAAATTTTGTTGGAAAAATGAGAATCGCTGGTCAACTTTTAACCCTGCTAACGTGCTGATAAAGGTGGTTTTATCATTGTCATGGATAAAACACATTACTATCAATTATCCAGTTGAATGACAGAAACAGCTATGCCACCATAGATCGGAACTCAACTTTCAAGATAGCAAGAGAGATTTGCCACATAGTGGATCTGTGTAAGGAACAAGGGGTCATAGATTCTAAATTAGGAGAGTTTCTGATGAATTTACATCCTATCACTCAAGCTTTCTATATACTTCCCAAAGTGCATAAAACCCTCCCGTAGCCCCATAGTGGCATTTACAAATTACAACTTTTCAACTTTGGCCATAACCTTACAAAATTGTTTTATCTCCACTGTGGAGACATGGGGGGTAGGCGGGCACCTCGGTCCACTAGCCGAAACTGAATGGACCAGGGATCTTCCTGCAGAAGTCTCCCCTTGATGTGGGCATAACGCTACTCAGACTGCACATCGTGAGGGTAAAACAGTGTGGCAATGCTTTATTGAACTACAAAACAGGCAGATAACATGAAGAACAGTCCCAGCAAATAAGTCCAAGATGGTGCACATTACAGAGTCTCACCCTTCCGTTGACTCGCCGGGATAATGGCAGCTGTTACTTCAGAGCTCCCAGAGTTGGCTACCCCACCTGTGGCATGCACACAGAGAGGAGGTAACAACATGTGTATTGAGATGACAGTCCAATCAGGTACAAGGCCAGTTGACCCGAGAGTCACAACCTGGCTTCTCAGAACATTTTCCATGGAGCTAGGCAACAGACTGGTCCAAATCCCGGCTTTCTCCAATCCATGTTTCAGCAATGGTCTATGGATCAGATCTGTATTCTTCCAACTGTGGCTGAAAACTCCTAGGTTGTTTCCTGTAGAATAATAGATCTGTGTCCCTAGTGATGGAGCTGTGATATTGGCTGCTGTTCTGTCTCTGGTCCTTTGGATTTAAGGATGTTTTTGGCAATCTCTAGCCATCTCTGTCTCTCTTTATACTGAAGCATGTAACCTATTTTCAAATATAACAGGTGTCCTTCAGTCCAGCATCACAGATAAGGGTAAGAATGGAGATGAGATCAAGTGTTAGGGTCTGCGGAACGCACCAAATATAAGATGTGGAGAGGTGCGTTCGCAGCCCGGGGTCCACTGTGCACTATATAAAGATTGATATTAGCGCATGGCGGCCCAGCCATGCCACCCTTTTATAGCAACAGCTACAGGACCTGCCAGAAACAAGGACCAATGAGAAACTGTTCCAAACACATGTAGTTTCAGGACCTTCCTGGTGGACCAATAGGAGCTACTGCAGTACCTGAACTTGTGACCCCTGATCTCCAATGAGAGATCTTACCCTGGCATGCTCAGAAGGGGAAACGCAGGACTTTGTCCCAAAGACGTCTGCTCCAGCACTGGCTATAATAGCAGATCCAGGAGAGACAGCAGCAAGTCTCTGCACAATACTGGAATGGGCAAGACGCTGGGACCGACGTCTCTGCTGAGCAGGCTCCACTGCGGCCGGAGATGAATGGGGACCGCAGCGGAACTGGTTTGAGACTCCCTTGTGCAGCAGCGGGAACTCAAACCCTAACATTACCCCCCTTCTATGGGCCTCGCTGCACTCAAAGGCAGGGATGAGCTGCGGAGCATGAACATGCTCGGCAGGCTCCCAGGACCTATCCTCAGGACCATAACCCCTCCAATCCACCAAATAAAATTTTTTTCCTCGTACCACCTTGCACCCAACAATGGCGTTCACCTCATGATCGTTGGTAGATGAACCTGATGTCCCGGCAGATGACTCGGAAAACCGGGAAATGGCCACGGGTTTCAGGAGGGACACATGAAAGGTGTCAGTGATACCAAGGCGAGGCGGAAGGGCAAGGCAGTAAACCACCGGGTTCACCTGCTCAAGAACTTTAAAGGGGCCCAAAAAGCGAGGTGCCAACTTGGTGGACTCTACATGTAGCCTGATGTTTCAGGCAGAAAGCCACACTAGGTCACCCGAAGCAAATGTAGGAGCGGGGCCGATGGGCATCGGCCGAAGACCTCATCCTCTCTTTGGAGGCCGAATGGCATCCTGGGTGCGGTCCCAAATGTCCCATGCCTCCACAGCCCAGTCTGCCACCGTGGAGGAAGACACGGGCATGGGCACTGGTACCCGCGGATGCTGACCGTAGTTCAGGAGGTAAGGGGTCTGTCCGGTGGAGTTAGCCACAGCATTATTTAAAGCGAATCACCCACAGTAGCAAGGATGCCTAGTCATCTTGCCTGGCAGAGACAAATGTCGCAAGTATGTGACCAAGGTCTGGTTGGCCCTCTCTACCAACCCATTTGTCTCGGGATGGTATGCAGAGAGAGATTCAACTCAATGCTGAGTAAACGACACAGTTCTCTCCAGAACGAGACGCAAACTGGGGACCTCGATCACTGACAATTTTGTCTGGCATACGTGTAGGCGGAAAATATGCCTAATGAATAATGCTGCCAAGGCCCGTGCAGACGGTAACTGTGGTAACGGCACTAAGTGCACCATTTGGAGAAGTGGTCGGTTATCACCAGATGATGGGCAGCCCCGAGACTTGGGTAAGCCCACCACAAAATCCATCCCGACCATCTCCCAAGACCTGTCTTCCACCGGTAAGGGAAAAGTAACCCAGCTGGCCGTCGTCGAGGGGACTTATTCTTGGCGCAGGAGACGCACGCCTGAACGTATTATCTGCGGCCACCAGTATGTCCTCGCCAGCAACTCAGAAGTCCTTTTTGTCCCAAAATGTCCACCCACCCTGGCGAATGTGCCAGAGAGTACTCCGGTTGCAAATTGGTGGGCACAAAAGTCTTGCCCGAGGCAAAGACCAAGCGAAACCGGAGCCACCGCTCTTTGGCTGTCTGTGGGGACAAAAGGAGGCTCCTCCTCCACCTCCCAGAGGACACCACGGAGCAGATAGAGGTCTGCGCGAATGTTCTTCTCACGGAGAGGAAATGGAGGGGAAATGGAACTAGGAAAGAACAAGGACCATCTGGCTGACGGAATTTAGCCGCGGGCTGTCTGCAAATGCACCAAGTTCTTGTGGTCCGTGAATACTTGGAACGGAAACGAGCCCCTTCCAGAAGATGTTCCACTAGGAGAAGGCCAACTTCTAGCCATAACTCCCTGTCCCTGATGGAATAATTCCTCTCTGCTGTTGTAAAGGTCTTTGGAAAAGAATAAGCAGGGTTGCTTCCGACTCTGGGCATCCTTTTGAAAAAGGACTGCTCCACACCAACAGAAGAGGCATCCACCTCTAAAATAAAGTGTTTTTATCGTCATCGGGCGATGTAAGATGGGAGCACTGGCGAATGCGACTTGATGGAGGAGAACGCCTTGGTGACCTCTCTGCCACAACTTGGGATTAGCTCCCTTCTTGGTGAGGCTACCAAGGAGCTACCAAAGTAGAGAAGTGGGGAATAATTGGCGATAGTGTTAACGCCTTAAGGGAGTGGGTTTCTTGCCAATCCACACAGCCTGTAGTTTGGTAAGTATCCATAGCCAATCCCTGGGTGGAGATGATATAGCCCACGAAAGGTAGGAGTCTTGCTCAAACTGGCACTTCTCCTACTTCGCATATAGGAATTTGCTCGCAAGAGGTCGAAGACCCTTCAACATCTCTCCGGTGGGAGGCCCAAATCTGGAGAAAAGATGAGAATTGTCATCCAGATAGACTACCACCGAGGTGGTCAACATATCCTGAAGATGTCGTTCACAAAGTCTTGGAAGACAGCTGGTGATTACAGAGCCCAAAGCCATTACCAGATATCATAATGCCTCCCTGGTGTTAAATGCCTCTTCCATTCATCCCCCTTAGGATGCGAATCAGGTTATACGCACCCCGCAGGTCTAGCTTATAAATACCCTTGCTCCCCAAAGCCGTCAAGAGCTCAGAGATTAGCGGCAAAGAACTTATTTTCACAGTGATAGCGTGAGACCCTATAATCAATGCACGGACGTAATTCTCCATTCTTCTTCTGCACAAAGAAGAACCCCGCTCCCGCTGGTGACACCGACTTCCTAATGAATCCCCTTGCCAAGTTCTCCTGAATATATTGGGACATGCCTCTGTCTCAGGAAAGAGAGGGGATAAACCCTTCTCTAGGAGGCTCAGCTCCAGCAAAAGGTTGATAGGACAGTCATAGGGGTAATGAGGCGGAAGAGTCTCCGCAGCCTTCTTCGAGAAACGTCGGCATAAGACCAATAGACCTTGGGAAGAGAGAGAGGTCTATGGGATCTCAGTGGTGTTGACCTGCACGCTGTCCCTAATGCATTGCCTTTTACATAAATTACCCCAAACCCAGAAATCTCCCTGATGACCACTCAATATGGGGAGAGTGGTGGCGGAGCCAGGGTAATCAACAAAACCTCATCTATACCCTCAGGAGGATATAAAATGATATATTCTCCTGATGGGAAGTAGACATAGACAGGTGAGTGGGACAGACTGATGGGTATTTGTGTGGGCAAATTCTCCGTTCAAACAAACGTACGATATGGTTCAGCCAGCAACACCAAAGCACGGTGTGGCAAGAAGCAAAGGAGGACGACATAAAATTCCCCTCTGCCCCAGAATCCACACACAGCTTGGGGTAGTGGTGGTAGAACCGTGGTAATTAATCCCCTTGAGGAGCACTTTAGGGGCAAAACTCATGGCGTCCATGACCCTATTCCTACGGTTACTGGGCGCGACCATTTATTCAGCCCCTGTGGACATCGGTGGCAAAATGTCCCTGCTGCTGGCAAAATATAAAACATCGGGGATGGACGATGACCCGAGATTTAATCCTGCTAGGAGCAACCTCCGAGGTCGGGCGCCTGAACAGGACTCCAGAGGGGTGGCAAGGTAGAGCCAACCGGACACTCTGCTTCCACTGGGCACGTTCCAGCCTCCGCTCTGTGAAACGGAGTCGACGCGGGGGAAATAGCGATAAGCTTAGCCAGGTGGCAGGAATCTCCCTGATACCAAGGCGTATTTCACATGACCTGCCAGTCCTCCAGAACACGGGAATGAGGACTTTATCTGGCCACCTAATTCCGAGGCCAGAGTCCGAAATTGGACAGCAAAATGGCGACCAAAGACGAAACCTTGGGTAATTGCCAGCAGTTGGAATGCCGTATCGTGGGTGACCTGAGGTCCTAGAAAAAAACCTTTTTCAGAGCCTCCAAAAAATAGAAGCGCTCTGCACCACACGTCATCGCGATCCCACAGCAGCGTTGCCCACTCCAAAGCTCTGCCCGACAGAAGAGCTATCACAAAGCCACTTGTGCCGATCCGTGGGAAACGTCAGCCCGAACTCAGGTGTATGGAGCACGACTTACGAATCCCCACATTGCTTGCTGTCCCAGAAACTTGTCTGGAAGCGGGGGTGGGACAAGTAGGGACAGATGTGGAAAGGACAAACTGGCTGAGCTACGCTACAGCCGAGCAGCGACTACGGGAAATCCAACTAGGGTGCCTCAAGAGCCCCAACCTATCCCCCCACTGCGGATTACAGCTGTAAACCGTTCATTCGCCATTTTATACCCGACCCTGGCGCTAAATTAGTTAGGGTCTGCGGAATGCACCAAATAAAGATGGGGAGAGGTGCGTTCGCAGCCCGGGGTCCACCGTGCAGGCGGAGCCTGCGCTAGTAAAATGGCCAAGAAGCGAACTCTGTGATCCGCAGAGTCGCCAAAATAAAAGTCTTAAAACCTGTCCCCAATTTTTCGAACTCTTTAATCCCAGAGCCGCCAGAGGGTGCCACGCGCTAAATGGCGATTTTGTGCGAACTCACTTTAACACAACTGAGTCGAAAAATAAACCGCTAGGGCGCTGTCTAGCGTTGAAAGTGAACCCTGTTTACGTCACAGAGGCTGAGACAAATTCTGGCCCTTCCCCCCCCGGTACCGTGAACGAAGCGAACATAAAGTGTAGCGCTAATTCCCGTGGATCCCCAAATCTAGGGCAAAACCCGGGCCCTGAATAGGCAAAAAAACCCCCGGTTTTTATCCGGAAATTTAGGATCAGGACACCTAAGCAGCACCCAACCCTCCCGAAAAGTGGTTTTGGGGGGTTTTTCGGGGCCCCTTAACCCAAAACCCACCAGCCCACACGGGCCCAAAGAAAACGATTGAATTAGGATAGGCCCGCCATGCCCCCTTTTATAAAACAGCTACGGATCCCAGAAAAAAGGGCCAATGAAAAATTTTCCCAAAAATTGTTTCGGCCCTTCCCTGGGGGGCCCAAATGGAGCGCTGAGTCCCGAACAGGGGCCCCCCTTCTAAGGGAAGATTTAGGGGATGCTCAAAAGGGAAAAAAGGGACTTGCCCCAAAAGATTTGCCCCGCCTGTTAAAATAGAACCGGGGAAGGACGCAAGCCCTTTGCAGTAGGGAAAAGGGAAAAACGTGGGAGTGATTGGTGGGGCTCTACTGCAGGAGATAAAGGGGGGGGCCCAGAAACGGGTTCGAGACTCCCTTTTGCGCAGCGGGAAAACAACCCCTCTAAAACCATTTAAAAGCAATTTTTTTCCCTTTTTTTTGAAGACAATGGGCCCAAATAAAATAAAACCCGGGTTTTTCGGATTTTTTTAAAAACCAAAAGGCCATTAGGGTTTTGGGAAATAAAGGTTTTAAGAAAAAGTTTGAGAAAAAAATTTTTGAAAAATTTTTTTGGATACCCCCCCCCCCCTTCCCTTTTTCCCCCAAAAAAAAAAAACGTTTTTGAATAGAAAATAAGTCTTTTTTTAATGATATTTTGAAAAGTATTAATGGTTTGATTACTGAAAAATTTCTAATTTTTTAATGTAATTGAGTTCTTTTAAAATTTTTTTTTAAAACCCATGAATTTGAAAGCACAGGTTTTTTTTTTATATAAAAAAATATTTACCTCCCTTTTTTTTCCCTTTTCCCCCCTTTTTTTTTTTGCCCCTTTTTTTTTATCCCCCGCTTTTTCCCTTTTTTTCCCCTTCCCCCCTTTTTTTTTTTTTTTCCCCTTTCCCCTTTTTACCCCAAAAACATTATATTCCCTTTTTTTCCCCTTTCCAAATTTTTTCCCCCAAATTAAATTTTTTTATTTTTTTTTTCCCTTTTTTTTTTTTTTGTGCCCTTATTTTGTTTTGGTTAGTTAATTAAAAATCTTTCATAAACCCCTTTTTGCAAGGGGGTTCATGTGTTCCAAACCCCAAAAATTACCAGTATCTGTATTTTTTTTTACAACATTTTTTTTTTGGGGCATTGAGAGCGGGGGTTTTTTTTGAAGAAAAAAAATTTTTAAACTTTGCTTAAGTGTGGCGAGTGATGGACCGGGGAAGGTGAACGGGGAAAAATACTTTTGATTCAAAAGAGTTTTTGGGAAAACCCCTTTTAAAAAAAACCTTGTGAATTTGGGGTGAGTCATGAAAATTTGGTTTCCCAAAAGCTTTTTTATGTTTATTTTTGGGGGGGTTTCTTAAA
>JARQOD010000001.1:66385455-66421357 GCA_033576555.1 Oophaga sylvatica | reverse complement strand
TCAGGAAAATTTGGGGTGGAAAAAAAATTCTAGATTCCAGTTTAAAAGGAATATTTACATATTGATTAAATGGGGGGGTCCCAGTGGGCAACTCAGGGGAACCGTAAATAACTTTTAATGTCCTCGTTTGCTCCGCCATTTCATAGAGGTCCAGAAAACCTGGTTGAGGCCCCCGGGGTTTGCCCCTAAGGGGGGGAGAAGTTTTTTGACATTTCTTGAAACTCAGTTTTCCGCCCTTTTTTCTTTTGTCTTGCGCAGTTTCTTGATCAGTCAATATAGTTTTCAGCTTTATGTTCCCGCCCTGATTCTCTCCCTTTGTTCTTAAGCAGCCACAGCTGAGCATCTGTTCAAAAATTACCTGCGGGTGCCTGACCCCGGGAAAACCTTTGGACTATGTACCCGCATTTACGGGGAACCGAACACTTGTGGCTCGGGAACCTGCTTTTGAAAGATCCACGTTTGATGGACTTACGGTAACAGAGAAGAGATCCTGAACTGTTGGGAGAGTGTTTGTGAGTTAAGTTATCTGGCCTGCTTTTCTTTGCTTCTGTATCTGCAAACTGGTATTTTTTTTAAAAATTGTATGAAGAATCAAACTTTCTATATCAAACCTGTGTCTCATGTATTTTCTCGCACCAAGCAAAACGCTATAGAACTGTACTCTACTTACAGTGAAAACCTTTAATTACCCTCTTGAGTACGATCACGGAGCAAGACCCAAAGAGCATTTTTTTAATTTGTTTGTAGTGGTGTACATTGCATATTTTGCATCCAAATTCTCAAGATCAGAGGTTTATAGACAAATTATTATTTGTAAAAATTTTACTTTTGTTTTTCAACTTTTAAAATTCAAAATCTTGATTCTGTGTTCTTTTGTCGAGGCTTTTCTGTAAACCAAAATGATTCAGGTTTTCTTGTGTGTGTTTATTTTTGGTTTTCTTTGTTTCTGTCGTTTTTTTATCATGATTTTTTATTTACTAGTTTGTCTGTCCTACCGTTTAGGTGCAGGTTTAAATGCCTTCCTCTAATGGTTTTCCCTTTGGGGTTGAAGATTTTTTGGATTTTTTCCAGGTTGTTCTTGTTTGGTTGCAGTTTTTTTGTGTGTGATCCCTTTCCTCCTTAGAGAATTTTATCAAATGATCCTAAAAAGCGCAAAGGGGACTTCGGGTAATCATAAAAAATAGTCGGGTTTTTTTCACCCCATATGGGTGATTTCCAGGGTCGGGATCCGGGTTTTTGGGCGTGTCCCGGGGCGAGCGCCAAACCGCAGGCCGAGTTTGATAGTGGGGGGGATTTCAAAAAATCCCTTTCCTCCACTATGCGTAACAATACGCAGGTGGCAAACCTGGTAACGGACTTGCGGCGCGTCTTTTTAGACCGCGCAGTCCTCGCTATTGCGGCGAGGGGTCGCCGCAACGAATTACACAGGGCTATGTGCCCTGCTTCTTTCCCGGAGGTGTTCCGGGAGGTGTCCTACACCTCCGGAAAGAGCGGTGTCAGAAGGGGGCGGGGGGAGAGGGCGGAATTTCCGCTCTCCAAACGCTGTGGTTTCCGGACCGTGGAACCCAGCCTATAAAGATGTGGGTGTCAGAAAGGAAAGATGGCTAATTCGAGTAACCCTTCGACTCGAAACATAAATTTCGGTATTATTGAATTGAACAAAATATTTTTAATTCAAACCAAACCAATTAAAAAACAGAACGTAGTTTCCCAAAATTTTGGCACAAGGAGGCCTTTATAAGGTTTATACGCTTGGCAAATATTAAGGACCACCACATAAAACCCTATCGTGGGCAGCCTATTTCAGACCTGAACCACATGAAAACCCTGGAATGTGATCAAAGGAGAGGATAGTCACAAGCCATCAAACAAAAAAGAGCCTTAAATTTTTGGGCCGAAGAGTGTGAAAGATGAGGAAAGCATGCCAGACGATGAAAGGTTTTAAAAATCATGTTTTTCCACAAATATTGATTTCAGAACTTCCTTGAGTTAAAACATTGTATTGTGTTTCTAAATGTTTGAACTTGTTTTTTGCTTTATTTTAGGTTGAGAGCAACGGGTTTTTTTTTAAAATTTTGACTTTTTTTTTTTTGTCAAAAAAATGCAAAATGTATGCTTGGAAATTCAGTGACGTTGTCACAAGTTTATAGACTAAAAGAACAATTTACATTTTATCAAAGAAATATACTATAAAGAGAAAAAAACAGACAAACTAAAACATTGGAAAAGGGGTCTTTAATTTTTGCCAAACGTAATGAGCAAAGAAATACAAATATAATGAAATTAGAAAAAAGCAATGCTTATAAATTTGATCAACATCAGTTTCGTTTATCAATATAGGAAACATATACAACAAATCAATGTAAAAATATTGAAGACTTATTTTATTTAATTTGATGTTGTTAATCTCCTTCACAGGGGATCAGCATCCAAAAAATAGAAATGAAGGTACAACTAAAAACGAAACAGTAAAAATCATGCAACTAGGTACTTTCAATTTAACAGTGAGAACTCTGTACAAGAAAACAATTCTTATCTATATGGATACAAAATGGGTGATTCCAAGATCCCAGGGGAGGAGAGCGGTCGGGTTTATAAGGGGAGGAAGACAGTATTTGGTAAATCCTAGCATGTACTATTATACTGGTATCTGAACAAAAGGAAGTTAAAGGAAAGAAAAAAAGGAAAGAAAACAAGAAAAGAAAAATTTAATCAGTGAAAGTAATAACAAGTTACCTGTCCCCCAGTGCATCGGCATTATGGTGTGCTAGCTAACCGGAGCGGTGGCTTGTGTATATTGGGCTCCACGCTTGTTTTTAAACCGCACAGCACCTCCGTCACTTCCGGGTGGGCACATGACGAAGGTATTTATGTAACCGGGAGTTATGTCTTCTGAACTTGCTTAGAATTCCCGAGTGCGATATAGCAGCCACATTTGCTGGGGGGGGTGAAGAGGAGAGAGAGTTATGTGGCCAACAATAATACAAAGTAACATAGTTATTAAGGTTGAAGGAAGACTTTAAGTCCATGTATTAAAACCCAACCTATCCTAACCTGCCCCTAACATGTTGATCAGAGGAAGGCAAAAAAAAACCCATGTGGAAACAGTAAGTTTACATTGGGGAAAAAAATTCCTTCGCGCTCCCATACGGCAATAGACTGCTTCCTTGATCAATGAAATTACGAAACTAAGTTTAACCTGTAGTATTACTTTTTTAAAGAAAGGCATCCAGTCCCTCTTAAATTTTGTAGGGAATCACTATTACAAATTGACGCAGAGAGTTCCATGTCCTACGCTTTCAGTAAATAAATTGCGTCTGTGATTGCTTAAACCTTCTTTCCTTCGACGAGAGGATGTAATTGTCCCCGTCAAGAAAAACAGCAAAAAACAAATGTCCAAAAATAAAAATTTTTTTTCAAAAATTGCATGAAATGGTAATATAAGGGTATTTAGTAAACCATAATTTTGATCAACAGAATTACACGCCTCCTGCCACTCAAGGCAACCTTTTGTGGGACAGTCCTACTCTAATAAAAAACCTTTCCACTTGTCAAGTGACGTAAATGTGAAAAAGGCAGAGGAACTGAAACCACCATTGAGATAGGCCAGACAGGATGGATTTTCAATTAGAAAAGGGCGGCCCCCTTATATGAAAGTTGCATCTGAATACATAGAAAACTAGTTCTGAACTGAAAAATAATTGATGTGTATGCAAAATTAAATGCAATTAACACATGCCTTACACAGAAAACAGGCCAAAAAACAAATGTCCAAAAATAAAAAATTTTTTTTCAAAAATTGCATGAAGGTGTAATATTAAAAGGGTATTTAGTAACATATTTTGATCAAAGAATGTACAAGCTCCCCGCCACGTAAGGCAACCCTTTGTGGGACAGTCCTCTCTAATATTAAAAAAACCTTTCCACTGTCAATGAGTAAAGTGAACAAGGGAGGGAACTGAACCCACCAGTTGAAAACATAGGAGACAAGTGGATTTTCAATTCAGAAAAGGGGGGTCCCACTCTTATATGCCAGAATGCACTCTGATACATGAAAACAGTTGAATGAAAAAGTAAGTTGTGTGTATGCAAGTTTTTTTTATGTAGTTCAGAGGCATTCTGTGCATATAAGGGGGGACCGCCTGTTTTGAATTGAGAAATCCATCCTGTCTGGCCTATGCTTCAACTGGTGGGTTCAGTTCCTCTCCTTGTTCCATTTAAGTCACTTGACAAGTGGAAAGGTTTTTAATATTAAGAGAAGTCCCACAAAGGGTTGCCTTGACGTGGCGGGATGGCTTGACATTCTTTTGATCAAAATTATGTTTTACTAAATACCCTTATAATTATTACTACCTTCTTTGCAATTTTGAAAAAATTTTTTTTATTTTTGGACATTTGTTTTTTGTGCCTTTTTTTCTGTGTAATGGTTAGTGTTAATATGCATTTACATTTTGCATACAAATCAACTTACTTTTTCAGTTAGATCTAGTTTTTATGTAATCAGAGTGATTATGTGCATATAAGGGTGGGACCGCCCCTGTTTCTAATGAGAAACCCATCCTTCATGCTTATCTTCAACCGGGTGGGTTCAGTTCATTGCTTGTTCAATTTACGTCACTTGACAAGGGGAAGGTTTTTTAAATTAAGAAAGGACTGTCCCAAAGGGTTGTTTGCGTGGCGGGAGGCTTGACTTTCTTTTGATCAAATTATGTTTTCTAAATCCCTTATAATTTTGTACCTTCATGCAATTTTGCAAAAAAATTTTTTTATTTTTTGGACATTTGTTTTTTTGTGCCTGTTTGTTTTCTGTGAAATTTGGTCCTTGTGTTAATATGCATTTACATTTTGATTAAAAATAAACCCTTCTTTTTCAGTTCGATCTGTTTTATTTGTCCCCCGTACAGGTTGAAGTAAAAATACTTAAAAAAGGTTTTTTGTACTGTCCCTCATAATTTATACATTTTTTTTTAAAATCACCCTAAGCCTTCATTTTTCCCAATTTAAATAACCCAATAAATACCCTGCATGGTATTGCAGCCCCCCCCATTCTTAAAAACCCTTGGGTTGCTTTTTTTGCCCCCACTCTAGTTCGTTTGTCTTTCTTATACACCAAAGACCAGAACTTACCAGTATTTAAGTGTGGTGCACTAGTGATTTGTTAGAGGTAAATTTTTTCCCCCTCATGATCATCTTGCCTTTTTATTTTTTTCCCTTTGCGGGAGTCCCTAAACTTTGGCCCCCAAAAATGTGAGTTTGTGTCCCCCCCCAACACCCTGTCTTTTTAGTGACTTTTTTGCCAGTGTTTTACAATTAAGCACATAATTAACAGTACTCTTGTTTGTTCTCCCCAAAGTGCAGCCCTTTAAAATTTTATGTTTTTAAAAAAACCCTCCAGGATTTTACCCCACTGTAGAGGATAAGCTCACTGGCCTAATTTTCCAAGTTCAGTTTTTTTCCCCCTTTAATATTGCCACCACTTTTGCTATACGCCAGTCTGTGGTAACCCTGTTATTATGGAACTTTAAATATTTAAAATAATGTTATTAATGACTGTTTTAATTTGTAATTTGAGATTTTAGACCCGCCGTACTTCGCTGTTTAAGCGGTAACATTTAAATGGAGGATTTTTGTTTCCCGATCATGTTACCTGTCATGGGATTTTCTAGTATAAATAATGTTGAAAAAAATAATTTGTATTTGGTTTTTCCTCATCCACCATTTTACCCTGCTATTTTTAAGGGGACCAACACTATATTTTTATTTTCGTACTATTTATGTAGTTAAAGAATTTTTGGGATTATTTTTACTTTTCTCTGGCAATGGTCTCTCTGCCTCAATCTTTGCTATCTTCATTTGCTTTTTACAGAATTTATTTATTCTTCTGTTTTATTTAATGTTATACTACCTATTGCTTTAATTCCCTAAATGCTTTATTTTTGTCAATTATTGTGCCTTTACAGCTCTATTTAGCCATATGGTTTCCACCTATTTCTGCATGTTTGTTCCCATAGGGTATATATTGGCCGGCCTTTTCAGGGCTAATAAAAATCTCCCCTTTTCATTGTGTATTTTTATTTCTCCGGATATCGTCCATTATTGCACTAAGATCATCCTCATCCTTGGAAATTGCTTTCCAAGTTTAGTGTCCTTGTAATCCCCTCTACTAGGTTGAGCGATACTTTCCGATATGCAAAGTATCGGAACGGAATGGTATCGCCGAATCCTAAAAAATCGGCGAAACCCATACCGATACCGGAAGTCCCATGTAAGTCTATGGAACAAAATATCGCACTAAAAAAAAACCCATTCTTTCCTTTAAACACTAAATTTACACACATAGAATACATTAATATATATATCATGTCATTGGACATATAATATTATACATATATGTATAGTTTAACACTTTAATAGTAAAATATCCTTTTTATTCAATTGCCGGGTAAAGCCGGCTTCAGTGAAAAGACGAAGCAACCCGCATGAAATGACACTGGTGTACTAGGGTTAAACATTTTTTTCTGTCCTTTGCTATTAATTTGCACAAACAATTAAAACAGACTATGTGTGCAAAATTTCCCACCTTAGGGGTTAATTAAAGGTGTAAATTGTTGTAAAAAAAACGGACTTTTTTGCTACGAATTACACCTTTAATTAACCCTAAGGGTGAAATTTTGCACACTAGTCTGATTTAATAGTTTGTGCAAATTGATAGAAAAGGACGAAAAGCATGGTTAACCCTATGTTCACCAAGTGTTTTTCATGTCGGGTCACCCGACATGAAATGAACTTGGTGTACATAGGGTTAAAATTTTCTTTTCAGTTTTGCTATCAATTTGCACAAACAATTAAATAGACTATGTGTGCAAAATTTCACACCCTAAGGGGTAATTAAAGGTGTAAATTGTTGTAAAAAAACGGACTTTTTGCTAGAATTTACACCTTTAATTAACCCCTAGAGGTGTGAAATTTTCCAACATGTCGATTTAATTGTTTGTGCAAATTAGATAGCAAAGGACATGAAAAGACATGGTTAACCCTATGTACACCAAGTGTCATTTCATGTCGGGTTCTGCATTTTCAAAAAAAGCGGCAATTGAATTAGCGGCTATTATACTATGTAGAAGTGTATGAACTACAAATAAAATATATATTATATATATGTGTCACAAATTCAATGACATGTATATATATATATGAGGTGTAAAATTGCTGAAAAAAAATGCGTGGGCTCCCGCCCTATTTTCGCACCAGACAGACAAAGCCAGTGAGTGGGGGGAAGAATTAATAGCCCGAGAGGGACCATTATTTTTGCCCCCCCACCCGGCTACTAACATCTGCCCCCAGAACCCCAGGAAAGACAAATCTATAATTAGATTCGCCCTTTTCTGGCACTTTGCCCGTCTATTCCCATTGCCCTGTACGGTGGCGAATGGGTAATATGGGGTTAAAGCCACCTTGCTTTTGAAAGGTGACCTTAAGCCAGGTTAATAATGAGAGCGGGTAAAATTAGACAACTATCAATTATTAATCCTATTGCATGAAAAAAAATAAAACACACACACTTTAATTAAAAATCATTTTAATGAAATAAAGACAATGTTTTTGACCATCTTTTATTTTACTGCAAAAACCATTTCCTGTAATAAAAATAAAATAAAAAAAGCAAAATTATTCTTACCTATCCCATGCACAGTCAGGTCCCACGGTGTAATCCTTCAGAAAGGGTTAATGTTTACTGCAGGGACCGCAGCTAATGCTGCACCCTCACAGTAAACCCCAAATTGAATGAGTTCCTCTCCTGCTGACAGGAGAGTAAAGGCGGGTGTCACATAACGATACACCAGCGATCCCGACAAACGATTATGCACTTGTCAGGAATCGCTGGTGTATCGCTACATGATCGCTGCTGAGCTGCCAAACAGGCAGCTCAGGCAGCGATCTGGGACAGCGACACTGCGGGTAACATCGCTTAAGGGCCGTCTCACATAGCGATATCGCTACTGAGATCGCTGCTGAGTCACTAGTTTTGTGACGCAGCAGCGAGCTCACCAGCGATATCGCTGTGTGTGACATTCAGCGACGATCACCCCCCTGCCGGGTATCGCTGATCGTCGCAGAAATGTACAGGACCTTTTTTTGATCGCTGGTTTCCTCTGACAGGCACGCATCGCTGCGTGTGACAGGCGGAAACCAGCGATCAAAGGTCTGACATTTCAGCGACTATCAGCGATACCCGGCAGGGGGGCTGATCGTCGCTGAATGTCACACACAGCGATATCGCTGGTGGGGCTCGCTACTGCGTCACAAAACTAGTGACTCAGCGCGATCTCGGTAGCGATATCGCTATGTGAGACGGGCCCTTAAGTGGAAAGATTAATTGATTGCTTTCCACTTTCACTTCAGGTCAGCCAGGGACACAATCAGTGACGTCAGAGGGAACTGATTAACAAAAATAGGGGTTCCCTTCGAAAAAAAAATGGCGTGGGGTCCCCCCTATTTTTGTTAACCAGCCAGATGAAGCAGACCGCTGAGGCCTGGATTTTCAGGCTGTTAAGGAGCCAAGATCCATGGACTTGCCAGCCTGATAATACCAGGCCACAGCAGTCTGCATATCTTGGCTGATTAACAAAAATAGGGGATCCCCTCGAAAAAATTGGCGTGGGGTCCCCCCTATTTTTGTTAACCAGCCAGATGAAGCAGACCGCTGAGGCCTGGATTTTCAGGCTTTAAGGAGCCAAGATCCATGGACCTTGCCAGCCTGATAATACCAGGCCACAGCATCTGCATATCTTGGCTGATTAACAAAAATAGGGGATCCCCTCGAAAAAAATTAGCGTGGGTCCCCCCTATTTTTGTTAACCAGCCAGTATAAGCAGACCGCTGAGGCCTGGTTTTTCAGGCTGGTAAGGATCCAATATCCATGGACCTTGCAAGCCTGATAATACCAGGCCACAGCATCTGCTTAGCTTGGCTGGTTAACAAAAATAGGGGATCCCCTCGAAAAAAAAACGGCGTGGGGATCCCCCCTATTTTTGTTAACCAGCCAAGTAAAATGCAGGACGCTGCGGCCTGGTATTAAAAGACTGTCAAGGCCCTGGATTTTGGCCCTCAACACCTGATAATACCAGGCTACAGCAGCCCCACATTTGGCGCATCAAAAGATGTGCCAATTGTGGCACTTTACCCGGCTCTTCCCACTTGCCCTGTAGCGGTGCAAGCGGGGTAATATGGGGTTAATGTCACTGTTGATTGCACGGTGACAATAAGGCCCGGTTAATAATGGAGAGGCGTTTAATAAGACAACGATCCATTATTAATCCCAAAGTTATTAAATGTGTAAAAAAAAGACAAAGCAAGAAAAAAGTATTTTAATAAATAAAAGAGACAACACAGTTTTCATTTCTTTTATTATACTCTCATTCCTGCGACGCCATCGATCTCCTGTAAAAAAAGAAAAAAAAAACAAACCAACAGTATAACCACCTGTCCGACGCAGTCCATAACGATAGTCCCACGACGATCCAGCTTGCTACATCGCAATGACAGGCAGAGCCTGTCATTGCAACACAGCACAGCTGTTTACCTGCTTCCCCGGCGGTGACGTCATCGGACTGACTGCTTTCGGCCGGGATTACCCAGCAGTCACTGCAGTTATCGCGAGAAAACTGATGTGACCGCCGGGGAGAAGAGGATGGCGCCATGAAGCAGTCCAGGACGTGACCGCCGGAGATCTTCTGCCAGGTAAGTGCCGCTGACTCCTGACAGACCCACAGACGACATGACAGTGACATGACATCCCGATTCCGGTACCCGATAAGACGAAAATATGGGAAATCGGAATCGGAAATTTCCGATACAGCTAATATCGGCCGATACCCGATATTTGCAGTATCGGAATGCTCAACACTATCTACTACACATCTTATAAAGGATATATGAAAACTTATTATTTTGTGATCACTATGATTCAAGCGACCCCCAACCCTTATATTTTATATGCGGTCTGGCCTGTTCGTTAATATTAGGTCTAGAAGTGCCCCACTTCTTGTTGGGTCCTGAACTAGTTGCAAAAGGTAATTGTCTCTCATAGTTGTCAAAAACCTATTACCTTTGCTGGAACTGCAGATTTCTTTTCCCCAATGTATTTCAGGGTAGTTGAAGTCCACATAATAATGACTTCTCCTTGAGTCACTTCTTCATCTATTTGCTTTACGAGGATATTCTCTGCTGCTGCATTATTTTTGGAGACTTATTACAAACCCCTTCAGTAATTTACTATTTTTTTCCCCTCCCCTTATCTCCACCACAGGGACTCTACATCTTCATTAGATTCACATATATTATCACGCAGTATGGGTCTTAAGGAGATTTTACAAATAAACACACACCCCACCCCTCGCTTATTTGTACGGTCATTTCTGAACATACTATAGTCCTGTAAATTACAGCCCAGTCGTGGCTCTCATCCAGCCAAGTCTCAGATATCCCCACCATGTCTCAGATATCCCCACCAAGTCTCAGATATTCCCCGCCATGTCTCAGATATCCCTGCCATGTGTCAGACATCCCCGCCATGTCTCAGAAAATCCCCACATGTCTCAGATATCCCCACCATGTCTCAGCTATCCCCACCAAGTCTCAGATATCCCCGCCACTGTCCATAATTATGCTCCAACAAAATTAATTCAAATTCCTCATTTTGTTGGTGAGGCTTCTGGCATTAGTATACATGCACTTTATGTAACTCTCTGTACTCTATTCTTTCTTAAATTATTAATTGTTCTAACCCCACCCAAATTTCATTATTTGTGCCCAGGTCTCTATCTGCACTGTCCTCCCCTCGTATAAAATGAATACCCTTCCCCCCAGTCCATAGTTTAAAGAATCCTCCAACCTTCTAGCCATTTTCTCCCCCAGCACAGCTGCACCCTCCCCATTGAGGTGCAGCCCGTCCCTAGCATAGAACCTGTAGCCAACTGAGAAGTCAACCCAGTTCTCCAGGAACCCAAACCCCTCCTTCCTACACCAATTCTTGAGCCAACTTATTAACCTCCCTAATCTCTCATTGCCTCTCTGGTGTGGCACGTGGTACAGGCAGTATTTCAGAAACTACCACGTTGGAGGTCCTTGCTTTAAGCTTGCAGCTAATTCCCTGAAATCATCTTTAAGGACCTTCCACCTACCTCTAAATTTGTCAATTGTGCCATTGTGCACCATGACTTCTGGGTCCTCATCAGCCCCTCCCAGTAATCTGTCAACCCGATCAGCGATGTGTCGGACTCGGTGCCAGGCAGGCAGCACACTGTTCGACGATCCCTGTCTTTGTGACATATTGCCCTATCTGTTCCCCTAATAATTGAGTCCCACTACCAGCAACCTGTCTGGCCTGCCCTGCTCTCCTAATTCCCCCCCTTACTAGAGCAGACACTCCTCCGGCTTTCAGAGGACATGCCTTGCTGCAGCAGTGCTACCCCTGTACTGACATCCCCCTCATCTGCCAACTTAGCAAACTTATTGGGGTGTGCCATATCAGGACTAGCCTCCCTGGTGCTCTTCCCTCTACTCCACCTTCTAACTGTTACCCAGTTTGCTGCTTCACTGCCTGCAGCTCCATCCTAGCATTGCCCCCCTCATCTATCCCATTGAGGGTCTGCTCATTGAGCAGAAGACTCTTTTCATATTGTCTATGGATCTCAGTGTTGCCAGCTGCACATTTAGATTCAGTATCTGGGATTCCAAATGCACAATGTGCCAACATCTTGCACAGCAGTATGCACCCTCGACCGGCTGTTTCAAGGATTGCATACATATGGCAAGATGTACACTGGATGACATTGGCAATAGTGGAGCACATTCCTAATGGGGATTTAAATAAAATGTGTTATAAAATATAACAGCAATTCAGTAATTCCTCCCTTGGAAACTCCCTGAACACAAAGCCACACTTACCACCGTTCGCACTTGCGCTCCGGTCACATTCAGCTCGCTCACACTTGCTGAAGCAGAAAATTTAAAGAGATTTTTTTTTCCCTTCAATAGCAAACCACCCTGCTGCTCAATGCACTTCCAAAAGGACCTGAGTCTCAACCAGCGGGCCCTTATAAATCCTTAATTATGAACCCCCACCCTTAATTAACCCCTTTTGAATATAGCTACACCTCAAGATTTAAATGCAATATTGTTAACCCTTAAACACACAGAGAGTAAAATAAGAGATTAATACTTTAGAGAGAAAAATAGGTTAAGAAAGTCCCCCCCAAAAAATAGAACAGGTAGAAAAGCATTTGGCAATCCACAATTCAGTGACTCACACCAATTCACACAGGTATTTGTTAAAGGTTTTCCAAAAACTTCTTTACTGAATCACAAGTCACATATACCACCGTTCACACTTGCGCTCCGGTCACACTCAGCTCGCTCACACTCGCTGAAGCAGAAGATTTAAAGATATTTTTTTTCCTTCAATAGCAAACCACCCTGCTGCTCAATGCACTTCCAAAACAAGCATAGTGGGTGATAAACAAAAGGAATGACAGATCACTGGGTAATAGTATTGGTTGGGAACACATGAAGACCTTGCTATAAGGGTTATGAAAGAGTTGTTAATATATATGTGAGACACGAAAAAAAGCACTATAATGGGAAGGGACACAAAAAAAAGAAAAAAGGAAAAAATGAACTAAATAAAGTTATATTGTGGGAAAAAAAATTATGGTAAAGTGGAAAAAGAGGAATAGTAATGTAATTGGGAGATAAAGAAGGGAAGAGGGAGAAAAAAGAAAAAAAATGGGAGGAAGGTGAAAAAATGGAAAAAGCAGGGTGGATAGTGAAAACAGGGGGAAGGGCAAAAAAGGAAAATGGGAAAAGGAGAGAAAGGAAAGGAGGTAAATACATTTTTTTAAAGTGGAACTGAAAAAACCTGTGGCTAGGTTCAGAATTCACTGTGTGATTTAAAAAAGATAAAATGAACATCAATTACAGTTCACAAAATTACGAAAGTTTTCAGTAATCAAACACAGTTAGTACATTTTCAAGAATATCACTTAATATAAGACTTCATATTCTCTATTCAACACGCTGGATTCCAAGGTTTGCAAGGTGTGTATCCAATATTCTTCTATTTCTCTCAAATCTTAACCTATTCCCACCCCTTATTGGGCTTGTTACACTCTCGAGGACCTGATATTTTATTGGGCCACAGTGTGTCCTTCAGAGGCAAAGTGTGCTGTGATGGTTGCATCATCCTTTTGCATCAAACAGTCAATTTGTGTTGAGCGATAAGATCTTGAATATATTGGGTAGTCTCACCAACATATCTGAGACTGCATGGGCATTTGATAAGGTACACCATGTGTGATGAGTCACATGTAAACCAATCCCTCAATGGGAACCATTTACCTGATCATGATTGTGTAATATGTAATATTGACAAGTAAGCTGATATTTCATATAACATACTGATGTTTGCTGATAAGGTAATTAGGCATTGTGTTTATGGCGCCAGTTTGTTGACTTCGAAAGCAGAAAGGGAAAAAAACTATGCAAATAGATTAAATTCATCAAGTAATGCTACTTGATGTTAGGGTTCGAGTTCCCGCTGCTGGCACAAGGAGAGTCTCGAACCAGTTCTGCTGCGGTCCCCCATTCATCTCCGGCTGCAGTAGAGCCTGCACAGCAGAGACATCGGTCCCAGCGTCTTGCCCCCATTCCAGTACTGTGCAGAGACTTGCTGCTGCCTCTCCTGGATCTGCTATTATAGAGTGCTGGAGCAGACGTCTTGGACGAATTCCTGCGTTTCCCCTTCTGAGCATGCCCAGGGTAAGATCTCTCATTGGAGATCATGGTCACATGTTCAGGTACTGCAGCAGCTCCTATTGGTCCGCCAGGAAGGTCCTGAAACTACATGTGTTTGGAACAGTTTCTCATTGGTCCTTGTTTCTGGCAGGTCCTGTAGCTGTTGCTATAAAAGGGTGGCATGGCTGGGCCGTCATGCGCTAATATCAATCGTTATATGCTTAGCGCCAGTGTGGTCATGCGTGTGTGTGGTTAGGGCCCGGCTGAAATAAGCCCCTAGAATACCGACTTAATCGGTGAGGAGTTTGGTATGCTAGCTGGTCAGGGTCGGTGTCCCTAGATGACATAGATTGCCGGCATAACCGGTGAGGAGTTTGATTGCCGTATTCAGGGCCTGGCGTTCAGACGCCATAGATTGCGGGTGACTCCCGCGAGGACATTAGCGCATGATCACGTTCTATGTTCGCTTAGCTGTTCACTGTGTACCTGGGTGCCTGACAGGACACAGAAGTTTGTCTCAGCGGCTCTGTGACGTAACAGGGTTCACTTTCAACGCTAGACAGCGCCCTAGCGTGTTTATTTTGCGTCTCAGTTGTGTTAAGTGAGTTCGCACACATCGCCATTATAGCGCTGTGGCACTCCTTCTGGCGGCTCTGTGGATTAACAGAGTTCGCACATATTTGCCACAGCGTGTTACGACGTTTATTTTGGCGACTCTGCGGGATCACAGAGTTCGCTTCTTGCGCCATTTTACTAGCAGCAGGCTCCGCCTGCACAGTGGACCCAGGGCTGCGAACGCACCTCTCCACATCTTATATTTGGTGCATTCCGCAGACCCTAACATAATATTAGCGCTAGGGTCTGGCTAGTAAAATGGCGAATGAACAGCGTTTACAGCTGTACATCCAGCAGCTGGAGGGTAGGTTGGCGGCTCTTGAGCGCACAACCTCAGCTGTGGATGTTACCGCAGTCGCTGCTCAGGCTGCTAGCGTAGCTGCAGCCAGTTTGTCCTCTGCCACATCTGTCCCTACATTGTCCCACCTCCCGCTTCAGACAAGTTTGCTGGTGACAGCAAGCAATGTCGGGGATTCATAAGTCAGTGCTCCATACACCTCGAGCTTCTGGCTGCACGTTTTCCCCACGGATCGGGCACAAGTGGGCTTTGTGATAGCTCTTCTGTCGGGCAGAGCTTTGGAGTGGGCACGCCGCTGTGGGATCACGTGACAGTGTGGTGCAGAGCGCTTCTCTTTTTCTGGAGGCTCTGAAAAAGGTTTTTTCTAGGACCTCAGGTCACCAACGATACGGCGCTCCAACTGCTGGCAATTACCCAAGGTTTCGTCTTTGGTCAGCCATTTTGCTGTCCAATTTCGGACTCTGGCCTCGGAATTAGTGTGGCCAATAAAGTCCTCATTCCCGTGTTCTGGAGAGGACTGGCAGGTCATGTGGAAAAGACGCCTTGGCTACCAGGGAGATTCTGCCACATGGCTAAGCTTATCGCTTTTTCCACCCGCGTCGACCTCCGTTTCCAACGAGCGGAGGCTGGAACGTGCCCATGTAAGCAGAGTGTCCCGGGTTTGGCTCTACCTTCGCCACCCCTCGGAAGTCGCCTGTTCAGGCGCCCGACCTTCAGGAGGTTGCTCCTGGAGGATCAAAATCTCGGGTCACTCGTCCATCCCCGATTTTTTATATTTGCCAGCAGCAGGGACATTTTGCCAACCGATGCCACAGCGGCTGAATTAATGGTCGCGCCAGTAACCGTGGAACAGGGTCACTGGACGCCATTGAGTTTTGCCCCTAAAGTCTCCTCAAGGGGATATTTACCCCCGGTTCTCCACCCTACCCTCAAGCTGTGTGTGGATTCTGAGGCAGAGGGGAATTTTATGTCGTCCTCCTTTGCTTCTCGCCACACCGTGCCTTTGGTGTTGCTGGCTGAATAGTATCGGTACGGGTGTTGAAACGGTGCAATTCTGCCCACACAAATCACCCATCAGTCTGTCCCACTCACCTTGTCTATGTCTACTTCCCATCAGGAGAATATATCATTTTAATATCCTCCCTGAGGGTATTAGATGAGGTTTTGTCGGGATTACCCTGGCTCCGCCACCAATCTCCCCATATTGAGTGGTCATCAGGGAGATTTCTGGGTTGGGGTAATTTATGTAAAAGGCAGATGCATTAGGGACAGCGTGCAGGTCAACACCACTGAGATACCCATAGACCTCTCTCCTCTTCCCAAGGTCTAATTGGTCTTATGCCGACGTTTCTCGAAGAAGGGCGGAGACTCTTCCGCCTCATTGCCCCTATGACTGTCCTATCAACCTTTTGCCTGGAGCTGAGCCTCCTAGAGGAAGGGTTTATCCCCTCTCTCTTCCTGAGACAGAGGCCATGTCCCAATATATTCAGGAGAACTTGGCAAGGGATTCATTAGGAAGTCGGTGTCACCACAGGAGCGGGGTCTTCTTTGTGCAGAAGAGAATGGAGAATTACGTCCGTGCATTGATTATAGGGGTCTCAACGCTATCACTGTGAAAAATAAGTATCCTTTGCCGCTAATCTCTGAGCTCTTTGACAGGCTTTGGGGAGCAAGGGCATTTCTAAGCTAGACCTGCGGGGTGCGTATAACTGATTTCGCATCGTAAGGGGGGGAGAATGGAAGACGGCATTTAACACCAGGGATGGGCATCATGAATAATCTGGTAATGGCCTTTGGGCTCTGTAATGCACCAGCTGTCTTCCAAGACTTTGTGAACGACATCTTCCGGGATATGTTGACCACCTCGGTGTAGCTATCTGGATGACATTCTCATCTTTTCTCCAATATGGCCTCCCACCGGAGAGATGTTTGAAGGGTCTTCGACCTCTTGCGAGCAAATTCCCTATATGCGAAGTTGGAGAAGTGCATGTTTGAGCAAGACTCTCTACCTTTCCTGGGCTATATCATCCCACCCAGGGATTGGCTATGGATCCTACCAAACTACAGGCTGTGATGGATTGGCAAGAACCCACTTCCTTAAGGCGTTAACTACTATCGCCAATTCATTCCCACTTCTCATACTTTGGGTAGCTCCCTTGGTAGCCCTCACCAAGAAGGGAGCTAATCCCAAGTTTGGGTCAGAGGAGGTCACCAAAGGAGTTTCTCCTCCATCAGTCGCATTTCGCCAGTGCTCCCATCTTACATCGCCCCGATGACGATAAACCGTTTATTTTAGAGTGGATGCCTCTTCTGTTGGTGCTGGAGCAGTCCTTTTCAAAAGGATGCCCAGGGTCGGAAGCATCCCTGCTTATTCTTTTCCAAGACCTTTACACAGCAGAGAGGAATTATTCCATCAGGGACAGGGGTTACTGGCTATGAAGTTGGCCTTCTCCGAAGTGGAGACATCTTCTGGAAGGGCTCGCTTTCCGTTCCAAGTATTCACGGACCACAAGAACTTGGTGCATTTGCAGACAGCCCAGCGGCTAAATTCCGTCAAGCCAATTCCTTGTTTTCTCCTATTCCATTTCCCCTCCATTTCCTCTCCATGAGAAAACATTGCGCGCCTCTATTCCCCTCCGTGGTGTCCTCTGAGGGGTGGAGGAGGAGCCTCGGCTTATTGTCCCCCCCAAAACGCCTAAGCGGTGGCTCCGGTTTTGCTTGGTCTTTGCCTCCGGGCAAGACTTTTTTGCCCACCAATTTGCGACCGGAAGAACCCTTTTTTGGGACATTGCCAGGGTGGGGGGACATTTTGGGACAAAAAGGACTTCGATTGCTGGGGGAATACTGGTGGCCGCGAAATACGTTCGGCTGCGTTTGCGCCAGAATAGTCCCTCGACACGGCCGCTGGGTTTACTTTTCCCCCCTTTACGGTGGAAGAAGGTTTGGGAGATGGTCGGGAGGATTGTGGTGGGCTTACCAAGTCTCGGGGCTGCACCCCATCCTGGGTGAAAACCGACCACTTCTCCAAATGGTGCACTTAGTGCCGTTACCACGTTATGTCGACGGGCCTTGGCGCATTATTCATTAGGATATTTTGCCTACCGGTAGCCAGAAAAAAATTGTCATGATCGAGGTCCCCAGTTTGCGTCTCGGTTCTGGAGAGAGCTGTGTCTTTACTCAGCATTGAGTTGAATCTCTCCTTGCTACCATCCCAGAAAATGGGTTGGTTAGAGAGGGCCAACCAGACCTTGGTCCTACTTGCGACATTTTGTCTCTGCCAGGCAGGTTGACTGGGCATCCTTCTACTGTGGGCGAGTTCGCTTTAAATAATGTTTGGCTAACCCACCGGAAGCCACTTTCCTCCGAACTCGGTCACAACCTCGGGTACCAGTGCCATGCCCGGTCTTCCCCAGGGTGGCAGAAGGGCGTGGAGGCAGGGACATTTGGACCGCACCCGGATCCATAGGCCTCCAAGAGGGATGAGGTCTTCGGCGATGCCCTCGGGCCCCCCCTCATTTGCTCCGGGTGACCTAGTTTTGGTTTCTGCCTGAAACATCAGGTAAGTAGGTCCCCAGTGGCACCTCCGCTTTTTGGGCCCCTTTAAAGTTCTTGAGCGGTGAAAACCCGGTGGTTTCTGCCTTGCCCTTCCGCCCCCTTGTTCCTGAAACCTTTCACTGTCCCCCTGAAAACCCCGTGGCCATTTTGGTTTTGAGTATCTGCCGGGAACATTTATCTCCAACGATCATGAGGTGAAGCCATTGTTGGGTGCAAGGTGGTCGAGGAAAAATTTTTTATCTGGTGGATTGGAGGGGTTATGGTCCTGGGGGGCCTGCCGACATGTTCATGCTCCTCGTCATCGTGCCTTTGGTGCGCAGGGCCCAAAGAAGGGGGGGTAATGTTAGGGTTCGAGTTCCCGTGCTGCACAAGGGGAGTCTGAACCGTTCCGCTTCGGCCCCATTCATCTCCGGCCGCAGTGGAGCCTGCCGCGAGCGTCGGTCCCCAGGCCCTTTTGCCCATTCGTATTTGTGCAGGATTGCTGGTTTCCCTGGATCGCTTTTTGCCAGGGGCTGGAGCAGCGTCTTTGGGACGAAGTCCTGCGTTTCCCCTTTGAGCTGCCCAGGGTAAGATCTTATTGGAGTCAGGGGTCACATGTTCAGGTACGCAGCAGTTCCTTTTGGTCCCGGAAGGTCCTGAAACTATTGTTTGGAACATTTTCATTGGTCCTTGTTTTGGCAGGTCCTGTAGCTGTTGCTTAAAAGGGTGGCATGGCTGGGCCGCCATGGTATTATCAATCTTTATATAGGCCAGTGGACCCCGGGCTGCAAAACGCACCTTCCCATCTTATTTTGGTGCGTTCCGCAGACCCTAACAATTGATTCATCTCATTTTACCTTATCTGTGATGCTGGATGAAGGACACCTGTTTATTTGAAAATAGGTTTACAGTTAGTATAAAAAAAATATCGTCACTCCTTGCGGGATCAACATGCTAAGCATGCAGATGAGGGAACTTAAAGCCGCAATGCCCTTGGGAAATATGTAATTATGCAAATTTGTCTCTTCGAGAGGAAGAGACAGAACTTAGTGCCACCTTTGGAAAGGAAGCAACCTACAAGGTCAATGTCACCCTTTAACGAGCCTACAATGACCTAGGTTAATACCAAACCAAATTCAATTTGCAGCACTGTGTTTCGGGGTTCAGCCCCTCGTCAGTGCAAAGCGGAGATCTGGTTTAGGTGAGGTGGTGTTATTAGCATATTTCCAAGGAGTTGCGGCTTTAAGTCCCTCATCTGCATCTTAGCTTTGATCTCCGCAAGGAGTGCATATTTCTTGGACAATGGTCTGACGCCTCACACAAAGCCAAACCGTCTCCGCTTTTGTACTGACGAGGGGCTGAACCCTGAAACACAGTGGCTGCAAATTGAGATTCTGGTTTGGGCTATTAATCCTAGGTCAGTGATAAGGGCTCGTTAAAGGGCGACATGACTTGTAGGATTGCTACCTTCCAAAAGGTGGCACTAGAGTTCTAGCCCTTTCTCTGAAGAGACAATTTTGCATAATTGATATTTCCCAGAGGAGCATTGCGGCTTTAATTCTTATCTGCAATGTTTGCATGTTGATTCGAGGAGTGACGATTTTCTTGGCAATGGTTGAGCCTCTCAACAGCAAAACCAGTCTCCGCTTTGCACGAGAGGGGAACCCCGAAAACGTGTCTGCAAATTGAGATTCGGTTTGGCTATTATCCAGGTCATGTGATAAGCCTTTAAAGGGCGACATTGACTTGTAGGATTGCTTACCTTCCAAAAGGTGGCCTAGAGTTCTAATTCTTCTTCTCTGAAAAATTTGCTTAATTAGCATATTTCCCAGGGGCATTGCGGTTTAATTCCCTCATCGCTGTTAGCATGTTGATTGCAAGGGTGAGTTATTTCTTGGACAAGGTCGACGCCTCTCACACAGCCAAAACCAGATCTCCGCTTTGCATGACGGGGGCTGAACCCGAAAACAGGTCTGCCAAATTGGATTTGGTTTGGCTATTATCCTAGGCATGTGTAAACTCTTAAAAGGGTCGAATTGACTTGTAGGATTGTACCTTCCAAAAGGTTGCCACAGGTTCTGCTTCTTCCTCTTGAAGAGCAATTTGCAAAATTTTTATTTCCCAGAGGAAATTGCGGCTTTAAGTCCCTATCTGCATGCTTAGCATGTGTCTCCGCAAGGAGTGGACGATATTTCTTGGCAATGGTTTGACCCTCTCCCACACCAAACCGATCCGCTTTGCATACAGGTGCAAAGTGTCCTGGATTCCTTGAGTGCGTTCTTGGCCTTCCGCATCGCCCTTCGGTGGTTAAGCCGGTTGCTGCTTTGGAAGAAGCCAGGAGGATTTGGGAAGAAGTTTGGTTGGGACGAGGGAGATGGGGTCCGCTTCATTCTCTGGGATGGTGATAGGGGCAAAAAGGTTCCGGATTAAATCGCGAAGATAGAAGTTGCATTTTTCCTGGGATTTTGGCAACATGGTGTTTTATGACATCCTGAAGATTCGGAGTCCGATATAATAAAGCCTGCAGGAGTTCAGGGGGAAGGAGGTATGTCGGTGCTATCTTCTATGGCGGCTTGCCAAATTTGTTTATGCCCTGAAAAATGGGTTGCAAATCCGTTGCTGGAAGGATTACTTTTACTGTGTATACCTAAGGGGGATATCCATTGGGTTTTCATGCACAACCCGTCCGGTGGTGAACGTAGTTACCCCAGAATGTCTTCTCTCCTGACACCAATGTTTTTTTAGGCATTCCCGCAGACGTAAACAGATTCGGGGAGTTGCAGTTCCAGATGGAAGACGAAACGGCTGAAGAAGTGGCCTGTTTGTCGTCATGTAAAATAACACCATCATTGTTATGGCTCCCCAAGGGGTTTGGGGCATTGCGTCCCTGAATGTCAGACAAATTAGATCTAAATCCAGGAGGGCAGTCGTCCTAGATTTTATTAAACAGATGAATGCTCACATCTTTGTCTTCAGGAATGTGGGATTGAGGACGCTCCAAGCGATAAGGACTGGCCTTACGGTCAGCCATGTATGGTCTGGCTCATGTGTTAATAGGAATGATGGTGTAGGGTTATTAATGGGTAACAGGGAGATTAGTTTAGATAGCCCCACCGGTGGTAGAGGTGGGTAGATGTATAATTGCACATGTTAGCTATTGGGGGTGGCGGGCTAGAATTATTAATGTGTACTGTCCATCAGGAAAGGATGGGAAAAAGGAGCGTCTGGCTCTTTTGGAAAAAATTAAGTTTGTTTCTTCCAGCAAAATGCCTACAGTTTTAGTTGGAGACTTTATTGCATCACAGAAGGGAATTGTGACATAACTGGTAAAAAGTTATCCAATCTTATTTCTGATTTTTTCCCTTCTAGATGCTGCTGCTCTGAAATTTGGATCCCACCACCGCCAACATTCCATGCTGATAGGGGTGGTATTGCATCCAGAATAGATAAAATGTTGTTTTCCAAAAATATGTTGTGTATGAATTTTGAACAAAATGCTGTACCTTTTTCTGATCATGAGTGTTTGAGAGGTGTGTTTAGTGCGATTGATGACCGTGTGTATGGTGGTGGGGTTTGGAAGCTGACGCTAGGTTGTTAGAAGATGAGGATGTGATGAATGAATTAAAAATAAAGTATAAAGAGTGGAGAGTATGTAAGAGGAATTTTGCGTGTGTGCTGGAATGGTGGGACTGGGTTAAGGTGTGTTGCAAAAAATTCTTCAAAAAGGGGCTATAAAAAAGCTGCTATTTATCGGGAAAGATTTAATGATTTAAACAGGCGTATGACTGGTTAAGGAAGTGTGGAGAAAGTGGGATGGATGTGTCTGATGAGCTGGCTGAGACAAAGAGTGAAACTAAAGCGTGTTATGGATGCGAAAGGAAAGGAAATCATCTATCGCACCAAAATAGAACATCTTGAGAAAGATGAAAGTGCACAAGGTTCTTTTTTAAGAAAATGAATGGGAGAAAGGTTGAATGGATAAAGTCCTGGATAGAAACGGTTTGTGTGTGTCAGGTGAGGAATGTGATAAAGGAGGTGAATAGGTTCTACAGCAAGTTATTTGATAAAAATGGATTGACTCTGGTTTGTTTCAGAAGTGCTGAATGGGTTAGAAAACAAGTTGGGTAGTGAAGAATGTGATTTTGAATGAGGATGTGATTATGGATAAAAGTAGAAAACGTGATGAAGAGTGCTAAAAAGAATAATGACATCAGGGAAAGACGGATTTGCCGGTAGAAATTCTATGTGAAAGCATGGATTTTCCTGGGTGCTGATTTGACTGAGATATGTAATACATGTGGGAGAATTGGTAAGTTGTGTGAATCAATGAAGGAGGGGGTGGTTGTGCTTGTTATAAGAAAGGTGAGAGAAAGTGTTTAGAGAATTGGAGACCTTATAACGTGCTGAATGCAGATTACAAAATCTATAGCAAATTGTTGGCGAATCGTATGGTGAGGTGATTGGTAATGTTGTGGATGAGGATCAGGTGTGTGCGGTGCCTGGGAGAAGTATGAGTGATAACTTATTGTTATTAAGGGATTTGATTGGGGAACTGCATGGGAAGGAAACAGAAGTGTATGGTTTGACAATTGATTTTGAGAAAGCGTTTGATAGGGTCTCGCATGTGTTTTTGTTTTAAAGTTCTGGAGAGAATGAGATTTCCTAAAAAATTTGTGAATGGGTTAATGTCTTTGTATGATTGTGTGTCAAGCAAAAAATTTCTTGTTAATGGATGGTTGAGTGAGAAAGTGAATATTATGTCTGGTGTAAGGCAGGGGTGTCCCATGTCCCCTGTCTTATTTGTATGTGTGATTGGAACCTTTGTTGTGTTTGGTGAGACGTGATTAAAGTGGTGCGAGGTTTGTTGGTACCGGGGAGTGGTGGAAAAGCATGTGAAAGTTCTTGGATATATGGATATGTTGTGGTTGTGAGTGAAAGTGTTGCGTCTATGAGTAGAGTTAAGTTACTTTTGGAGTTTTTCTGTGGTGCGTTCTGGTTTTTAGAGTGAAATTGGAATAAATGTAGTTTTAAATGTTTTGGGGATGATGGGGTTAAAATGGAGGGGGTTAATGTGAGGAGGGTGCTCTCAAAGTGCTGGGAGTATTATTTTAATAAGGAGCTGGAAGGTAAGGAGAGCTGGGAGGAGTGTGGATTGCGCATAGAGCGTAATTTAAATTTTTGGCGACTGAGAGACTTGACCTTGAGTGGTAAGATTTTGGTCATAAAAGCGGTGATCTTCGATTCTGCTTTTTATTGAAACAGTTTTTCCACCGTCTAATAGGAAAATAAAAAGAGTGGAAAAGTTAGTTTTTACTTTTTTCTGGAGTAGTAAAATAGAAAAACTTAAGAGAGAAAGTCTTTTTAAGGCATGTCACCATGGGGGCATGGCCTTTCCAAACATAGAGATTTTTCTGGGCTTCAGTATATCAAAACGGTAGCTATTTTGTTGAATAAAGGAATAAAGGAGCTTATATGGCAAGATATTTCTGGTTGGATTTGTATGGTTGTGTTTGGAGAAAGAGGGATGCTAGAGTGCCTGTTGCTTTCAAGTGTCCGGTCTGGTATGAGGTGATTGAAAAGTTTGTGAGGAAGCATGATTTACTGAGTGTGCCGATGAATGATTTTTAGAATGGCTAAGAAGGTGATGAAGATAATACATAAGAATGATGTGGAGAGAATATTGTGGTTTTTGGAGGGAATGAAGTCTCGGTTGCATGGAAGAGTTTGGGAACGAATGGGATGTCTAATAGACAAAGGGATATTGTATGGATGTCCTTGCACAATATTTTGCCTGTGCGACAGGTTCAGAAGAGACGGGGTCTGACCAGACGGAAGTGTGCCCGAGAGAAGGTTGTGGTGGATGTGAGACTGTGTGGCATACTATGTGGGACTGTGATTACGCGTACAGTGTGTGGAAGTGTGTAGGTGGGTTTTTGTAAGGAGTTAGCGGGGGTGAGTTTTATTGACTGGCGTGTTGCCAATGTTTGGAATTGTGCATGTGGTCGTGTGAAAAATAGATCCTATGGTTAATTATGACTTGTGTGATGCAGAGTTTGTGGGATGTGAGGAATTTAGGAATTTTCAAAGAGAAGCATTTATCTGTGATAAGTGTGTCGGGCTGATCCTTTCTAGATTATACTTGATTTATAAATTAGACAGTGAAGGCGGTGGTGGTTCTGATGCAGAGGGCGTTTGGAAATTTAAAAAATGGCAGCACTTGATCAAATATCAGTGAATTTTAGTGATGTTTATTGATGTTTATGACGTCTTTTGTGTATACCTTTAGTTTGTTATGCTGAATTAAATATGAACCATGATGATGAGAGTTGAAACAACAACGTTTAAGTTGATGGCTTATATTGAGTTGTTTATAACTAACCTGAATGGTTTTAAAGAAAAAAAAAAAAGAAAACACAGTGTCTGCAAATTGAGATTTGGTTTTGCTATTATCCTAGGTCATGTGATAAGGCTCGTTAAAGGGTCGACATTGACTTGTAGGATTGCTACCTTCCAAAAGGTGGCACTAGGTTCTAGCTCTCTTTCCTCTCTGAAGAGACAATTGCATAATCAGTATAAAGAGAGACAGAGATGGCTAGAGATTCTGCCAAAACATCCTTAAATCCAAAGGACCAGAGACAGAACAGCAGCCAAAATCACGGCTCCATCACTATGGACACAGATCTATTATTCTACAGGAAACAACCTAGGAGTTTTCAGCCACAGTTGGAAGATACAGATCTGATCCATAGACCATTGTGAAACATGGATTGGAGAAAGCCGGATTTGGACCAGTCTGTTGCCTAGCTCCATGGAAAATGTTCTGAGAAGCCAGGTTGTGACTCTCGGGTCAACTGGCCTTGTACCTGATTGGACTGTCATCTCAATAACATGTTGTTACCTCCTCTCTGTGTGCATGCAACAGGTGGGGTAGCCAATCGGGGAGCTCTGAAGTAACAGCTGCCATTATCCCGGCGAGTCAAGGAAGGGTGAGACTCTGTAATGTGCACCATCTTGGACTTATTTTGCTGGGACTGTTCTTCATGTTATCTGCCTGTTTTGTAGTTCAATAAAGCATTGCCACACTGTTTTACCCTCACCATGTGCAGTCTGAGTACGTTATGCCCACATCAAGGGGAGACTTCTGCAGGAAGATCCCTGGTCCATTCAGTTTCGGCTAGTGGAAACCCAGGTGCCCGCCATACCCCCCATGTCTCCACAGTGGAGATAAAACAATTTTGTAAGGTTATGGCCAAAGTTGAAAAGTTGTAATTTGTAAATGCCACTATGGGGCTTACGGGGAGGTTTTTATGCACTTTGGGAAGTATATAGAAAGCTTGAGTGATAGGATGTAAATTCATCAGAAACTCTCCCAAATTTAGAATCTATGACCCCTTGTTCCTTCACAGATCCACTATGTGGCAAATCTCTCTTGCTATCTTGAAAGTTGAGTTCCGATCTATGGTGGCATAGCTGTTTCTGTCATTCAACTGTGATTGGATAATTGATATGTAATGTGTTTTATCCATGACAATGATAAAACCACCTTCATCAGCACGTTTAGCAGGGTTAAAAGTTGACCAGCGATTCTCATTTTTCCAACAAAATTTACAAAACTATTTTCTTTTAGGGACCACTCCCCTTTGAAATGAGTTTGGGGTGTCAATATAACAGAAAATACCCCAAAAGTGACACCATTTTAAAAATTTAACCCCTCAAGGTGCGCAAAATTACATTCAAGAAGTTTATAAACCCTTCAAGTACTTCACGAGAACTAAAGCAATCTGGATGGAAAAAATGAAATTTTACTTTTTTCACAAAAATTTACTTTGGAACCAAAACTTTTTTATTTTTACAAGGGTAACAGGAGAAATAGACCACAAAATTTTGTTGTGCAATTTCTCCTGAATACGCTGATACCCATATGTGAGGAAAAGCCCTGTTTGGGCACATGGCAGGGTTCGAATGGAGGGAGCACCATTTGACTTTTTGAACGCAAAATTGGCTGGAATCAAAGATAGCACCATGTCGTGTTTGGAGACCCCCTGATGTACCCAAACAGTGGAAAACCCCAATTTTAACTCCAGCTCTAACCCCAACATACCCCTAACCCTAATTCCAACATTAATCATAACCGTAACAACAACCGTAACCCCAACACACCCCTAATCCTAATCCCAACCCTAATCATAACCCTAATCAAAAACCTAACCCTAACACACTCCTAACCCTAATCCCAACCCTAACTGTAATCCCAACCATAACCACAATCCTAAACTAACCCAACCCTAACTTTAGCCCCAACCTAACCTTACCTTAAAACCTTAACTTTTGCCCAACCCTAACTTTAGTCCAACTCTATCTTTAGACCAACCCTAACCCCATATAACCCTAACCCTAACTTTAGCTGAACCCTAACTCTAACTTTAGCTTTACTCACTTTAGCCAACTCCTACCCTACTGGAGAATAAAAATAAATATATTTTTTTTAATTTTTTATTTTTAGCTAACTAAGAGCGTGATAAAGTGGAGTTTGATTTTATATCTTTTTTATTTTGATCATTGTGATAGTGTCTATCACAGTGATCAAAATCAACCAATAGAAAAAATTTCCTATTGTTGCCAGGTGCCCGTCGGAAGATCTCGGCGGGCGCACTGTGAATGTGCCCACCTATTTCTCCTGGAAGAAGAGCCAATGGCCTGGAGGACTTCATGGGGGGGCAGGGACAATGGAGGTATTAGAGAGGATCGGGGGACCCTATTTCTCTCTCCTCTGATGTGCGATCAATCAGAGGAGAGAGAAATTAAATGGAAAAATCTGACCTTTTTGCGGCTGCCGTTATACCATTGATAATAGTGATCACAACACTGGGGTTGGTAAAAACTGACCTGAATCATGTTTTTCTGGGTCTCAGCTACCCCCAGCAGCTGGGAACTCAGAGAAATTCCAACTCTGGGGACGCTATACCCTTATTCCTCAGCGCCGTTTTAAAAAGCGGCACTGTGACTTAAGTATCCTTAACTGCCACCGTTTCAAGGATTTATCGTCGGTCGTTAAGGGGTTATGTTGAGGTTGACATCTTTTGGGACAAGTAAAATGTATGTTTCTATTGGGTGATAAACCCGGGGGGATTAAACTTACTTGGTATGTGTAAGTTTAGTTGTTTAAGTCTGAATAGATCACGATTTTGTACTGAAATATCGGTGGAAGTGGAAGAAATATTCTGCCGAAAACTGTACTTTTAGTCTAAGTGATCTGAAAAAGCGCGCTTTTCCTAATCCAACATAAACCGATTGAATGAGGGTGTGAGACAAAAAGAAAGACCTTTCATTAGTCGACTGTGAATTAAAAATCTTTGATTCAATTCAATTATTCCTAAAAGTGTTATGTTTTGAGTGCCAAGGTTTTCCTCTGAATATTCAGGATAAACCGCCATCAAGTGTTGGATCCATTGTGTTATCTTAAGGGTTTGCCAACCTTCAATATCAGGCATGGACAAACCAGGGTAAGAGAAGGGTTTTCCTATTCTAACAGGGATCTTTCCGGTTCAGGTATTTATTTCCTGGTTTGTACATTACCCGAGTGAATGTGCTTTGGCATTTCATAGCACAATGGCAGTTTGCAATTTTACACACATTGCTGCTTGTTTCTAGAAAACACCCTAGGAGTCAAAATAGTCACTACACCTGTAGATAGTTTCCAAGAGGGTTGTCATTTACAAAATGGGATCAACTAAAGGGGGGCTTCTGCTCTTCTGCACTTTGGGGCTCTTGCATGTGGAGTCACAAAACTTATATGAAATATTTTTCCAAGATATAAGTGCTTTTTCCCTTCTGATTTTTGTTGTGCGGCTAAGCAGTACTAAACAGCTCTATGCAGGGTATTGCCATGCTCATAGAAATTGTGTGATAAATGTGAGTGCTATTTTACCCATTTAATAGTGTGAAAATTTAAAATCTGGGGCAATAACTAATTTTTTGTGATAAAAATGTAATTATTATTTACTTCACTACTCAATGTATGAAATTTTGTGACACACCTGTGATATCAATATGCTCACTGCCTCTCAGATGAATTCCCTGAAAGCTGTAGTTTTTAATAGTAAGACTCATAGGAAGGGTTCTGCTGTTTAGCACCTCAGAGCCTTTTCCATGGATCAAGTCATGGGTCAAGTCTGTTACACTTAAAAATAAAAAAATGTGGGGCTAATTTGTGGGGAAAATGTTTTTATATATTCTCAGCTCAACATTATAAAGTTCTGTGAATCAATTGTGGGTTCAAGGTGTCATCACACCTCTAAGTTCCATTGAAGGATGTAGCTTCCAAAATGGAATCACTTGTGGGGTATTTCCACTGTTTAGGCACATCAAGGGCTCTGCAAGCATGAAACCGCATTTGCTATTTATTCCAGTAAATTTAGCTCTGCAAAAGTCAAAAGGTGCATGTGATGACACCTCGTTTATTCTTAATTATTCCAGATATATTATTCATTAGGCTGAGGGACATAAGCTATTTTTTTATATGAGTCTGAACGTTGACTATTGTTGTTTATTGACTTGTTTAACCCCTTAACGACGCCGATACCCTTTAACGGCGGTCATTAAGGGTACTTAAACCACAGCGCCGTTAATTAACGGCGCTGTGGAAAAAGTGAATAGCGCCCCCAAGAGGCGCATTTTCTCCGGGGTCTCGGCTGCCGGGGTAGCCGAGACCCCAGAGAACATGAATCGGGTCGGTTTTTACCGACATCGATGTTGCGATCGCCGTTATTAACCCTATAATCGGCGACCGCAACAAAAAAAAAAAAATGTGCCATTTAATTTCTTCTCTGTCCTCTGATGTCATCGGACATCAGAGGAGAGAGAAAAAAAGGGTCCCCGGGACCCCCACTGTGGCCCCCGAACCCTCCTCATGGCCCCGGGCCCTCCGGTGTCCCCCGGTGCCGGCGCCATGCTTTAAAATGGCGGGCGCCGAGTGCTGCGCCCGCCGCGAGGTGACGGGGGGATGGGCGATTTCTCTGGGTCTCGGCTGCCTGGGGTAGCCGAGACCCCAGAGAACATAATAGGGGCCCCCCAATCACCAACTCTTTTGCGATCGCCATATATGGCGATCGCAAAAGAGAAATCAATGCTGCGATCCCTGCCTGTAAATTTCTCTCCCCTCTGATGTGATCGCACATCAGAGGGGAAGAAATAGTGTCCCCGGGACCCCGATCTAACCCCCCCTGTACTGGAGGGGTCCCGTGTCCTCTGATCCCCCCCGGTGCGGTCCCATCCTCCCCCTCGCCTCGGTCCTCCCCCTGGCCTCCATTCAGCCGGCGTCTTCCAGAAAAAAAAAAAATGGGGGCGCATGCGCAGTGCGCCCGCCGAATCTGCCCTGGCGGCAAATTCAAAAAAATATTCATTCATTCTCCAAAAGTACATTTTGATCACTGTGATAAAATATACACAGTGATCAAAATAAAAAAAAACAGTACATAAACCCCCCCTATATCACCCCCTTGGTTAGGGACAAATAATAAAATAAAGAAAATTTTATTTATTTTCATTTTTCCATTAGGGTTAGGGTTAGGGGTATAATTAGGGTTATAATTAGGGTTAGGGTTATAATTAGGGTTGGGATTAGCGTTAGGGTTAGGCTGGGTTCATATTGCGTTATGGCAGTCCGTTAGACGGACTGCGTTACACCGCGGTATAACGCGATGTAACGCAGTCCGTTAACGCTGCCATTCACCCGCATTTAAAGAGCGCATTCGGACGCATGCCGCTTTACGTAAATCGGCATGCGTTCGCGACGTGCCGTCATTCAGTGACGAAGCCTCGGACACGGCCTGCGGCGTCTGGGCTCCGTCACCGCTAGCGCAGATGAATCATCGCTGATTCCTCTGCGCTAGTGAGTATAGCATAACGCGATCGCTTATGCTATTCCGTTACCAGCCCGTCAACGCTATGTGTTGATGGGCTGGTAAAATGCAATATGAACCCAGCCTTAGGTTAGGGTTATAATTAGGGTTAGGTTTAATTAGGGTTAGGGTTACAACTAGGGTTAGGGTTACAATTAGGGTTAGGGTTACAATTAGGGTTAGAGTTAGAATTAGGGTTGGTATTAGGGTTAGGGTTGAGATTAGGGTTAGGGGTGTGTTGGGGTTAGGGTTGGAGCTTGAATTGAGGGGTTTCCACTATTTAGGCACATGAGGGGGTCTCCAAAAACGCAGTGGCATTCAAAAAAGTCAAATGGCGCTCCCTCCCTTCCGAGTCCTGCCGTGCGCCCAAACAGTGGTTTACCCCCACATATGGGGTATCAGCGTACTCAGGACAAATTGGACAACAACTTTTGTGGTCTAATTTCTCCTGTTACCCTTGGGAAAATAAAAAATTAGGACTAAACGATCAGGTTTGTGGAAAAAATATGATTTTTTATTTTAAACGCCGGGCGTTATAAACTTCTGTGAAGCACTTGGAGATTCAAAGTGCTCACCACACATCTAGATAAGTTCCTTAGGGGTCTAGTTTCCAAAATGGGGTCACTTGTTGGGGGGTTTCCACTGTTTAGACACATCAGGGCCACTATAAAACACGACATGGCGTCCAGCCAATTCTGCGTTGAAAAAAGTCAACGGTGCCCTTCCCCTTCCAAGCTCTGCCATGCACCCAAACAGTGGTTTACCCCACATATGGGGTATCAGCGTACTAGGACAAATTTTACAAAAACTTTTGGGGTCTTGTTACCCTTGGGAAAATAAAAATTGGGGTGAAAAGATTGTTTTTGTGGAAAAAAAAAAAATGATTTTTTATTTTCACGGCTCTACTTACAACTTCTGTGAAGCACTTGGAGGTTCAAAAGTGCTCACCACACATCTAGATAAGTTCCTTAAGGGGTCTAGTTTCCAAAATGGGGTCACTTGTGGGGGGTTTCCACTGTTTAGGCACATCAGGGGCTCTCTAACGCGACATGGCGTCCAGCCATTCTGCATTGAAAAAGTCAAACGGCGCTCGTTCCCTTGCGACCTCTGCCGTGCGCCCAAAAAGTGGTTTACCCCCAATATGGGGTATCGGCGTATTCAGGAGAAATTGCCACAACAAAATTTTTTGGTTCATTTTTTCTTTGAACAGTGTGAAAATAGAAAAATTGGTTCCGAAGTAAAGCTTTTGCAAAAGAAGTTAAATGTTAATTTTTTCCTTCCACATTGCTTCAGTTCCTGTGAAGCACGTAAGGGTTATAAACTTCTTTTAATGTGGTTTTGAGCACCATGAGGGGTGCAGTTTTTAGAATGGTGTCCATTTTGGGTATTTTCTATCATATAGACCCCTCAAAGTGACTTCAAATGTGAGGTGGTCCCTAAAAAAAATGGTGTTGTAAAAATGAGAAATTGCTGGTCAACTTTTAACCCTTATAACTTTGTAACAAAAAAAAATTTTGTTCCCAAAATTGTTGCTGATGTAAAGTAGACATGTGGGAAATGTTATTTATAAGAAATTTGTGTGACCCTATCTCTTGATTTTAGGGCATAAAAGTTGAAAATTTGAAAATTGCTAAATTTCCAAATTTTCGCCTTGTTCCGTTTTTTTCATAAATAAGCGCAAGTCAGATAAAAAATTTTTACCACTAACGTGAAGTACAATATGTCACGAAAAAAAAAAATCTCAGAATCAGCGGGATTCGTTAAAGCGTTCCAGAGTTATAACCTCATTAAAATGACAGTGGGGCAAATTGTAAAAAAATTGGCCCGGTCATTAAGCTGCAAAATGGCTCTGTCACTAAGGGGTTAATTGGTCAAGGCCTGCTGATTACTTATTGTATCAGCCTTTAAAAAGTATTCACTAAATAATCTTGGAGGACAAGGCACAGGTGAATTGAACAATCAATGTTTGTTAATACTTTGATTACTCATTGCATCAGTCCATATTTTTTTTTTCTGCAAACATTACAGGACAAAATATGTAGGTTAATTGAACCTCGAACAAAAGAGATCACCTCTTCTCAACTTCCCACCTTCACTCAATCCTGTGAAAAGAATGCTCTGAATAAGAGGTTTTGTGGAGAATGTATTGTCAGCAGTATCTACATCCAACTGCCATGTTCATCTTTGGTTGAAGGAGTAAAAAGACAGAGCCAAAAAAAAAGGGAACACCGGGTGCTCACCCGCAGATAACGTCTATGGAAAATAAGGAGATAGCATGAAATAGATCTTACCGCCCCTTAAAATTCTTCTCTGTATTGAAAAAGTTAAAACAGCAGGTTGCAAGGGTGGACGGAGTGCATTGTGGATGATGGCAGTTTCATTATGGATTTTACAGTGCACGGGACAGCTATTTGTACCCTGGTGACTTGCACTTTTGCTAATTTGTTGCAGACCAGTAAATATGTTTTTTTTTTTCCCGAATAACCCCTTCCTGAGTTAATTAAGGTATTTTAAGATATGTGGTCTATGCATTCATTTTCTGGTCAGGTCCAAAGGAGATGTTTTAGGCTTTCATAACTTATCTCAATATAGTGAATACATTAGAGGGAACTTGTCAGAAGGATTGTCCTCAGTAACCTACAGTGTCAGGTTTTACACGTTAAACTGATTAAAATCATACTTATGTTGATTAAATCCGCCTTGTGGGTTTTTCAAACTTTATTTTCAGTGGGGCTGTGGGGGGTCTTTATGTGGTGCTCTGCTTAGATATTCATACTGATAGCTTATGACTGGTCACTGATTGCTCAGTCACCTGCCCCCAATTTTACATACTAATTATTTTTGAATTGGAAAAAAAATCACATTCAACAGGCAGCGGGTAGTGCCTGTTCTGCAGCATGATCTCTTGTATAATGTACATTAAATTGTTTTATTTAATCATATAAATTTATTCTGAAAAAATATTATTTCTCAAAATGGTGCTGGCCGTGCCTGCGCCGTAGCATCTATCGTCGATCCGATTGATGCTACTGCGCAGGCAGTGCATTTTTGCTAAAGGGAGAAAAAAAATTGTCTCCACAAAGATGGCGCTGGCAGCGCTTATGCAATAGCATCTTCGTCAGTAGTGTTGAGCGATACTGCCCGATATCTAAAAATATCGGATCGGAATGGTATCGCCGATATCACTAAATATCGGCGATATCCGATTCGATACCGGAAAGTCCCATGTAAGTCTATGGGAACAAAATATCGCAACTAAAAAAAACCTTTATTTCCTTGTAAACACTAAATATACCACATAGAATACATTTTTATATATATATATTTATAATATATATACATGTCATTTTGACATATTATATAATATATATATATATATATAGTTTATACACTTCTACATAGTAAAATATCCTCTGATTCAATTGCCGGGTAAAGCGGCTTCTGTGAAAAGACAGAAGCACCCGACATGAAATGACACTTGGTGTACATAGGGTTAACCATGTCTTTTCATGTCGTTTGCAATCTGATTTGCACAAACAATTACACAGTCTATGTGTGCAAAATTTCAAAACCTGTAGGGGTTAATTAAAGGTGTAAATTCGTTGTAAAAAAAACAGACTTTTTTGCTCGAATTTACACCTTTAATTAACCCCTACAGGTGTGAAATTTTGCACACATAGATGATTTTAATTGTTTGTGCAAATCAGATAGCAAAGGACATGAAAAGAAATGGTTAACCCTATGTAACCAAGTGTCATTTCATGTGGGTTTGCATTTTCACAAAAGCCGTCAATTGAATTAGCGGCTATTATACTATGTAGAGTTTATGAACTATAAATATAAATATATATATATGTGTCACAAATTCAATGACATGTGTATATATATATATATATATATATATGAGGTGTAAATTGTTTAAAAAAATGCGTGGGATCCCGCCCCATTTTCGCAAACCAGACAGACAAAGCCAGCGAATGGGGCAGATATAATAGCCCAGAGAGGGACCATTATTTTTGGCCCCCCCTGGCTACTAACATCTGCCCCCAGACACCCCAGAAAAGACAAAATCTATAATTAGATTCGCCCTTTCCTGGCACTTTGCCCGTCTATTTCCCATTGCCCGGTAGCGGTGGCGAATGGGGTTAATATGGGGTTAAAGCCACATTGCAATTGAAAGGTGACCTTAAGCCAGGTTAATAATTGAGAGCTGTCAATTAGACAACTATCAATTATTAATCCTATTGCATGAAAAAAAATAAAACACACACACTTTAATTAAAAATCATTTTAATGAAATAAAGACACATGTTTTTGACCATCTTTTATTTGACTGCAAAAAAACCATTTCCTGTAATAAAAATAAAATAAAAAAGCAAAATTATTCTTACCTATCCCATGCACAGTCAGGTCCCACGGTGTAATCATTCAGAAGGGTTAATGTTTACTGCAGGACCGCAGCTAATGCTGCAGCCTCACAGTAAACCCCCAAATGAATGAGTTCCTCTCCTGGCTGACAGGAGAGGAAGTGGAAAGCTTAATTGATTGCTTCAACTTTCACTTCAGGTCAGCCAGGGACACAATCAGTGACGTCAGAGGGAACTGATTAACAAAAATAGGGGATCCCCTCGAAAAAAAATTGGCGTGGGGTCCCCCTATTTTTGTTAACCAGCCAGATGAAGCAGGACCGCTGAGGCCTGGATTTTCAGGCTGTTAAGGAGCCAAGATCCATGGACCTTGCCAGCCTGATAATACCAGGCCACAGCAGTCTGCATATCTTGCTGATTAACAAAAATAGGGGATCCCCTCGAAAAAATTGGCGTGGGGTCCCCCCCTATTTTTGTTAACCAGCCAGATGAAGCAGACCGCTGAGGCCTGGTTTTTCAGGCTGGTAAGGATCCAATATCCCCTGGACCCTTGCAAGCCTGATAATACCAGGCCACAGCAGTTGCTTAGCTTGGCTGGTTAACAAAAATAGGGGATCCCCTCGAAAAAAAAACGGCGTAGGGGTCCCCCTATTTTTGTTAACCAGCCAAGTAAAATGCAGACTGCTGCGGCCTGGTATTAAAAGACTGTCAAGGCCCAGGATTTTGACCCTCAACAGCCTGATAATACCAGGCTACAGCAGCCCCACATTTGGCGCATCAAAAGATGTGCCAATTGTGGCACTTTACCCGGCTCTTCCCACTTGCCCTGTAGCGTGGCAAGTGGGGTAATAAGGGGTTAATGTCACCGTTGATTGCACGGTGACAATAAGCCCGGTTAATAATGGAGAGGTGTCAATAAGACACCGATCCATTATTAATCCCAAAGTTATTAAAGATAAAAAAAAGACCAAGCAAGAAAAAAGTCTTTTAATGAAATAAAGAACAACACAGTTTTCATTTCTTTTATTATACTCTCATTCCTGCGACGCCATCGATCTCCTGTAAAAAAAGAAAAAAAACAAACCAACAGTATACAAACCCGTCGACACAGTCCATAGTAACGACTGTCCCACGACGATCCAGCTCTGCTACATCGCAATGACAGGCAGAGCCTTCATCGCAATGCAGCAAAGCTGATTACCTGCTTCCCCGGCGGTGACGTCATCGGACTGACTGCTTTACGGCCGGGATTACCCAGCAGTCACTGCAGTTATCGCGAAAACTGCATGTGACCGCCGGGGAGGATGATGGCGGCCATGAAGCAGTCCAGCCCGTGACCGCCGGAGATCTTCTGCCAGGTAAGTGCCGCTGACTCTGACAGACCCGACGAGACC
>JARQOD010000001.1:66351410-66385355 GCA_033576555.1 Oophaga sylvatica | reverse complement strand
AAATCCTGACTGATAGCAGTCCATTCTTGCACAATCAATGCTTTCATTTTGTCAGAATTTTTAGGTTTTTGTTTGTCCACCCGTCTCTTGATGATTGACCACAAGTTCTCAATGGGATTAAGATCTGGGGAGTTTCCAGACCATGGACCCAAAATCTCTATGTTTGTTCCCTGAGCCATTTAGTTATCACCTTTGCTTTATGGCAAGGTGCTCCATCATGCTGGAAAAGGCATTGTTGATCGCCAAACTGCTCTTGGAGGGTTGGGAGAAGTTGCTCTTGGAGGACACTCTGGTACCATTCTTTATTCATGGCTGTGTTTTTAGGCAAGACTGTGAGAGAGCCGATTCCCTTGGCTGAGAAGCAACCCCACACATGAATGGTTTCAGGATGCTTAACAGTTGGCATGAGACAAGACTGGTGGTAGTGCTCACCTTGTCTTCTCCGAATGAGGCGTTTTCTCGATGTCCCAAACAATCGAAAAGGGAATTCATTAGAGAAAATAACTTTACCCCAGTCTTCAGCAGTCCACTGCCTGCACGTTTTGCAGAATATCAGTCTGTCCATGATGTTTTTTCTGGAGAGAAGTCGCTTCTTTGCTGCCCTACTTGAGACCAGGCCTTGCTCCAAAAGTCTCCGTCTCACAGTGCGTGCAGATGCACTCACACCTGCCTGCTGCCATTCCTGAGCAAGCTCTGCACTGCTGGTAGCCCGATCCCGCAGCTGAATCACTTTTAAGAGACGGTCCTGGAACTTGCTGGTCTTTCTTGGGCGCCCTGGAGCCTTTTTGGCAACAATGGAATCTCTCTCCTTGAAGTTCTTGATGATGCGATAGATTGTTGACTGAGGTGCAATCTTTCTAGCTGCGATACTCTTCCCTGTTAGGCCATTTTTGTGTATTGCAATGATGACTGCACGTGTTTCTTTAGAGATAACCATGGTTAACAGAAGAGAAACAATGATGCCAAGCACCAGCCTCCTTTTAAAGTGTCCAGTGGTGTCATTCTTACTTAATCATGACAGATTGATCTCCAACCATGTCCTCATCAACACCCACACCTGTGCTAATGGAGCAATCACTGAAAAGAGGTTAGCTGGTCCTTTTAAGGCAGGGCTGCAATGATGTTGAAATGTGTTTTGGGGGATTAAGTTCATTTTCTAGCCAAATATTGACTTTGCAAGTAATTGCTGTTAAGCTGCTCACTCTTTATAACATTCTGGAGTATATGCAAATTGCCATTAGAAAAAGTGAAGCAGTAGACTTTGTAAAAATTAATATTTGTGTCATTCTCAAAACTTTTGTCCATGACTGTAGTCAGTTTGGGCCCCAGCATTTGCTCAATCTATTTTCTGTCTCTGTTCGTGTTTTCATCTTGTCTAACCGCCATTATATGTTTGGGGGCTTCCTATTCTTTTTGGGCTCTACTCCGGGCAGTTAGATTTCCTCTTTCCATCTTCAGGTGTAGCTATCTCTCTAGCTGTGACGAGGCGTCTAGGGCACCGTAGGAACGTCCCACGGCTGCTTTTAGTTGTGTGGTTAGTTTAGGGGTCTGCAACCTATTAGTTTCAACCTCTCTGGTGTATGGCTGCCTTTGCGGTTTTTTGCTCTTGCCTTCCTCAGCTACCAAAACATAACATTATGGTAAATTATGTCATTAGATATGCAGGATTGCTTCATGGAACAATTTGCAAGATTCCGTAATGTACTTTTACTACAAGTTAATTGAATGTTAAAGATAGTGACTGTCCCATAGAGTATTCCACTCAATAGTGCATGATTAGCCAAGAGTTCCAGCCTTGACCATGTCCAGGACATCCCACATCGTAAGATCGCAATGCCGCGATGGTCTAGTATTAAGAGGCTTGGGGTTTCAGCATGTAGCAACAATAAGAAGAGATAATGAGAACCAAATAGGTGATAACCAAGCAGCAGGAGAGGTCAGAGAGGTGAGCAATGAGGTTTGTTTTTTTTTCCCTACATCTTATGTTTATGATACTATGTGGGGTCTGTAGACATGAGCATAATTAGGTACATACAATTTGCAAATACATCTTCTGTAAATTGAATTTTCTGCTAAAAGCTTCACAATATGACAAATTCAAATCTTGTCAGAATAGTCCACAATTTAACATGTTTTCCACAATCTCACTAGTGGAAAACCTAAGCATTATAATAGTACACTTTTACGGTTCCCATTGAAATACAATAGTATAATCATACTTTCTTGTCTCCACTCATGTCCAAAAAGTAAATAGACATAATGTCTCTGTCTGTCTAGGACAGACTTGGTTCTATACTCTTTGTGTAGTAGGTCCCAGAGAACCCCAGCATTAAGCATTTAACCCTTGTACAGGTATCTGGGTTTATAAGTGTGCCCATGGATTGTGTCCACGGAGTAGCTGCTGGCCAGAAGAGCAAGCCTAAAGAAGAGTAGTTACCTGTTATGTTTCGGTAGCTGAGGAGAACAGGAACAACAGCAGGGCAGCCAAACACCTGAGATGTTGGTAACTTATGGGTTGCAGATTCCTAAACTAACGACACAACTAGAGGTAGCCGTGGAGCGTTCCTACGTTGATCATAGACGCCTCGTCACAGCCTGAGAGATAACTACACCTAAAGGCAGAAAGATGAAAGCTATCTGCCCCGGAGCAGATCCCCAAAGAAAATAGGAAGCCCCCAAACATATAATGACGGTTAGACAAGATGAAAATACAAACATAGGCTGAAAATAGACTGAGCAAACGCTGGGGCCACAAGCTGACTAAATAGGATAGGACAGGAGAGATTACTTTCTGCAACCCAGAAAACCTTACAAAAATCCAACAATTCTGATTACAAAAATACTGAGGTCACACGATCTCGCCACCCACTAAATCAGATCTCAGTGTGAACAAAAACCAAGCCGCAGCCGCTAAAAAAACAGGAAAAAGCAAATGAGCAAATAACAGTGGCTGCAGAAAAACTGTGAGGAGCTCAGGCCCCAGGAAGGGACCTGGCTGACCTCCACAAAAGTGCAGAAAACAATGCAAAAAGCAAGCACAAAAAGAACAGCAAAAAATATCTTATCTGAAAGCAGGAGATGCAGGCAAGACTCCAGCAAACTTCCAAATGAACCAGGAACCACAATTGAGACAAGAACAATTGACAACCGGCAACCATCATGGGAGGGAACCTCCCTTATATCAGACCAGTCCGTCATTCCAGATTGCCACTCCTCGCTGAAAGGTTCAGTACTGTCTGTAACCACCAGAGGGAGCCTCTGCTCAGAAACCATCTCTAGCACATTCATAACAGTATCCCCCCCTTGAGGAGGGGTCACCGAACCCTCACTTGTGCAACCAGGCCGATCAGGATGAGCTCGGTGATAAGCACGGATCAGTCTCCTAGCATGGATGTCTGAAGCAAACACCCAAGAATTGTCCTCCTGACCATAACCTCTCCACTTAACCAAATACTGAAGTTTCTGTCTAGAAAAACGAGAATCCAATATTTTCTCAACCACATACTCCAGATTGCCCTCAACCAAAACAGGGTCAGGAGGCGCAGTCATAGGAACCACTGGCTCGACAAACCTCTTCAATAAGGACTTGTGGAACACGTTATGGATCTTAAATGTCCCTGGAAGAAGCAAACGGAAGGAAATAGGATTAAGAATCTCCATGATCTTATGAGGTCCAATGAACCTGGGCTTAAACTTTGTAGATGCAACCCTCATAGGGATATTTCTTGAGGACAACCAAACCAAGTACCCCACTTTAAACTGAGGACCATCAGTCCTATGCCCGTTGGCAAACCGTTGGGCCTTCTCCTGAGAGAGAGACAACCTCTCCACTACCTGGTAACAAATCTGCTGCATTCGCTCCACAACAGAGTCAACACCCGGACAGACAGAAGCCTCCGCCTGTCCCAAGAAAATCGAGGGTGAAACCCAAAATTGCAGTAAAATGGAGACATCAAGGTGGCAGAGCTAGCCCTATTATTAAGAGCAAACTCAACCAAAGGCAAAAAAGAGACCCAGTCATCTTGATCAGCAGACACAAAACATCTCAAATAAGTCTCCAAGGTCTGGTTTGTTCTCTCGGTTTGTCCATTGGTCTGAGGATGAAAAGCAGAGGAGAAAGATAATTGAACACCAAGTTTAGAACAAAATGTCCTCCAAAATCTGGAAACATACTGGACTCCTCTGTCAGACACAATGTTCTCCGGAATGCCATGTAACCGAACCATGTGCTGAAGGAACAAAGGCACCAATTCGGAGAAGAAATGTAACTTAGGTAATGGCACAAGATGTATCATCTTGGAAAACCTATCACAGATTACCCAGATAACGGTCATTCTCTGAGAAACAGGGAGGTCGGAAATAATATCCATAGAGATATGGGTCCATGGCCTCTTGGGCACAGGTAATGGCATTAACAAACCACTAGAGCGAGAGCAAGGCTTGGAGCGAGAGCAAGTCCCACAGGACTGCACAAATTCCCTGACGTCACGAGAGAAAATAGGCCACCAAAAGGACCGACTCACCAAGTCTCTGGTACCAAAAATCCCGGGATGACCAGCCAACGCGGAACAATGAATCTCAGACATCACACTCTTCTTCCACTGGTCTGGGACAAACAATTTCCCAATAGGGCAGCGCTCAGGTTTATCCTCCTGACACCCTTCCAAGGCCAGTCTCAAATTGGGCGAGATGGCGGAAAGAACTACACCCTCTTTCAAAATAACAGTAGGATCAGATAACTCAGGAGAATCCGCAAAGAAACTCCTCGAGAGGGCATCTGCCTTAACATTCTTAGTGCCAGGAAGAAAAGAAACCACAAAATTAAAACGTGTGAAAAGCAAGGCCCACCTGGCCTGTCTAGGATTAAGTCGCTTGGCTGATTCGAGATAAACCAGATTCTTATGGTCCATGAGGACCACCACCTGATGTTTGGCTCCTTCCAGCCAATGTCTCCACTCTTCAAAGGCCCAGTTCATGGCTAATAACTCCCGATTACCCATGTCACAATTACGTTCAGTTGGAGAAAATTTTCGAGAGAAAAAGGCACAAGGGTTACTCTTAGACGTCTCTGGATCTCTTAGGGACAAAACGGCACCTGCCCCAATTTCAAAGGCATCAACCTCCACCTGAAACGTTAGAGAAACATCAGGCTACCATAGAACAGGAGCAGAAGTGAATCTCTGCTTAAGTTCCTGAAACGCAGAGACTGCCTCAGGAGGCCAATTCACCACATCAGAACCCTTTTTGGTCAAATCAGTCAATGGTTTAACAATACCGGAGAAATTACCAATAAATTTACGATAAAATTGGCAAAACCCAAAAATCTCTGAAGAGCCTTTAATGAAGTAGGTTGGACCCAATCACAGATGGCTTGAACCTCGACCGGGTCCATTTCAATAACAGACAGAGACAAAATGAATCCCAGAAATGAGACCTTCTGTACGCCAAAAAGACACTTTGATCCCTTCACATACAGCGCATTCTCTCTCAAAATCTGGAGCACAGTACGGACGTGTTTCACAAGAGAGTCCCAGTCATTGGAACAAATCAAGATATCATCCAAATAAACAATCAGAAATTTATCCACAAAATCCCTGAAAATATCATTCATGAAGGATTGGAAGACGGAAGGAGCATTAGTGAGCCCAAAGGGCATCACAAGGTACTCAAAATGCCCCTCTGGGGTATTAAACGCCATCTTCCATTCAGCCCCGTACTTAATGCGAATAAGGTAATTCGCCCCCCTGAGGTCAAGCTTGGTAAACTAACTAGCACTCTTCACCCTGGAAAACAGGTCAGAAATCAAGGGTAACGGATATTGATACTTAACAGTGATCCTATTCAAGAGATGATAATAAATACACGGCCTCAATGAACCATCCTTTTTGGCCACAAAGAAAAAAAGGCACCCAAAGGTGAAGAGGATGGTCTGATATGACCCTTCTACAATGACTCCTTGATATAAGATCGCATAGTATCGTGTTCAGGTACAGACAAGTTAAAAAGGCGACCTTTAGGAAATTTACCACCAGGCACTAATTCAATAGCGCAATTGTAGCTCCTGTGAGGGGGCAAAGATGCAGATTTACTTTCACTAAATACATCCAAAAAATCAGTCAAAAAGTCAGGAACATCCTGAGACTTGGGAGAGGCAGAAAAAACAGGAGTGTCGGCATTAACACATTGGCAGCCCCAACTGGTCACAGACACAGATTTCCAATTCAAAACAGGATTATAAGACTGTAACCAAGGGAAACCTAGTACAATAATGTCATGCAGATTATACAGCACCAGAAATTTGCAACTCTCCTGATGATCTGGTTCAACCCTCATTATCACCTGAGTAGAAAACTGGGGTTTATTCTCCGCCAAAGGGGTAGACTCAAAGCCCAGTAGGGGAATAGACTTCCGCAGGGGTATCATGGGAAACCCACAACGTTTGGCAAAGTCAAAATCCATCAGGTTAATAGCTGCTCCTGAATCAACAAAAGCCTGAGCAGAAAATGTGGACAGGGAGCAAATCAGGGTAACAGTCAACAGAAATTTAGTCTGAACACTACCCAAGACAACTGAGCGTGCAAAACGTCTTCCCCGCTTAGGGCAGACTGAAATAGTATGAGAGGCATCACCACAGTAGAAACATAACCCATTGCGCTTTCGAAACTCATGACGCTGAGCCCCAGAAGTCACTCTATCACACTGCATGGGCTCAGAATCTGGCTTACAAGGCAACACTATCTCACGCATACCTCTGCGCTCACGCAAATGTCTGTCAATTTGAATAGCCAATGACATAGAGAATCATTGAGACCAGAGGTAGCAGGGAATCCCACCATAGCATCTTTTACATTCTCTGACAGACCCTTCCGAAAAAGGGCTGCCAAAGCATCATCATTCCATTTGGTCAGGGCTGTCCACTTTCGGAATTTCTGACAGTACAACTCAGCGTCTTCAAGTCCCTGATTTAATGCCAACAAGGTTTTTTCAGCTTGATCAGTGACATTAGGTTCATCGTACAATAACCCCAGAGCCAGAAAAAATGCATCAATATCATTCAAAACAGTATCCCCAGGTGTCAGTGAAAAAGCCCAATCCTGAGGATCGCCGCGCAGGAGAGAGATGATAATTTGAACCTGCTGTGCTGCGTTAACTGAAGACTTAGGCTTTAATGCAAAAAACAACTTACAGTTATTTTTGAAGTTCAGAAATTTAGCCCGATCCCCCAAAAACAAATACGGCATGGGAATCCTAGGTTCCACAACCGCAACCCAGCAAGATAGGTAGCAATACTCCGAACCTCAGTGGCAAGCTGATCCACACGGCCAGACAACTGTGCAAACTCCATTGAAAGAAAAAAAAATCCTCCTCAGCACCAAGAGAAAAAGAGGGAAAAAATGCAACAGACAGAAAAAAAAAATCTCTGACAACTCTGACAAAGATCCCCAAAGAAAATAGGAAGCCCCCAAACATATAATGGTGGTTAGACAAGATGAAAATACAAACATAGGCAGAAAATAGACTGAGCAAACGATGGGGCCACAAGCTGACTAAATAGGATAGGACAGGAGAGATTACTTTCTGCAACCCAGAAAACCCTACAAAAATCCAACAATTCTGATTACAAAAATACTGAGATAACACGATCTCGCCACCCACTAAATCAGATCTCAGTGTGAACAAAAACCAAGCCGCAGCCGCTGAAAAAAACAGGAAAAAGCAAATGAGCAAATAACAGTGGCTGCAGAAAAACTGTGAGGAGCTCAGGCCCCAGGATGGGACCTGGCTGACCTCCACAAAAGTGCAGAAAACAATGCAAAAAGCAAGCACAAAAAGAAAAGCAAAAAATATCTTATCTGAAAGCAGGAGATGCAAGCAAGACTCCAGCAAACATCCAAAGGAACCAGAAACCACAATTGAGACAAGAACAATTGATCACCGGCAACCATCATGGGAGGGAACCTCCCTTATATCAGACCAGTCCGTGATTCCAGATTGCCACTCCTCGCTGAAAGGTTCAGTACTGTCTGTAACCACCAGACATTAAATGAAGTAACAGAATCAGGGAAGAATCGTGAGCTAAAGCCATGAACCAAGGATTATCCAAAGTCATTTACCAGATAGTCAGTCAACAGAAAAGTCTAAAGAATTGGGGTTAAAGTCAAGAGAGATTTCAGAACAGACAAGGTTAGGATGAAAAGACCGATTAATATCCGTGGCCAGTCGGACACACCCCCAAAGCCTCAAACCATAACCAAAAAAGAAAAAGAAAAAATGCGGTTTGATGATATAATATCAGTAAGTAAGTAGATCCGCACAAGGAGGATTTATTACAAAAAAATATATAATTTATTAAACACAATATTAAGACAGAGACAAAGGTGTCGACATGAGGTAGATATAACAAGCAGCTATTCATAAATTCATAAGATGTAAAATATACAAGACAGAAATATGTCCCGTTGGCTTATGTCACTTTTGAAATGGTAAATGATCTTAGAGTCAGGAGGAAAAAATATATGCTAATAACGGGGAGTATAATTTGACTTTAGCAAGAAATTAATTAATTAATTAATTAATAACAATGTAATTTCCAATATAATAATGAATTTAATAATGAAAATACAGGTGTCGAACCTGTGCAATGACACCCGTAATATGAACAATAGGAAGGTCTCTAATAGCTATTCCCATAGTGTAAATTGTATAAAGTCAAAAAGCACCTACTGACTACTGCGGTTAAAGAGGTTATTTACCTTGCGACATTCTGGACTGAATAGTGCCGGTGGAACAAGAGAGAGCCCCGACGCGCGTTTCACCATCCTCGGTTTCTTCAGGAGGCATGGTGAGACGCTGGGGCACGGGGTTTAAATCAGGGGGAATGAAAGTTATGAGCCAATCAATGCTCTTGAATCAAACGTGATCCCAACCCATGTCTGATGCAGGTAGGCGTGAGTATAATGTGGGCACATGTAAACCCGACCGCAATCAGCGGTATCATGCCTGCATACGTCACCATGGGAGGAGCGTGCCAAAAGGGGTAAGGAGGAAAAAGCTGGCAGACCAATCAATGCTGTCGTCATCTGACAAGATGCCGCCCCATGTCTGACGCAGGCAGGCATGAATATAACATAAGCATATGTAAGCCCGACCGCAATAAGCGGTATCATGTCTGCCCACGTGAACTGTGGGAGGGCCGTGCCAGAAAGAATAAGAAAAAATAAATAACAGGCGAATCGATGCGCCCATCAGCGTGATGTCCCGTCTCGCGAGACAAGCAGGCCAGGACGCGACCCACGCGATGGGGGGAGGACGAACGTCATCACCCCGCATCGTACAGGCAGCATGTCCGGACCGGCCGTGCCGCGAGTCAGGTACAGAGCACACCTAGGGCGCATCTGCGCATCAGATTATGAACAACGATATGCGTATTTGGGTATGATGATAATTGTGCCAACTGGACATACAGAATTCGACTATTATATATAAGATCATTATGACATTTTTTTGGATTTTTTCGTTATATATTTTGATTTATTGTTTATTTCAGATTTTTATTATTTAATTCTGGTCCGTGTGTTCCCTCTCTTACCCTAAGCGCAGATGCGCCCTAGGTGTGCTCTGTACCTGACTCGCGGCACGGCCGGTCCGGACATGCTGCCTGTACGATGCGGGGTGATGACGTTCGTCCTCCCCCCCATCGCGTGGGTCGCGTCCTGGCCTGCTTGTCTCGCGAGACGGGACATCACGCTGATGGGCGCATCGATTCGCCTGTTATTTATTTTTTCTTATTCTTTCTGGCACGGCCCTCCCACAGTTCACGTGGGCAGACATGATACCGCTTATTGCGGTCGGGCTTACATATGCTTATGTTATATTCATGCCTGCCTGCGTCAGACATGGGGCGGCATCTTGTCAGATGACGACAGCATTGATTGGTCTGCAGCTATTTCCTCCTTACCCCTTTTGGCACGCTCCTCCCATGGTGACGTATGCAGGCATGATACCGCTGATTGCGGTCGGGTTTACATGTGCCCACATTATACTCACGCCTACCTGCGTCAGACATGGGTTGGGATCGCGTTTGATTCAAGAGCATTGATTGGCTCATAACTTTCATTCCCCCTGATTTAAACCCCGTGCCCCAGCGTCTCACCATGCCTCCTGAAGAAACCGAGGATGGTGAAACGCGCGTCGGGGCTCTCTCTTGTTCCACCGGCACTATTTCAGTCCAGAATGTCGCAAGGTAAATAACCTCTTTAACCGCAGTAGTCAGTAGGTGCTTTTTGACTTTATACAATTTACACTATGGGAATAGCTATTAGAGACCTTCCTATTGTTCATATTACGGGTGTCATTGCACAGGTTCGACACCTGTATTTTCATTATTAAATTCATTATTATATTGGAAATTACATTGTTATTAATTAATTAATTAATTTCTTGCTAAAGTCAAATTATACTCCCCGTTATTAGCATATATTTTTTCCTCCTGACTCTAAGATCATTTACCATTTCAAAAGTGACATATTTCTGTCTTGTATATTTTACATCTTATGAATTTATCAATAGCTGCTTGTTATATCTACCTCATGTCGACACCTTTGTCTCTGTCTTAATATTGTGTTTAATAAATTATATATTTTTTTGTAATAAATCCTCCTTGTGCGGATCTACTTACTTACTGATATTATATCATCAAACCGCATTTTTTCTTTTTCTTTTTTGGTTAAGGTTAGGATGAAGCTGGGTCAGAATAATAGCAGATATTGAGCCACAGATGTATGAAGAAAATTAAATACAACAGCTGGCTGCTGCCAGTGGATAGCTGGTAATTTAATAAGGATGAGGCTGCATATGCCTCAGAAGGGAGCCTGCTAATCACCTGGACAGAACACATAACTATTGTGCTTGGTTGTTTGTCAACCCATGTCCCAGCAACACCAGAGGAAAACATCATTGCAGCAAGTTCAGATAGAAATAAAACATTTGCATTAATAAAAAGACTGCCAAGTAGAGATGAGCGACTTTGCCTTTTTTCGTGAAACCCGACTTTCTCAAATTTGAGTTGAACAAAGTCGGCCGACTAACTGAAATGGTCGGGGTCGAAAATTCGACCCCAATACAAGTCAATGGGGAATAAATGGGGGAATATAATATATTATATAATAATATAATATAATAAAATATAATAATATAATTGCCCCCTTATCACAGTCAGGCAACCTACTAATCAGATGTGATGCTCCACACAAGCAATTTGTACACTGTCACTGGCAGGCAGCTCTGCTACTCCACCAAATTAATTGCATCCTTATCACAGGTAGGCAGTCTACTTATCAAATCTGATGCTCCACACAAGCAATTTCTACAGCATCACTGGCAGGAAGGCAGCCTAAGAACCAGCGTTGCTGCACACAGCAAAATCCTCCCCTCTAACTGCACAGTCACTGTACAGCTAATCGCTATCAGCAGAAAGTAATTTTTTTTTAGGCCCTGCCTAATGCTCTCCCTGCTCAGATGCACCGCCAGCAACCTTCCACTACACGGAGTTCAGCAGATGTAAAATGGCGGTCGGTGCTGAGGGATTTTATATGCACTGTGACGCCACTGAAAGCCAGCCAATTGCTGCAATGCCCTTCTCAAAGATGGTGCTGGCCGCTGGCTATGTCATCCCGTTGCCCACAGCCTGCATCCTTGCTCATTGGTCGAGAAAAGGCGCTTAAAGTGTAGGGGAAAACCGACTCCAGCAAAATGGTCACCGAACACGTGACCGAACTCACTCCACGGTCGGGTTTCGTTTCTTGAAACCCGACTTTGGGGAAAATCGGCGATTTTTGAAAATGAACTACCTGTTTCGCTCAACTCCACTGCCAAATAGAGTTGGGCGACTTTGGTAGGATAGGGTTTCGTGAAACCTGACTGAAACAAAATTTGAGTCGGACGAAACTGGTCCGACTAGGGCAAAAAAAGTCGGGATTTCATCCGAAACCCGACCCCAATGGCAGTCAATGGGGAATAAAAGTCGGCAATGAGTGGATGAATGTCATCCACTCATTGCTGACTTTTATTCCCCATTGACTTGCATTGGGGTCGGGTTTCAGACGAAACCCCGACTTTTTTGCAATATTCGGACCAGTTTTGTCCGACTCAAATTTTGTTTCAGTCGGGTTTCACGAAACCCTATCCGACCAAAGTCGCTTAACTCTACTGCCAAGTCTTAGGTATATTGTATGATTTTTTTTTGGTTAGATATGCAGTTATGGATTATGAGATGCTGGAATTAAAGCATTACTAGATTATACATTTACAGTTTTTAAGAAATTATTTCTGAAAACAAATAGAATTTCAGCTTGTATTGAAACTCCATTACACAGATGTTGCATTAGGCGTGAGTCTATTCCCTATGGTTTTAGAACTACAATTTACTTTTTATATATATATTTTTTAAGTAATGCATTTCCTACTGTGATGTAACTCAAGCCTGGAATAAAATTAGACTGTTAGGCAAATGTCCAGAGATACAAATTGCAAATGTGGTTCATTAAGTGGCAATGTTTGCATACCTTTTGTTTTTTCAGCTTTTCCTTAATTCATTTACTTTTTTTTTTATAATATAATAGTTCTATGTAATTGTGTGTTCTGTAGCATAACTACATACCATAGATGATGATTTTATTTTAGTATAATCAAAACATTCATGTTTAATCTGTATAGGTGTCAGTCAGAGGAGGATTGTTGGAGACTTCAAGGCAAAATAAACAAGCATAAAAAAACATGGTTAAGTTATTTTCAATGGCTGCCAGTAAGAGATGCAATCCACAAGAAATACAACAATCGGATATGTAACATGGGTACAGGTGAACTTGATGCCTCTTTGACACATTTCATTGATATTTTAAAAAATTTCTACATAGTCAGTCATCATAAGTAAATATAGAATTACTGCACACGTAGAGAAGGTAAATATGCTTCAAGTGAAAAATGTTTTATTGGTAATGATGGCGACACTCAAATAAGAGACGTTTCGGCCAGACTATGGCCTTCATCATGTGAGCGCTAAAAGAATAAACAAAGAAAAATAGATGTATTTACAAATATTACAAAATATATACAGAATATACATATTTATATGAAAATATCCTTAGGAAATATCACATAACTGATAATGTGGATACGCATAGGGTAATCAAGGTACAGAAATAGCAAGACAAAAAGAGAGGGGTTTTTCTGATGGAGGACAAAAAAGGACATTGAGTCATCTTAAGCAATAGCATACCCTTTCTGGAAATGGTGCCAAAAATCATAGATAAGACCATTGATATTGCATATGTTATTTTGGTACAACCTAAGGATAGAGAGTAATATAATTAGAGAGATATAATATAATGGTATTTACAGCACGGAGTTTAGCTGTACCGAGCTATTAATATATATGGGTAGCAAACAAAACGAGTATTAGATTTAAGGAATAAATGAAAAATACCAGTATAGATGGATGTCCTGCAAGTATTGAATGTGCATCATATGGAGAAATTATTGTGGAACCATCTGTCAAGGTAAACTGCATATATATGAGAGGATGGTGAAACATAATGAATAAGGATGTAATATAACGTCTGTATAAGTAGTATAAAAGTATGCCAGTACCAGTGTAGCAGAGCATCTCGGATGAGATTAAGTGCAGGGGACAATCTCCAGCAAAATGACATATGCTATATGAAATAAATGAAAAATAAGTGGTGAAATAAAGACTTGAATGAACCGTTCCTTTCATGGGAATGGACTAGCTCATGATTGTACTCACTATCATTGGTGGCGTTTGGAGAGCAGTATCAGGGCAGCAGGATGTCTCCAAATAAGAGGCAGGGTATGAACTCCGGCAATATTGCATCTGCTGTGGGAGATAGAAGATAGGGAGTAGCATAAGGCTAAAAAGATGGCGCTTCTGTGTGTATTATCTGCCTCCTAGTATACTCACTGACGTTGGTGGCGTTAGTGGGACGCCAATCATGCTGTGTCCAGGCGCTTGTGTGTGGCAAGGAATGAAGCACTGGTTTTTATGACCGAGCGCCGGCCGGTCATGTGACCGGAAGTGACGTTAGGTATACCCGGTCATGTGACCGGAAGTGACACCTAAGCATCCCTGGATCAATGCGGTTGCCCTGTGTGGTAAATAAGGAAGTTAAATAATGATGTGGATGACGCTTGTGGCGTCCATGATGAGGGCAAAGTAATGAGAATTTAAAGATGGGAACAAAGTGAATGGTGCAATATATGCTGAATGTAACAATGCTGTTCAAAAGGTATATATAGGGAAAGACTCATAACATTAATGGTATATACATTATTCCGACATACTTAAAATAAATACATTATGTTAATGTGGCACATCTTATAAAATACTTATATTTAGAGATCATATAGATTATATAGCACATGCCATATATGGTATGGTCAGAAAATTATAAAAATGCACAAATACAGTCGTATATATAAGGTAGGAGTCCAAACTGCATAAAACAGGAGAAATAAAAATAGAGGAAAAAAAAGGAAAAAGAGGATATAAAAATAGGAGGGGGTAGGGTGTTTTTATCTTACCGCCAGGAAGAAAGGATTGGTGAAAAGACATTTTCAGTGGGTCTGAGAGAAAGAAAAACACATCACGTTAGTTCCATTATTAAAAAGCCAATGTATCTAGCGGTTGAGACCTTTAGGGTATCTAAGGTATAGATCCAGAAGGTTTCACGTTGTTTTAGCATTCGGATGTGATTCCCACCCCTTCTGGGTCTAGGAACCTTCTCGATAACCTGAAATCTGATTTGAGACACATTGTGTCTGGCTTCTTTGATGTGTGCCGGTAAAGGTAACCAAATTTTTTCACACCTAATAGTGGATTTGTGGCTCGAAATGCGATCTCTGATGGTTTGGGTGGTCTCACCCACGTACAGTAACCCGCAGTGGCATTTGATGACATAAATGACTAAATTGGTTTCGCATGTGAAATAATCCCTGATGGGAAAGGATTTGCCTTTACGGGGGTGAACCACCTCATTTCCTTTAATGATGTTCGAGCAGCACATACAGTTGAGGCATGGAAATGTGCCCATTCGTCTGGTACCTGTCAGAGTACGTGTAAGGGAAGAGATATTAGATCTTGTATCAGCTCTGACTAAGCTATCCTTGATATTCCTAGGTCGTCTCAGACACATTAAAGGTGGATTCTTGAACTCGGACATGTTGGGGTATGCTTTATTCAAAGAGGCCAGTTCTTGCAGATCAGGTTATGGATCCTCTGTATAGAGGGGTGGTGACTGTGGACAAAAGGGAGTCTAGATGTTTTTGATGGACTTGTGGGGATGGTGTCTGGGACAGCAAGTGCTCTAGTCATTTCAGATGTCAGTAGATCAGTTGGATAATTTCTAGACAATTTCCGTCAGATAAATCCCTCTCTTTTTGTCTTGCTATTTCTGTATCTTGATTACCCTATGCGTATCCACATTATCAGTTTTGTGATATTCTAGAAATTATCCTTTTTTTTTCCCCCTTTTTTTCTGCTACTTTTTTTAGGCACATCAGGGGCTCGCCAAATGCGACATGGCATCTGATTTCAATGTAAAATTGGCTGGAATTGAGAAGTCAAATGGCGCTCCTTCCCTTCCAAGCTCTGCCATGTACCCAAACAGTGGTTTACGTGCATATTGGGGTAGCCGCATATTTAGGACAAATTGCACAACAACTTTTGGTGTTCAGTTTCTCCTCTTACCCTTGGTAAAATAAAACAAATTGGATCTGAAGTAATTTTTTTGTGAAGAAAAGTTAAATGTTAATTTTTTTTAAACATTCCAAAAATTCCTGTGAAGCACCTGAACAATTAATTAACTTTTTGAATGTGGTTTTGAGCACTATCAGGGGTGCAGTTTTTAGAATGGTGTCACTTTTGGGTATTTGCTATCATATAGACCCCTCAAAGTGACTTCAAATGTGATGTGGTCTCTAAAAAAAATGGTGCTGTAAAAATGAGAAATTGCTGGTCAACTTTTAACCCTTATAACTTCATAAAAAAAAAAATTCTGGTTCCAAAATTGTGCTGATGTAAAGTAAACATGTGGGAAATGTTACTTATTAAATATTTTGTGTAACATATCTCTGTGATTTAAGGCAGGGTTCCCCAACTCCAGTCCTCAAGGCCCTCCAACAGGTCATGTTTTCAGGATTTCCTTTGTATTGCACTGGTGATGCAATTATCACCTGGGCATTACTAAGGAAATCCTGAAAACACGACCTGTTGGTGGGCTTTGAAGACTGGAGTTGGGGAACCCTGATTTAAGGGCATGAAAATTCAAAGTTTAAAATAGCGAATATTTCCAAATTTTCACCAAATTTCGTTTTTTTTTCTCACAAATAAACGCAAGTCATATCAAATAAATTTTACCACTATCATGAAATACAATATGTCACAGAAAAAATTGTCAGAATCACCGGAAGTCTGTTAGGGTTCGAGTTCCCACTGCTGCACAAGGGGAGTCTTGAACCAGTCCCGCTGCGGTCCCCCATTCATCTCCAGCCGCAGTGGAGCCTGCTCAGCAGAGACGTCGGTCCCAGCATCTTGCCCATTCCAGTACTGTGCAGAGACTTGCTGCTGCCTCCTGGATCTGCTATTATAGCCAGTAAATGGAGCAGACATCTTTGGGACGAAGTCCTGCGTTTCCCCTTCGGAGCATGCCCAGGGTGAGATCTCTCATTGGAGATCAGGGGTCACATGTTCAGGTACTGCAGCAGCTCCTATTGGTCCGCCAGGAAGGTCATGAAACTACATTGTTTGGAACAGTTTCTCATTGGTCCTTGTTTCTGGCAGGTCCTGTAGCTGTTGCTATAAAAGGGTGGCATGGCTGGGCCGCCATGCGCTAATATCAATCATTATATGCTTAGCGCCAGTGTGGTCATGCGTGTGTGTGGTTAGGGCCCGGCTGAAATAAGCCCCTAGAATACCGACTTAATCGGTGAGGAGTTTGGTATGCTAGCTGGTCAGGGTCGGTGTCCTAGATGCCCTAGATTGCCGGCATAACCGGTGAGGAGTTTGATTGCCGTATTCAGGGCCTGGCGTTCAGATGCCATAGATTGCGGGTGACTCCCGCGAGGACATTAGCACATGATCACGTTCTATGTTCGCTTAGCTGTTCACTGTGTACCTGGGTGCCTGACAGGACACAGAAGTTTGTCTCAGCGGCTCTGTGACGTAACAGGGTTCGCTTTCAACGCTAGACAGCGCCCTAGCATGTTTATTTTGCGACTCAGTTGTGTTAAGTGAGTTTGAAACACATCGCCATATAGCACTGTGGCACTCCTTCTAGCGGCTCTGTGGATTAAAAGAGTTCGCACGTATTGCCACAGCGCGTTAGGCGTTTATTTTGGCCACTCTGCGGGATAACAGAGTTTGCTTCTTGCTCCATTTTACTAGCAGCAGGCTCCGCCTGCACGGTGGACCCCGGGCTGCAAACGCACCTCTCCACATCTTATAGTTGGTGCATTCCGCAGACCCTAACAAAGTCTTCCAGAGTTATTACCTCATAATGGGACAGTGGTCAGAATTGTAAAAATTGACCTAGTCATCAACATGTAAGCTACCCTTGGGGGTAAAGGGGTTAAATTGTCTAAAGTTAGAAATTATTCTAAACAATTCTATAGGTGTAAAATCAAACTATAAAACTATCAAGAATGATTAAAGACATCATGTTCACCTACAAATGCTAGCAAATACAACTTAAAATATTATGACAACATAATCTGCAATATATGGTAGGTAAAATAATATTAATAATTATAAATTTATATATAAATACTGTATATATATACATATATAGTATAGTATATAAATATATAGATTTTATTTTCTTTATAAATAGATATTTTTTCCAAATTGCTGATTTTAGCACATTGCTCAAAAAAATAAAGGGGACACTAAAATACCACATCCTAAATATCTCTGAATGAAATATTTCAGTTGCAAATCTTTATAGTGGAATGCTTTGAGAACAATAAAACATAAAAATAATCAATGTAAATCAAAATTATTATTCCATGGATGTTTGAATTTGGAATGATTCTCAAAATCAAAGTGGAAAATCAAATTACAGGCTGATCCAACATCAGTAGAAATGCTTAAAGACAAGGAAATAATGGTCAGTAATGTGTAGCCTCCACGTGCCTGTGTGACATCCCTACAATGCCTGGGCATGCTGCTAATGAGGCGCTGGATGTTCTGAGGGATTTCCTCCCAGACCTGGATTAAAGCATCACTCAACTCCTGGACAGTCTGTGGTGCAATGTGATGTTTGGTGAATGGAACGAGACATGATGTCCCAGATGGATTCAAGTCAGGGGAACGGGCAGACCAATCGATAGCATCAAAGCCTTCATCATGCAGGAGCTGCTGATTCACTTTAGCCACATGAGACCTAGATTTGAAAAGCATCAGAAGGAATCCAGGGCCCTGTGCACCTGCATATGGTCTCACAATGGGTCTGAGGATCTCATCCTGGTACCTAATGGCAGACAGGGTACCTCTGCCTAGCACATGGAGATCTGTGCAGCCATTCACAGAAATTCCTCCCCAGACCATTATTGACCCACTGCCAAAGATGTCATGCTGGAGGATGTTGCAGGCAGCAGAACATTCTCCATGGCATCTCCAGACTCTTTCACATGTGATTAATGTGAGCACAGGGCGTCATTGTCAAATCTGCTAATCTTGGTGTTTTCTGGCAAATGCCACTCGCCCTGCTTGGTGTTGGGCTGTAAGCGCAACCACGTACTTGCGGACGTCTGGCCCTCTTACCACCCTCATAGATTCTGCTTCTGACAGTTTGAGCAGACACATGAATGTTAGTGGCCTGCTGGAGATCATTTTGAAGGGCTTGGACACTGCTCTTCCTATTCCTCCTTCCATAAAGGAGGTGGTAGCAGTTCTGCTGCTGGGTTGTTGCCCTCCTATGGCACCCTGCATGACTTTTCATGTACTCTCCTGCCTCCAGGTATCTGCTTCATGTTCTTGATACTGTGCTGACACATACAGTTACAGTAGGGGAAATAAGTGTTTGATCCCTTGCTGATTTTGTAAGTTTGCCCACTGACAAAGACCTGAACAGTCTATAATTTTAAGGGAATGTTAATTTTAACATTGAGAGATAGAATGTGAAAAATAAAATCCAGACAATAACATTGTATAAATTATATAAATGTATTTGCATTTTGCAGTGAGAAATAAGTATTTGATCCCTTCGGCAAACAAAATGTAATACCTAGTGGAAAAACCCTTGATGCCAAGCACAGCTGCCAAACGCTTTTTGTAGTTGATGATGAGGTTTGCGCACATGTCAGGAGGAATTATAGTCCACTGCTCTTTACTAGTGTTGAGCGATACTGCTCGATATCTTAAAATATCGGATCGGAATGGTATCGCCGATATCACTAAATATCGTCGATATCCGATTCCGATACCGGAAGTCCAATGTAAGTCTATGGGAACCAAATATCGACATTAAAAAAAACCATTCTTGCCTTGTTGGTTAATTGTACATGAAGGAAAACAACAAAGACTAATGTAGAATGTATTGGGGGAGGTTGAGGAGACAATAAAGGCATACATGTTTAACCCAATGCATTGGAATAGCATTAATATATATTTTTTGGAAATACGTTTGGATTGACTAACAAATTGACAATGTTGTTAACCTTTTTTCTATTTTGGCAAATATGTATGTTTCACAACTTCCATGCTCTTCACCTTTTTAACTTTTGCCAGTGCCACACTTTCTCCTTCATAATCTTCAGCAGCACCATCATCTTTCTCATCAAATTATTCTTCATCTTCACCTTCTTAATCTTCTTCTTAAACTTCTTGCTATTCATGTTTTTGTTTACATTACTCATATTGTTATTATTAAACTAATTAATCTTCTTCATATTCAAATTTTTCATCTTCTTCCTCTTCATCTTTTTCATCATATTCTTATTTGTGACAGAGATTCCTGTACTTGTAATCTGTAAAAGTATGAATTGTTCATCCTTCCGTTCTTGCTGTCACAAAAGATTTAAATTACAACAGTATTTGTCCGTGTTCAGTTTAGCCTGCAGCAGCAGGCATTTTCCAGGGGCACCACGAGGAGGAACGGACTCACCCCCATACACTGCTTAGTCTTCTTCTGCTTAGAATTTAGAGCATATATTTTGCTCTTCATTTTGGTCTTATACTTCATGTTCTTCTGCTTTTTGATCTTCTGCTTATTGTTCTTCTGTCTCTTGTTCTGTATCTTGTAGTTTGTCTTAACCTTCTTTGTCCTGTTGGTGATCTTCTTCTGGGTAATCTTTTATTTTTTCTTTGTGATGGTGTTCAGGCTGGTTGGCTTCATGCTCGTCGTCCTTGTTGTCGTCATCTTCTTCTGGGTGGTCTTTAAGGTCGTCTAATTTCCGAGAAACAGCTGACGTTACTGGAACCCTGACGGGTATCAGATGGAGCAAGAGACAATGGAAGTAACGAGGACCAGCTGACTGTGCTGGAACCCGGACGGGTAGCAGAAGGAAAAGAGGCAATGTCACAACCGAGTACCAGCTGACTTTACTGTGACACGGTTACTAAGCAGGAGGTACCTGTGCTCCAAAGCACTACCAAGGACCAGCAGACGTTGGTGGAACTCGGATACGGAGATGGAGGCACCTAGGCCAAAAGCACTGGGGAGAACCAGTTGACGGTACTGGACCCCGGACGGGTAGCAGAAGAAAGAGCAAGTCACAACCGGTACCAGCGACGTTACTGTGACACGGTTACTAAGCAGGAGGGTACTGTGCTCCAAAGCACTCCAAGGACAAGCAGACGTTGGTGGAAACTCGGATACGGATGGAGGCACCTAGGCCAAAGGCACTGGGGAGAACCAGTTGACGGTACTGGACCCGGGGGTAGAAGACGCACCCATGAAAATGTAAGTTGACAGGACGCAAGCAGTCCGCAGTTACCGAATCACACAGTCCTACAGTGGGTGCTTGTCCTATTGTCACAATGGAAACTGCCTTTATTTACATATCCCACAGCACACATAGGAATCACCTAAACTGCAGGCACCATAGAGTCGGCTAACCCGAATGCAACACGACAGCACAAGTTATTGGAGGATAATTGACGTTCACACTGCCAGGAAACAGCTGTCGTGCTGTAACCAGGCTGGCCATGAGTCAGTACCCCTGCCAATTACTTACGAGCAACAAATGGCGGTGTTGTAGCCCAGGGAGTAGAGTTCGGGTTGTAGAAAGATGAACATAACTGGAGACATGGAAAACGTTGCCAAACAGTTATTTAATCTGAAAACGGACAGGCAAATTCAGGTGAGATCCATGCCTTGTTCATTTTCAGAAAAGTAAGCCGGTCTACATTCTCTGAGGATAGTCGCATGCGACGGTCTGTTACTACACCACCTGCAGCACTAAAGACGCGCTCAGATAATACACTGGCAGCAGGGCAAGCCAGCACCTCCAATGCATACTGGCTAAGCTCTGGCCATGTATCCAACTTAGAGACCCAAAATTTGAAAGGGGAAGAGGCATCTGGGAGTACACTTAGAGGGAAAGCCAAGTAGTCTGTCACCATCTTACGGAAACGTTTCTTCCTGGTGACTGGAGCCGTCTCGGACGGTGTAGACCTTGCTGGCGCTGTCACAAAACTTTTCCACATTTGTAACATACAGCTCTTGCCCTGTGCTAGAGGCGCTGCTTCTGCTCCCTCTTGTTGTAGAGGTGTCTACACTGCCTCGACGCACAGAGCTGCTTTGTAAAGCAGTAGCAGCAGCAGCAGCTCTCTCGGCTGGAATGTACAACAGTATGGATTGCACCAGTGTGTCTTGGTACTCCTGCATTTTACGGTCCGGTTCACCGGTGTGATGAGGGTTTGTAAGTTGTCCCGGTAGCGAGGGTCTAGGAGGGTGTACACCCAATAATCTGACGTGGTGAGAATGTGGGCGATGCGGCGGTCGTTTCTCAGGCACTGAAGCATGAAATCAACCATGTGCTGCAGACTCCCAACTGGCCAACAAAGGCTGTCCTCTGGAAGAGGCGTCATCTCTGCCTCCTCTGCATCACCCCACCCTCGCTCTACATACTACTAGAGCGTTGTGTACCTCCCTCTGTAGGGATTTCTTCCTCCTCCATTGACTCCTCCTCCTCCTCATCCTCCTCACAAAGTGAGCCCTGCCCAGCCCTTTGTGAGGAACCACGTTGCGCTGACTGTCCTGAAGGTAATTGAATTTGTGACTCCTCATCCTCCACCTCTTCCAAAACCTCTTCCTTTAGTGCTTTCAGTGATTTCTGAAGCAGGCAGATAAGGGGGACAGTGATGCTGACTAGTGCATCATCTGCACTCGCCATAAGCGTTGAGACATCAAACGCACGCAAAACGTCGCAGATGTCCTTCATAGAGGCCCACTCAGTAGTGGTGAAGTGTGAACGGCGCAAATTGCGAGTTGATTGCGCCTGTTGCAGCTGATACTCCATTACTGCTGGCTGCTGCTCACCTAACCGCTCCAACATATGTAACGTGGAATTCCACCTGGTGGGTACGTCACATATGATGCGATGTTCAGGAAGGCGAAATCTGACTTGCAGAGCTGCAATGCGCGATCTGGCCATGCTGGAACGTAGCAAGTGAGCGCACTCTAGGCGGACCTTGTGCAGCAGTGCATCAAGATCCGGATAGTCCCTCAAAAAACTCTGCACGACCAAGTTGAGCACATGTGCCAGACATGGTATGTGAGTGAGGTTGCCAAGGCCCAGAGCTGCCACCAGATTTCGGCCATTGTCACACACTACCAAGCCTGGCTGGAGATTAGCTGACTTTAACCACACGTCGCTCTCCTGCTTGATGGCATCCCAGAGCTCCTGCGCTGTGTGGCTTCGATTCCCCATGGAAATTAATTTCAGGACGGCCTGTTGACGTTTGGCCACGGCTGTGCTCATATCGGTCGCAACAGGTAAGCGTTCACGGGTCCATGTGGAGGTATACCGTGACGGCTCGTGCAGCGATGATTCTGAGGAACTGGAGTAGGAGGAGGAATCAATGTGTACAGACTGGATTCCTGCAATCCTTGGAGTTGGCAGAACACGTACAGCGCCACTGGCAAGATCTGTACCCGGCTCCACAACATTGACCCAATGGGCAGTGAGGGAAAGGTATCGTCCCTGGCCATGGGTACTGGTCCACGCATCGGTGGTCATGTGGACCCTGCTACTGACGGCGTTTAGTAGCGCATGTTTAATGTTTCCCTCGACATGTTTTTGCAGAGCAGGGACAGCTTGCCTGCTGAAATAAAATCGGCTTGGCACATTATATTGTGGGACTGCCAATGCCATAAAGTTCCTGAAACTGTCAGTCTCCACCAGCCTGAATGACAGCATTTCAAGGGACAGGAGTTTTGCAATGCCAGCATTCAGAGCCTGTGCTCGTGGATGGTTTGCCGAGTATGGCCGTCTTTTATCCCATGCCTGTGGTATCGATGGCTGTTTTTTGTTCTGGGAGTGTGACGATGACTGTGAACTTGCTGCTGTGGGTGGAATAACAGTTTGTCTATGGACAACAGTGACCGAGGTTCTTCCATGGAGATCCTGTGAGGAAGCCGAACCAGGTGTGTGTGAGCTGGAGGTAGAGGCTCGAACACGACCTGAAGATGTAGGTGCTGCTGTAGGTTGGCCTACATCTACAGTGTGTCTTTGTAACTCAGCTACGTGCTTTGTCCGTACATGTTTCCACATATTTGTGGTATTCAGGTTACTGATATTTTTACCTCTTTTAACTTTTTGCTTACACAGCTTGCATTGAACATAGCAAATATCATCTACAAGTCTGTCAAAAAAGGACCACGCAGTGCAAGTCATGGGAGCGCCAATTTTGACATTTCTAAGAGAACTGCTCCCAACAGGTGCCAAACTGGAGGCTACAGGCAAGCGAGTCTGCAGCCTACCTCTCCCTCCTCTTTGTACCGTTGGGACAATCTCTTCCTCAGAGCTGCTCCCACCACCTTCCTGTTGCTCACGCCATGTTGGGTCTCGGACTTCATCATCTCCACTACCCTCTTCCAACACCTGCTGCTGTTGGATGGTCTGGGCAGCACCATGCTCCACAAAACCTGGCACCTGAGTCTCATCATCATCATAAGATGCGTTCTGCGGTGTGCTGTCCATCGGCACTGGCTCACCCGCCTCTTCAGATTGAGAGAGACACAGCTGTTGCGCATCACTGCATACTCCCTCTTCTTCAAATTGCAGAATGCTGCTTGCCTGTGCCCGTGTTTGCGAGCCAACAGATTCTGAGAACAGAAGCAGAGACTCAGCTGGCTCCTGTACAGAACTCTCTGACTGCCTGGGCAATTTGACAGGCGGTGAACAGACAGATGGTTGCTCAACAGTGTTGTGTTCCTGAGAGGAGGTGGAAGGAATTGAAGTCGATGCATTGGCTGCCATCCAACCAACAACGGCTTCAATTTGTTCTTCCCGCAGCAGGGGGGCATGCCGAGCTCCTACCAAAGTGCGCATAAAGGAACGCTCATGGGTAAAACTGGTGGATGCTGTGTCACTGAGGGCGGCAGCAGCCACAGAATCCCCACGTCCTCTCCCTGCTGAAACTCCATGGCCACGACCACGTGCCTTACTCACTGACTTCTTCATCTTGGTAGATTGATAAAGAAAGTCAGAAAAGTTATAAGGCCTAAGTGTGGTTATTACGCAGAGACTGAAGTGAACACTGAAACACAACTGTTCACAATCTGTGAAAGGCTACTCCTTTGTCTACTTCTATAGTGTTTGCAACCAATGTATTGGATACGGATGGAAGCGCGTCACACTAATAGATTATATTTTAAATGGAATGGAGCAGACCCAATTGGAGATAAATGAAAAGGATGATTCACTGAGACACGCTCAGCAGAGTACAAGCAGCAGTGCTTGAACAAGTAACTGGAGCGTGATGTGCACTCAAAAAATAAAAAACACAGACTGAAGTGAACACTGAAACACAACTGTTCACAATCTGTGAAAGGCTACTCCTTTGTCTACTTCTATAGTGTTTGCAACCAATGTATTGGATACGGATGGAAGCGCATCACACTAATAGATTATATTTTAAATGGAATGGAGCAGAACCAATTGGAGATAAATGAAAAGGATGAGGCACTGAGACACGCTCAGCAGAGTACAAGCAGCAGTGCTTGAACAAGTAACTGGAGCGTGATGTGCACTCAAAAAATAAAAAACACAGACTGAAGTGAACACTGAAACACAACTGTTCACAATCTGTGAAAGGCTACTCCTTTGTCTACTTCTATAGTGTTTGCAACCAATGTATTGGATACGGATGGAAGCGCGTCACACTAATAGATTATATTTTAAATGGAATGGAGCAGAACCAATTGGAGATAAATGAAAAGGATGAGGCACTGAGACACGCTCAGCAGAGTACAAGCAGCAGTGCTTGAACAAGTAACTGGAGCGTGATGTGCACTCAAAAAATAAAAAACACAGACTGAAGTGAACACTGAAACACAACTGTTCACAATCTGTGAAAGGCTACTCCTTTGTCTACTTCTATAGTGTTTGCAACCAATGTATTGGATACGGATGGAAGCGCATCACACTAATAGATTATATTTTAAATGGAATGGAGCAGAACCAATTGGAGATAAATGAAAAGGATGAGGCACTGAGACACGCTCAGCAGAGTACAAGCAGCAGTGCTTGAACAAGTAACTGGAGCGTGATGTGCACTCAAAAAATAAAAAACACAGACTGAAGTGAACACTGAAACACAACTGTTCACAATCTGTGAAAGGCTACTCCTTTGTCTACTTCTATAGTGTTTGCAACCAATGTATTGGATACGGATGGAAGCGCGTCACACTAATAGATTATATTTTAAATGGAATGGAGCAGAACCAATTGGAGATAAATGAAAAGGATGAGGCACTGAGACACCTCAGCAGAGTACAAGCAGCAGTGCTTGAACAAGTAACTGGAGCGTGATGTGCACTCAAAAAATAAAAAACACAGACTGAAGTGAACACTGAAACACAACTGTTCACAATCTGTGAAAGGCTACTCCTTTGTCTACTTCTATAGTGTTTGCAACCAATGTATTGGATACGGATGGAAGCGCGTCACACTAATAGTTAAATTGCATGGAGCTGCAAGAATTACACTGAAGAAAAAATAAAGAGTCTGTGAGTGACACGTGCAGATGCCTACAGACAGCGTTGCATGCAGAGCAAACTGCAGCGTCACCTGCACTCACACACATCTTGCAGAGCTGTTAAAACAACACTGCAGGCAAAAGGAAGCTTTACACAGCGGTTGGTGCTAGCCTGCCTACAGCACAGTACACTAAATCGCAATCTCTAACTGTCCCTCAGAGTCAGCACAGCAGCGTTCTGTCCCTTACTGAATTCACAGCACAGTGACGCTAAAATGGCGGCGGCGCCTTTTATAGTGCATTCTGACATCATTTCAGCATCCAATCACAGCCATGCCATTAGTTAACATGACCGCAGCAGTACAGGATGTGCCCACACTTCTTAGGATTCCTCATTGGCTGACTAAAATCACATTGCCTCTCAAAGAATTATGGGAACTTCCGATTCCGGTATACGATATATGGAAAATATTGAAACTAAGTATCGAAAGGCCGATAGAGCTAATATCGGCCGATACCCCATACTTGCGGTATCGTATCGCTCAACACTACTCTTTACAGATTATCTCTAAATCATTAAGATTTTGAGATTGTTGCTTGGCAACTCGGAGCTTCAACTCCCTCCATAAGTTTTCTATGGGATTAATGTCTGTATTGACTTGGCCACTCCATGACCTTACAGTGCTTCTTTTTGAGCCAATCCTTTTTTGCCTTGGCTGTATTTTTTGGGTCTTTGTCTTGCTGGAAGACCCATCCACTACCCATTTTTAATGTCCAGGCTGAGGGAAGGAGGTTGTCATTCAGGATGTTACGATACATGGCTCCATCCATTCTCCCATTTACGAGATGAAGTAGTCCTATGTCCTTAGCAGACAAACACCCCCAAAACATAATGTTTCCACCTTCATGCTTGACAGTGGGGACGGTGTTTTTTAGGTCATAGACAGTATTCCTTTTCCTCCAAACATGGCAAGTTACGTTAATGCCAAAGACCTCAATTTTAGCCTCATCTGACCACAGCACCTTCTCCCAATCACACACAGAATCATCCAGGTGTTCATTGGCAAACTTCAGATGGGCCTGCACATGTGCCTTCTTGAGCAGCGGGACCTTGTAGGCACTGCAGGAATTTAAACCGTAATGTGTTACAAATGATTTTCTTGGTCACTGTGGTCATAGCTGCCTTGAGATCATTAACAAGTTCCCCCTGTGTAGGTTTAGGCTGATCTCTCACCTTCCCCATGATCAAGGATATCACACGAGGTAAAATTTTGCTTGTTGCCACAGATCGAAGTCGATTAACAGTAATTTTGTATTTCTTCCATTTTCTTACTATTGCACTGGTGATGAGCGAACATGCTCGCCACTACTCGTTACTCATCCAAATATCACTGTACTCGGTGTACTCGGCAAGCACCGAGCATTTCTGAGCATTTCCAGCATTATTCGGCGGGAGCTCGGGTCTCCGTCCTGCAATTTTTGCGCTTTTTAGAGCGCTAATGAACATGCATGGATTATCTGCCACGCACTGCAAAGCAATAGCCATCATGAGGTCTATAAGAGACCGGACGCCACCCTGCTCGGCGCACTCAGCTCCGGAATCAGATAGTTTAGGGAGAGTTGCTGCTGAGATAGGGCCAGATTTTTGCTTTTATTAGTTAGTGTGGGTCTACCATTGTTCAATCCACAAATCCAGCTAAACCAACAGTACTTTTAAGGGCTAATTAGGGGGTATATAGATTGCAGTGCTAGGTAGGCAGGGGAGTCTATGTGTGCATATCCACATCAGAGCAAGGCATGCAGGTATGTGAGTATATACAGTCATGGCCAAAAGTTTTGAGAATGACACAAATATTATATTTTCACATGATCTGCTGCCCTCTGGTTTTTATATGTGTTTGACAGATGTTTTTTATCACAGACAGAAATATAATTGCAAACATATGAGTAACAAAAGCTTATATTGACAGTTAGAATGAGTTAATGCAGCAAGTCAATATTTACAGTGTTGACCCTTCTTCATCAGGACCTCTGCAATTCTCCCTGGCATGCTCTCAATCAACTTCTGGACCAAATCCTGACTGATAACAGTCCATTCTTGCACAATCAATGCTTTCATTTTGTCAGAATTTTTAGGTTTTTGTTTGTCCACCCATCTCTTGATGATTGACCACAAGTTCTCAATGGGATTAAGATCTGGGGAGTTTCCAGGCCATGGACCCAAAATCTCTATGTTTTGTTCCCTGAGCCATTTAGTTATCACCTATGCTTTATGGCAAGGTGCTCCATCATGCTGGAAAAGGCATTGTTGATCGCCAAACTGCTCTTGGAGGGTTGGGAGAAGTTGCTCTTGGAGGACATTCTGGTACCATTCTTTATTCATGGCTGTGTTTTTAGGCAAGACTGCGAGAGAGCCGATTCCCTTGGCTGAGAAGCAACCCCACACATGAATTGTTTCAGGATGCTTAACAGTTGACATGAGACAAGACTGGTGGTAGCGCTCACCTTGTCTTCTCCGAATGAGGCGTTTTCCTGATGTCCCAAACAATCGAAAAGGGGATTCATCAGAGAAAATAACTTTACCCCAGTCCTCAGCAGTCCACTGCCTGTACCTTTTGCAGAATATCAGTCTGTCCATGATGTTTTTTTCTTTTTTGCTGCCCTCCTTGAGACCAGGCTTTGCTCCAAGAGTCTCCGCCTCACAGTGCATGCAGATGCACTCACACCTGCCTGCTGCCATTCCTGAGCAAGCTCTGCACTGCTGTTAGCCCGATCCCGTAGCTGAAACACTTTTCAGAGACGGTCATGGCGCTTGCTGGTCTTTCTTGGGCGCCCTGGAGCCTTTTTGGCAACAATGGAACCTCTCTCCTTGAAGTTCTTGATGATGACATAGATTGTTGACTGAGGTGCAATCTTTCTAGCTGCGATACCCTTCCCTGTTAGGCCATTTTTGTGCATTGCAATGATGACTGCACGTGTTTCTTTAGAGATAACCATGGTTAACAGAAGAGAAACAATGATGCCAAGCACCAGCCTCCTTTTAAAGTGTCCAGTGGTGTCATTCTTACTTAGTCATGACAGATTGATCTCCAGCCATGGTCTCATCAAACCCACACCTGTGTTAATGGAGAAATCACTGAAAAGAGGTTAGCTGGTCCTTTTAAGGCAGGGCTGCAATGATGTTGAAATGTGTTTTCAGGATAAAGTTCATTTTCTAGCCAAATATTGACATTGCAAGTAATTGCTGTTAAGCTGATCACTCTTTATAACATTCTGGAGTATATGCAAATTGCCATTAGAAAAAGTGAAGCAGTAGACTTTGTAAAAATTAATATTTGTATCATTCTCAAAACTTTTGGCCATGACTGTAAATCTCACTGCATACTTCAACAGGGTCCATTACTGTCTGGTGCTGCCTATTATATATATACCTAACTGCAGGTATCCGTGGCTAGGATTAATTTTTTTTTGGACCTGAATCCTGCTAATTTTATTACAAAGCATTTCCAGAGCCCCCTTTTTTTCTACATTTATTTGCTTGGTCACACAATTTTGGTGAGCCAAAAAAAATCCAGCCCACATGTTCTATCTCCGTCAGACACCAGATCTATCTCTGGTCTACAAATTGTGGCATTTCCGGCCTATATTCCACTGTTTTTGCTGTCTGTTACCCTAGGTGTATATAGAATTTTGGCGTAAAAAAAAACAAAAAAACTCCAGGGCACATTTTGAACAGTCTGTTAACTCTGTCAGAAGCCTGGTGTATCTGTACTCTACAAATAGTTGCTTTTCAGGTCTACATTATACTTTTTGGCTGTCTGCTACCCTAGGTCTATACAGTATTTTGGGTTAAAAAAAATTTCAAAAACTCCAGGACACATATTGAACAGTCTGTTATCTCCATCAGACACCTGGTGTTTCTGTGCTATACAAATAGTTGGTTTTCAGGTCTAACTTACACTTTTTTTGGCTGTCTGCTACCCTACTTCTATACAGTATTTGGGGTAAAAAAAAAAAAAACTCCAGGACACATATTGAACAGTTTTTATCTCCGTCAGATGCCTGGTGTATCTTTGCTCTACAAATAGTTGCTTTTCAGGTCTACATTACACTTTTTTGGCTGTCTACCTAGGTCTAGTATACACTATTTTGGGGTATAAAATAAAAAAAATCCAGGCCACATAGTGACCAGTGTGGTATCTGTGTCAGCCTCCTATCTTTCTGTGTGCAAAAAATTGTAGCACATCAGGGCAACATTACCCTTTTTTTGTTGTGCCTTACCCTATTTCTATACAGTCTTTTTGGCTAAAAAAAAAATAAAAAAACTCCAGGACATATATTGAACAGTCTGTTATCTCCATCAGACCCCTGGTGTATCTGTGCTCTACAAATAGTTGCATTTCAGGCCTACCTTGCCTCTTTTTTCTGTCTGCTACCCTTGGTCTAGTATACACTATTTTGGCCTAAAAAATAAAAAAATACCGGCCTAATATTGAACAGTCTGATATCTCAGTGGCACGCCTCATCTATTTGTGGGCTAGAAAGTGTGCTTTTGAGCCTTCACTTCAGCTTTTTTTGCTGTGTGTAACCGTAGTTCAAAACATTTTGTTTTGGTGTAAAAAATACAAAAAGACTGGTGGCATATTGAACATTCCAGTATCTCTGTGACACTTCTCATGTATCTGAGGGCTACCAAGTGTGCTTTGGAGGCTTCCAATAACCTTTATTTACTGTGTGTTACCCTAGCCGTAAACACTATTTAGGGTAAAAATTTAAAAAATACTGCCCACATATTGAACTGTGTGGTATCGCTGATAGACGGCTGAGCTATTTGTGCCCTACAAATTGTGGCAATTCAGGCCTACATTCCACTGCATTTGCTGTCTGTTACCCTAGTTCTTTACAATATTTTGGGGTATAAACTAAAAAATACAGGCTACATAGAGTGACCAGTTTGGTATCTGTGTCAGACTCCTATCTCTCTGTGTGCTAAAAATTGTGACATTTCAGGCTAAATTAGACAGTTTTTTCTTCATCTTACCACAGTTACAGACAGTGACAACAGTTTGTTAAATAAAGTACATTTCAGATATTTGAAAGTGCATTTTGCCCGCACACGGATTACATATGATTTTGCTTCAAATTGTGATTTTTTTATTGAACAATGAAAATATTGTACAACATTTAAAATGGGAAAGGTGCGTGGCAAGGGACAGGGAACTGGACATGATGGTGATGGTGCATACAGAGGGCAAGCTGCAATTGTGCCACAACAAACACCCACATCATATCGCAACAGATTCCTGTCAGAATTCATAGGGGACTGCAGAAGACCACTCTTGATACCAGAGCAGCGTGAAAAGGTAGTTGATTGGATGGCGGATAATACTTCCAGTCAGTTGGGCACCACCACCAGCACCCTGTCTTCCACATGATCAAGTTTGAGTAGCCGTGAGTCTGGACCGCATATTCCTCACCCTGATCCTCCTTCCACCTCCCATGCCGAGAGCCCGCAGACAATTGATCCCACACTTGGACACTCTGAAGAGCTGTTCAGTTGTCCATTTATAGATTCTGGCTTCTCACCCGGTCCACTTGAAGCGGGGCAAACTGAGATTGCATGTAGCGATGCCCAAATAATTGAGCAGCCATCTTCACATGAAGGAGACGGTGGGAATGGGTCACAAGAGGTGGATGATGATGAGACGCAATTGCCAGAAAGTCAGGAGCAGGACCAGGGTGCGGAAGTGGAAGAGGAGGTGGTGGATGATATAGTTACTGACCCAACCTGGCAGGAGGACATGCAGAGCGAGGAAAGCAGCACACAGGGGGAGACAGGCATAGCACCACAACAGGAAGGAAGAAGCACTGTGGTGGCTGCAGACAAAAGGCAGGCAAGCGTTCCTTGTAACACCAACACGATGGAAATTGTCATTACAACTGTTCGGTCTTCCCGAGTCTGGTTGTTTTTTAAAGACTCTGCCGATATCCCCAAACAGGCCATTTGCACTGCCTGCCATGCCCGCATCTGCAGAGGTAGCAAAACTACCAGCCTGACCACCACCAGCATGATCAGGCAACAGGCTGTGCTGAAGCTAATATGCTTAGGTGACAAAACGCACAATGCTGAAGAGTTGTGGACAGCTATGAAAGAGCAGGCATTTATGTGGCTGATACTGCTGAACCAACAGCCAGGCATGGTCGTATGTGACAATGGCCAGAACCTGGTGGCAGCTCTGAGGTGTGATGAGCTCACACACGTACCATGCCTGGCCCAGGTGCTTAACCTTGTGGTTCAGCGGCTTCTCAAAATTTACCCAGAGCTGCCGGATCTGCTTGTGAAAGTACGCCGCCTGTGTGCCCATTTTAGAAAGTCAGCTACAGCTTCAGCAACCCTTTCCCTGCTTCAGCAGCATTTGTATCTACCGGCTCACCGACTGGTGTGTGATATCTCCACACGTCGGAACTCTACACTGCATATGCTAGAAAGGATTTGTGAGCAGAAAAGGGCTATTTTTGAGTGCCAGCATCAACAAGGGTGTTGAAATTCAGTTCAGACCCCACACATAAGACCTATGGAGTGGACAAGGATGTCAGACATATGTACCATCCTACAAAATTTTGAGGAGTCCACAAGGATGATGTGGATCGATGATGCCATAATTAGAGTCACCATCCCGCTTCTCTGTGTTCTGAAAAACTCTGCTCACAATCAAAGAGGATGCATTGCAGGCAGAGCACAATGAGATGGAGCAAGGAACCATACAGGTTGATTACACACAGCGCAGCCTCATGTCATTGGTTGGATTGGTTGACAATGAGGAAGAAGAGGAGGAAGAACAGGAGCTACTTTCCTGCTCTATAGATGGTACTACAAGCACAACTTTTACACCATCTATTCAGTGTGTATGGACTGAGGACAGGGAGTAGGAGGAGGAGGAAAACAGCATGGTCAGTCGTCTTGTTGGTGAGGACACAGAAATTATAAACTGTTCATGTCTTTGTATGTGGGCATCAAAAATGCATGTAAAAAAGCATGAACAACACAGGTGACCTGCCATTGGCCTCAGATGCAGATTTGGTGCAGATTTCACCTGCGTCAAATCCTGAGCAAATACTAAGCCATTCCTGCTCATGTGCACATCCCCTACTGTATGACGTTAGTAACAGAAGAATTTTTTGGATTGTCGATAAGGCCTTTATAAGATTGAGTAGATGCTCCAAACAATTTCAAAGTAACATGTCCCCTACTGTATGACATTAGTAACAGAAGACGTATATTGGGCCTGTTGATAAGGCCTGCATAACATTGACGAGATGCTCCAAACAATTTAAAAGTGACATGTCCCCTGCCGTATGACGTTAGTAACAGAAGAATTTTTTTGGGCCTGTCAATAAAGCCTATGTAAGATTGAGTAGATGCTCCAAATAATTTGAAAGTCACATGTCCTCTATTGTATGACATTAGTAACAGAAGAATTTTGTTGGGCCTGTTGATAAGGCCTGCGTAACATTCAACCAAAAAAAGTATGGATCTATGGGTATATTATTGCGTCTAATAGAATTACTTAAATATTAAATATTAATTATTATATTAAAAGAAGACAAAAAACAGGTAATATAGTGAGGTAAACACAATAGGCAGCTAAAAAATGTCCGGTGCAACAAGACTTATAGGTGGAAATAATAAGGCACCGGAAAGAGAAAACAAGTGACTCAAAACCAAT
>JARQOD010000001.1:66228479-66351310 GCA_033576555.1 Oophaga sylvatica | reverse complement strand
CCCAAAACGTTGCCGTGGAGTGTTTGGCTTCTTAGTGGTTCCTGTTGTGTTGCTGCAAAGTGAAAATTATGAGTGACAGACTAATGTTTAATAGAACTGAGCGTCTGCTGTACTATTGGCTGATATCCAGAACTTTTGTGGAGCCATACCCTGTAGTTGTTTCTCACAGAATACGCAGAAGGATGTGGGTGCATCCCCTTGTGATGCGAAGGATCAGCAAAGGGCATTTTGAGCGCCTGTATTCCACATTGCGTAGGAATCCAGACAAGTTTTTTGCCTATTGTCGCATGAGTGTTGGCACCTTTGATATTTTGCTTGACATATTGCGCCCTGGAATCACCTTTCAGAACACCAGGATGCGTCCTTCAATTTCTGCTGAGGAATGGCTTCTTCTAACATTAAGGTATGTGTGTCAACGATATGTTGATGATGTTTTGCATAATGTAACAACTTTCACATACTTCTTACTTTGTAAATCTTAACATACTGTACTCCATGTCATTCTAAATGTTTAAGTTTGCCCTATATGGTTGGTGTAGCAGTCAGAAGGGTTTATAAGTCATTACATTAAGTGAATGGGTGAGTAATCAAATGTCCAACTGTTTACATTTGGTTAATGCAGTGTTTTTGTATTTTTTGTCTGATGTGTACACGTTTGTTGTTGTTTGTGTATTGCAGGTTCCTTTCCACTGGGCTCTCATACGCTGCTCTGCATTTAGAGTTTTTGATAGGGAAATCCACCATTTCCGGAATAGTCAGCTCTACTTGTGGACAAATTTGGTCCAGACTAAATAAAGAGGTGATGCCAGAGCCCAAAATGGAAGATTGGTTGAGGATTGCACGTGGATTTCAAGAAAGCAGTAATTTTCCACACTGTATTGGAGCCCTGGACGGGAAGCACATACGTGTGCGTAAGCCGCCGAACTCAGGGACCCAATTCTACAATTATAAGCAATATTTTTCTATAGTTTTGTTGGGCTTGGTCGACAGTAACTACCGCTTCATAATTGTAGACATTGGGGCCTATGGAAGGACTGGAGACTCCAGAGTCTTCAATTCTTCCATTATGGGTCGGCGGCTACGCAATAACCAATTGGACTTACCACCAGCGTGTCAACTTCCACAGTCAAATGTGGAGGCAGTGCCATATGTTGTAGTAGCGGATGAGGCCTTCCAATTAACTCGTCATGTTATGAGGCCATATCCTCGGCGCAATCTTAACCATCAGCGACGCATATTTAATTATCGGCTTGCTCGTGCACGACGCCTGGTAGAGTGCACATTTGGTATTCTTACAGCCAAATGGCGTGTCCTACAATCAGCCATTCAGCTAAGTGATTCAAAATGTTAATCTTGTAGTGCAAGCATGTGTAGTACTACATAATTTTACCAGAATGCATGAATGCTCATCAGCTGATATGCCTGAACTTCAGTCTGATAATATGACGAGGCCTATGAGACCAGTCATCCATCCTCGTCGTCCCCCTTCTGGACTCAAAGTCCGTGACTTATTGACCAATTATTTTGTTTCTCCTGCGGGTGCTATTCCTTGGCAAGATGAGGCCATAGCTATGTAGTGTGTTTTATGTAATCTGATACCATAAACTTACTTTACATTCATCAATTAATAGAAGACTGTAATTATTTTATGTACACTTTTTCATACTTAACACAGGTCAGAACATATAAGAAGAATCACAGACAACCAATGGCACTTCACTAATTTTAATGATTAGTGTATTTAGTTTGAAAGCCTTTTAGAGGCTGATATATTTAGAAAACAGGACCAACATGTCCAAACATAAATAAAAAATATGTATAACATTCTGAATATGCAAAAATAAATATATATAACTTCCATACAACAAAAAAATACTTTAAGCTACAATTGATGGTAGCTTGGTGGTGGTGGTGGTGGTGATGGATGGCCAGGTTGCGTATTAGGCCTTCCACTATCTGCAACCTGTGATTGAGCCTGAGGTGCTGCAGAAACTAACGTAGCAGCTGGGTTACTGGCTGCATCCTGAAGGGCTTGTGTGTAGGGGTACATAGGGAATTAATGCTCATAGTCATATTGATATGACTGAGCACTAGCAGAATGACCCCCAATATGCCCATGTCTAACATATCCATGTTGTGGCCAGCCAACAACATTGGGTATGTTAGAGTGGGCATATTGTGCATGGCCACTCTGTCCCATGGCTTGGAGCTGGGTAGCTCCAAAGAAAGAAGGAGCTGCAGTAGGATGAGGAGGAGGAGGAGGAGTTGGGTTCTGTTGGACACAAGGAGGAGGTGGAGGAGGAGGATGATGATGAGGAGGAGGATCAGAGGCAGAAGCAGATTGTGATGGATTTGGTCCAAACAACCTTAACACATTTTCAGGACCAACCACCCATCTATCTAGATAATCTAGTAGGTTGCTTGGATCATTAGGCGGTGTTCCAGCATCCAAAACAATCTGCAGTCCGCTTCTGATCCTCAGTCTGTGCTGTCTTGGAATAGCCGGAGGTAACGGGCCAGACTGAAGCAAAATCCCTCCTCACCATCATCATTAGCTACACTGGACAAATAGTCCAGAACTCCTCTGTCCACCTGCCTCCTTGTCACAGAACCCACTCCTTCTCGTCGCCGCCTACCTCGCCTTGTGCGTTGGAATGAGGAGGAGACACATCCTGACCCCTATTAGGGCTGCTGCTCTGAGGTAGGTCCTCATGTTCCTGATGCTGGCTTTGTGAATCCTCAGCTCCTGCAGCTGCTGTTGGTGCTGCTTGGGTGGACCCACATGCTGCAGAGGAAGGGCCTGCCTCCTCTGCCCCATCACCAACGGGTCGATAAGCACTTCTGAGTCAGACCCCGTCTCCCTCTCAGTTAGGTTTGACTCCGTCCTAGAAATGAAATAATTTTTGACAATTAAAACCCAGAAAATTACAAAGTTTTACATGAAAGTGTTTGAACACACATGCACTTACGGTCGCACATCCATCACTGGCACAAGGAAGTTAAGTCTATCAAAATAGAGGTACTTCCTCTTCTTAGAGGCTGAAGCCCCACTCCGATCCCTAATCTGCCTCTCCCTCCGGTAGCAGTCCCGACAGCTGCGCCACCGTCTTGTCACATCAGTCACTACAAATGTAAGAACACCATAACGGTTATAATGAGTGATATCTATTTATTCATCAAAAAATTACATTATGCAACAATGAACATTTAAATAGTGTTCATGTGTGATGTGATTTACAATATTAAAACACATAAACATACAACCAGAAGTATAGATGTTATAAGCTGTAACATACATTTCAAAAAATGCTTGGCCCTTAACAAAACGCCTCAATCATTTAGCATTTTAGTACCTACAAACTACATCTGCGGTCAAGGGGAGTACAAAATGTTATAGTGAATAAATGACAAAGCATCGATGATATGTTAAAAGACATGGATATTGTTGGTGAACACACACATCAATGTGTTGTTATAAATAGGCAGAGTTCGATAATGCTGCTTTTTCAATATCATTTAAACACATAAGCATACATTATTATTTTCTTAATAACATTTAAAAAAAAAAAAAAACGTTACATGTGGTACTTACTAAGACGCTCTTGGTCCTCCCTGGATCTCTGATGATAGTATGGAAAAATTGTGTTCACATATCGTTTGCCATGCAGCCTCTTTGCGCGTCAGATTGCTGTAATTGGATCGAGCTGGTCCCACAATTCAGGCCTCTCCTGCACCAATACGATAAGGAGTTCCACATTGATGTGGCTAGATGCCATGTTTCTGGACTCCGTGTAGGCGTTCTTCCTGTTTTTTTTTAAGATGCGCTTAGCTAATTAGCATGTAAAGGTTTCCTGAGAATTTGAAAGGCAGTTTCCTGTCACCTGGAAAAGTTGTGCGATTTCATCGCAACTCACACGTGCGGTCCGTTTGTAATCCCACTTTTCATCGCACCCATAGACTTGCATTGGCGATAGTCGACCCACAATCGGTGACAATCGCACGTTTTAAATCGGACCACAAAAAATCGGATGCTGGGAGCTACTACATTAATTAATATTGGGTAGACTGCAAAGCGATATTTCATCGCTTTCTAGTGGTACGATTTAGTCGCCAGTGTGACTCCAGCCTTACAATGTTTAGTGATCGGTTTAACTATCTTAAAATTTTGATAGATCTGACTTTTCTGTGTTTAGCAATATCATATATCAGTATTTTTGTTAATGTTTTTACTCACTTTATTTTTAATGGTGGAAAAGAAGTGATTCAAATTTTTGAGTTTTTTTTTAATTTTTTCATAATTGTAATTTCAATTTTCACTTCAAAAATTAGTCCCCATAGGGGACTTGAATCTGTGATTGTCTGCTTATTTATATTCTACTCAGTATTGCTGCATGTAGTAAGAATCACGCAGCTCCATGATGATAGAGCTCTGCTGTAATAGTAACCCATCTGAGCTCTGCAATCTTGTCAGTTGGAAGCCAAAGGGCATATAGAATGACCTGTCCCTCTACCTGCATGCTGATAATGCCACTGTCAGAGTTTGACAGTGTCTTTTTAAAAGGTTAACAATTGCTGGATGAGCTCCACTCCACCTGCGGTTGTTAGAGGCAGATCTTGGCTCTGTGTCACTGCCATTATCTGCCGTGTACAGGGCAGGTGAACGCCCATTAGGGGTTAAAGGAAATCTGTCAGAAAGAGCCATCAAAACTATTTGCATAGTCAGGTTGCTTACTGAAAGTCAATTTCATGATTACCTTTCCTTATGGAATCTGTTGCTATTTTAAGTTTTAATGCTATATAAATTTATATGAAAATTAGGTTTAAAGAGATTGTCCATCTTTGGGATCAATTTTAGTCTTACTTAAATGCAATTGAGGTTATAAATCATTTTTCAATTTAGGCTTCATTAAAAAGTTTACATTGTTTGCTTTCAATAGCCTATAGTTTATGGCTGGCTGGAAAATCAAATATCGGGTTTGGTCATCTTTTTCTTATATTATCAGATGTTTTTTGTGGCTTTTACTATGGTATGACTGTCATTATATGGCAGATTTTTCTCCTTCACTTGTTAGTGCAGCTTTCCTCACAGACAGCCACAGTTCTCTTTTCCATACAATGGCTACTGCTGGGTGAGCAGGTGACTAGACCAGTCTATCAGTCAAATCTAATTGAAAAGTGTTTCACATGGGAAAGCTTATTTCAAATTGGAGAAACAGAAAGTATCTCATCCTTGCATAAGTCAGGATTAGAACTACAATTCTACATTATAGCAAATCTCTGTTGGAGGGAGAAGCAAAGCATCTGGGTCAGAAGTTAAAGAAGAGGATGACTCATTCAGGAAAAAGAGACTTCAAGTTCCTACGTAGAGCTTAGAAGGTTTCATCTAGTCTGTTTTTAATCACTTAATTTCATAGACCTATGGGAAAAGAGAAGACCTATTTGGTTAGAAATGTAAAATTGTAAGTGCACAGTGGTATATAATATGATGACGAAAAAATATTAAAAGGACAAAAACGTTTAATAGGAGGAGTGTTTTTTTAAATGATATGTGTAAGCAGAGGAAAAAGGGGAAAATAGGAGGATAAGGTCAGCTCACCAGTCTCTGCAGTAGTCCACAATCTTTACACGCACGGAGCCACCTTGATCAGAGGTGTTGGCTGAAGCAAAACATGAGGAAAGAATCTCCAGTGCGGAAATAAATAAAAAATCAATATTTATTAGAAAATATTAAAATCCATCTTGGGTAGAAATAAAAGACAAATTGCAGGTGGGGTCTTGGTGGTCTGAAACCGACATGTTTCGATCTAGCAGGTCTTATTCATAGTTAGAGTTGAGCGATACTTTCCGATATCCAAAAGTATCGGATCGGAATGGTATCGCCAATACACACAAAATATCGGCGATACCCGATACCGATACCGGAAATCCAATGTAAGTCTATGGGAACAAAATATCGGAATTAAAAAAAAAAACATTCTTGCCTTGTTGGATAATTGTACATGAAGGAAAACAACAAAGAGTAATGTAGAATGTATTGGGGGAGGTTGAGGAGACATTAAAGGCATAGATGTTTAACCCAATCCAATGGAATAGCATTAATATATATTTTTTTTTAATACGTTCGGATTGACGAAGAAATTGACAATGTTGTTAACCTTTTTTCTATTTTGGCAAATATGTATGTTTCAAAACTTCCATGCTCTTCACCTTTTAACTTTTGCCACAATTTCTCCTTCATAATCTTCAGCAGCATCATCTTTGTCATCAAATTATTCTTCATCTTCACCTTCTTTATCTTCTTCTTAAACTTCTTGCTATTCATCTTTTTGTTAACATTACTCAGATTGTTCTTATTAAACTATTATTCTTCTTCATATTAACCCATAAAGTGTAAAGTATAACCTCTTTCTATGAATTTAATTTCCCTGAATTTAATTTCCATTTAATTTCATTTAATTTCTTAAATAATTCAGGGATGAGAAGAGAACAGGGTGGAGGCAGCAGGACTTTTTGCCGTACACACAGCAAAGGAACAGCTGACATTAGTGAACCCCAGTAACACAGGAGCAAGTGTTGACTGTGCTAACAGAACTTCCGAGCAACAACTGGCGGTGTTGGAGCCCAGGGTCAAGGAGGGTGTAGGCAGAGGCCTAATATGAGATGTTTGAGGTTAAATTTGGAGTTAGCAGCAAAAATTTTTTGCCAGACACCCAGCAGGGGAACAGCAGGCGTTACTGAAACCCACAAATACATCAGCAATTGTTTTTATCTGTGCATCCAACACTTCTGATCAGCAACTGGCGTTGTTGAAGCCCAGGGTCAAGAAGGGTTTTAAATTTAAATATTGAGTTATTGCCTTGTTACGTGGCCATTGCAAATGTATGTACTTCAAACTATAAAAAATGAAGTTTTACTAGGACCATAAAATGATGAATTTCAATTCCAAGAATAAAAATAAACACCCTTAAAATATAAACGCATATAAGCACATGGCAACAAGAAATGGAACAACACACCACCCAAAATTATTTTTACAAAATATAGTGATGTAAATTTAGGAATAAAAGTCCATTTTTGTATTTAGGAATGATGCGTAAGGAACGCTATGTTAAACCATAACATAGTGAAGACAATGGATTTTGTAATAGTCACTCATCATCATCATTACAAGAAATCTGTGACAGTCACACAGATTTCAATTATTTCACTCACGAAAATTGTTATTTCGGACAGCATTTATTACATGTCCAGCATGGACTCATCAAAGTGATGAGATGACGCAATAATGTACGATAAAAAAAAAAAAATAATAAAAAAAAAAACATTGTCACAATTTAAGTGGGTGCCTGCAAGTGGAGGTGAAACAAAGGCTACGGATAGCAAAGGTATATACTATGTCTGTTGTAGACAGTGGGCAGCCTCTGATGGGTAATGTCGATGTTATACTGTACGTCAATAAAGGCTGCGGCTGCAATCATGCATTTTTGGCTTGTAGAATGTTGAAGAGGGTAAAAGCATGTCTGGTTGCCCAAGGCTTTATCCTGTAACAATACCTTCCTTGTGTGACATGTAGGGTAGCGTGTGTCTATTATATGAGTGTCTCTAAAATGTGACTTTACGCAGCCTTATTCTGCCCTAGGGACGCAAAAAATAAGACAGCAGTAATCATTTACTGTATAAAACTCCACCTATGAGCAACAAAACAAGCACGTTCCCTCTTCCGGTTCCTGCGCTGACATGTGAGGAGGGAGTTTGGAGACGCTCCTGAATTTCTCCCAGGTGTCCAAGCATATCGGGCCGATAGGAGAGCATTAAAACCACCCCCGGTCGTGACTTAAATACGGTGAATCGAACCAGTGAAGAACTGTAGGTCGATGCGAACGAATGTGCGATCACATGACACACGTTTATAACCCTTGCTAGACACAAATAACTTTGTAGAATTTTGGAGACACCTGAACCCAGATGGCAGTGAATATTCCTTCTATTCGGCGCCACATGACTCTTGGTCCAGAAGAGATAATATATTGCTATCACAGGAGCTAGTAAGGGGAGTGGAAGAGGCAGATGTGCACAACGTAGCTATATCTGACCACGCGCCCGTATCAGTGACCCTGAACTTGGCGCTTCCCTACCTATTTGTTAATGAATGAGAAGTTTTGACATCAGGTGAAGCAATGGTGTTTGGAATATGTAAGTGATAATGGAGATAGTAGGGATAGACCGGAACTTTTATGGGCAGCAGGGAAGGCATTAATGCGCGTGAAACTAATATGTTATCAGACAACGCTAAAATAGAAGATAGCGACAAACTACTCGCAGGCTAGCAGGATATTACGCGATAGCTACACGGCAAACAAGACAACTTCATCAACACAGGATAAAAATAGATGTAAGCAGGCTAAGACTGACTTACACGTATGGGTATATCGACGCGAGAGAAGCAGTAATATGAATTATAGAGCCGATGTATATCGTTATGGTAGCAAATCAGGGAGACTATTAGCACGACTAGCGAAAGGAAATCACATTCGTCATCAACATATTACTGCGTTAACGAATAAACATGGGATCATGAACACAGACCCTCGAAGCATAATCACAATTCTACAAGAATACTACTCAGACTTATAAAAGGTGGAACATACGGATAGTGCGGAGGGTCAGACCTTTCTAGATGGAATACGGTTACCATCCTTCACAAACTATCAGCTTCTCCTTTTAAAAAAAACAATTGAGGTGACGGAAGTGACAGCGGCGATAAGTGACTTTAAATCCGGGAAAGCTTCAGGACCTGACGGGTTTACAGCCAAATTATTAAAATTATTGAGTGAGGATATCCCGTCCACATTGGTAGGCACCTTCAATCATATATTGGAGACAGGAGGGTTGCCCATCCATTCAAACATGGCACACATGAAGGTGCTACTAAAACCCAACAAACCTTCACATCTGGCTGGATCCTATCGTCCATTCTCACTCATTGACCAGGATATCAAGCTTTTGTCCAGGATCATGGCAGATCGTTTGAGTAGCATTCTTCCTACGCTGATAGGGCCATCACAAGTGGCCTTTGTTACACCAAGATCGCCCATGAATAACATTAGGAAAGTAATAGCAGTTGTAGATAAATATCGTTGTCTGACAACATCGAGTCCTGTCATGCTATCCTTAGATGGCGATAAGGCATTTGATAGGGTGAGCTGAAGTTGGTTGCCAATGGTCCGGACAAAATTGCCATGAGAGGCACGTTTATGACTTTCCTATCAGGTGTCTACGCCAACCCACAGGCACAAATACACAACACAGGTCACCTTTCGGCTACTTTCACAATACAGAGGGGAACTCCTCAGGGATGTCCATTATCACCTTTGCTCTTTGATATAGCCCTTGAGCCATTAGTTACACACGTGGAGGATAACACAGTATATGACGGTATAAAGGTAGGGGGTCGGCAGATCAAACTCACATTGTTTGCAGACGATATACTCATTTATATGGCACATCCCCAAGACCATCTCAAAGGGCTATTAGACTGGATAAAACATTTTTAACTAATTCTGTGGTTTCGCTTCAAAGACTACAAGAGTGAAATTTTTCAATTGTTAAAGCCTAATCCTCGTGAGCTTTGGTGTGCTTACTGATGGGGGACAGAAGTAATTAAAACCTTTATTTATAACATATCTGTGAATCAAAATAGGACGAGATTCTAGTTCTCAATACAAACTTAACTATGAACCCTAATTGGACAAGGTTGTACGTCAATTGGAGCGGTGGCATGATTTGCCCCTGTCTCTTCTGGGCCATTGTCACCTTCTTAAGATGATTATTTTTGGAAGGCTATTATACCGCTTCAGACTATTCCAATCCTGTTACGTAAAGCTGATGTTTCACGGATAAAAAAAGCATTGACCAGATTCATCTTGAGGGGAAAACGGCCCAGAATAGCAATACGAAAAATTATGCGTGCAGTAAAAGATGGGGTCTGGCCGTGCCAAACGTTAGGAGTTATAACTTTTCGTGCTTGATCAGAGTGGGGAGAGATTGGTTTAAGGGGACTTAGTCCTACTCAGATGTATTGCTGGAATCTGGACTGACAGAGGGTTGTATTTTGGCCTCATGTGTTGACACTGTGATTTGTAAACTCCCGGTCATAGTGATCAGCGCTACTACGCGATACAGTAATTGCCTGTAAGGCAACCAGACGAGCGCATGGGTTGTCTTCTCAGTTATCTAAACACATGCCTTTATGGGCTCACCCAGAATTCCCAGTGGGATTGACAGACAGCGTTTTTGAGACGTGGCATACTAAAGGTATACATACAGTATTCCATCTCATGCACCTAAAAGAGTGTAGGTGGCTGACATCCAAGGAGATTATGGAAAAATTTAATTAGCCCCCTTCTCACTTTATTGAAACTCTACAAGTGCATTATTTCTACAGAAATCGCCTGCGTAATATTATAGAAGAGGTGGTAGACAATTGATTTGACAAGATGGGAGATATATTTCTTCAACCAGACTGAAGTTTGCTCATGATTTTCCATGATTACTATGACCTGTGATGAGGTCATAGTCACGTGATCTGGTCAGCTGATGTGTACGTCACCTGATGGTGTTTTGAAGGCCTATAAAACAAGGAGCTCTTGTAGTTGTTGTGTGGAAGGAAGGAGTTTGGCTGTAGTCAGCCTGGAACATTGTTTTGTTACTGTGTGGCAGTGTGCACCAGGAAGCGAGTAACAGACCACCCGGAATGTGACCTGGCGGTCTCAGCTGACCTGCAGCCGCTTAGTTAAGGCCGTCACAAGCAAGGGTGAGTCTGTGACCAGTGGTTCTCCAAACTGGAGTGATTTATGTTCTGTTTTCATTTTGTTATATGGACTTTTTGTTGAACTCATGATTAAAATCACTGAACTTTGAAATAAAAGGCTGTGTGTTTGCCTCATTACTGCGGCCCAGCCCTGCCTACCACAGCGGTTCCCTACAATTGGTGGAGAATGCGGGCAACGCAGTGAGGTCAGGCTGTTTTTCATGCATGACAGTAAATGTCCTGGTTTTAGAAAGTGCACCAAAACCGGCTGGATAACTGTCCGAAGATGGAGAACAAAGTAAAAATGCTAGTGGAGGCCATGCGACAGCAACAGCAGGCTACACAGCAGCAACAGCAGGCTATGCAGCAGCAGCAGGCTATACAACAGCAGGCTATGTAGCGGCAGCAGGCTATACAGCAGCAGGCTATGTAGCAGCAGATATTTAATCGACAGCAACAGGAAACCAATAGTTTACTGATGCAGCACATCACAGCGCCGCAGACAGTAAGAGCTGCCCGGGGATGCCATGATGTCCGGAAAGCGGTGCGTACAGCGATCCGAAAGATGGAGCAATCAGATGACGTTGAGGTGTAGCTGGAGATGTTTGAAGGCGTGGCTAAAAGGGAGAGACTGCCCCGGGACCAGTGGGCCGAGATCGTGGCTCCGTTTTTGACTTCAGGACCCGCTAAAGCCTATAGGGACCTACCCCCCCAGCAACAGGAGGACTATGAGAGCGTGAAGGGTGAGATACTTGCACGTCTTGGGGTAAATGTTTTTTTCCTGGCCCAGCGTGTACAACAATGGAAGTTTTCCCCTTCCGAGCCAGCTCGGTCCCAGTATTATGACTTGATACACCTGATAGAAAAGTGCTTTCAGCCTGAGGTGTTGTCACCCCGCGATATGCTGGATCGTATAGTGACTGATAAATTCAGGCAAACTTTGCCCTACACCCTTCAAACATGGGTTGGACAGACAGCCCCTACTGATGGTCTCCAAATGGTAGACCTCATTGAAAGATATGGGCCTACCAAGGAGATACAGGGAGAGACTACCCGGAAGCTACCAATTAAATTCACCAAACCTTCACCCAAAGCTCGGCGAGCAGAGATTCTGAGGGCCGCCCAGGAAGGGTCGGGGAACGAAAGGGGCCCCATAATCTGTTGGCGGTGCCAAGAACCATGACATGTGAGAGCTGATTGCCCCCACCTGACTGAGCCCATGGACAACAACTTTGGCTACTATCAGTCTCACTATGCATAACACATGTGTGCAGTGGTCAGTATTACCTTTGCCTTCGGTGGAGGAGGAAAACACCTCTCCTATAGAAGTGTTAGTTGGGGAGATGGAAGATTTGCCACCGGACCAGAATTGTAATACTTAAATGTGTCAGGTGACAATTTTGGTACGGCGCAACTCCGTGACCCTACGTTGAGTCGAGCCCGTGAAAATTTACTGGTTGTCAATGGGGAACCCCAACACCCCAGGGCAGCTACAGTATTTGACCGATTAGAGCTGAACCAAGATTTGCTGTTTCGGGTTTATAAAATACATGTGGAAATTTTTGAGCAATTGCTGCTGCCGCAGTCATATCGGAGGTTGTTAATGGACTTAGCGCATGCGCATGTACTAGGGTGACATTTGGGTCAAAAGAAAACCCTACACAGAATTATACAACGGTTTTACTGGCTAGGGGTCTATGAAGAAGTTAAACGGTATTGGAACTATTGTCGCGTGTGCCAGCTACACAGTCCGCAGCATCATTTTCTGAGTCCCTTAGTGCCATTAACAATTATAGAGTTCGAGTTTGAGAGAATACCCATGGATCTGGTGGGGCCGGTTAATAAATCAGCAAGGGGCCATCAACAAGGGCAATAAAAGGGGCACTGTGTGGGTCACCATTTTTGATCACACCCGAGTTCAAAAGAGAATTCATTGTCCAGACTGATGCGTCAGAGGTAGGTCTGGGTGCCGTGTTGTCTCAGGACTGGAGCTTAACGGGATGAGCATCCCATTAGTTTCCTGAGTCGAAAGCTTACTCCATAAAAAAACAGATACAGCATTGTAGAGAGAGATTGCCTGGCGATAAAGTGGGCACTGGAATCGTTGCGCTACTATTTGTTGGGGATAACATTTTGTTTTGTAACTGATCATTCCCCTGTGACTGGCAGTGTTGTAGCCCAGGGAGTAGAGTTCAGGTGGTAGAAAGATGAACATAACAGGAGACATGGAAAACGTTGGCAAACAGTTATTTAATCTGAAAACGGACAGGCAAATTCAGGTGAGATCCATGCCTTGTTCATTTTCAGAAAAGTAAGCCGGTCTACATTCTCTGAGGATAGTCGCATGCGACGGTCTGTTAGTACACCACCTGCAGCACTAAAGACGCGCTCAGATAATACACTGGCAGCAGGGCAAGCCAGCACCTCCAATGCATACTGGCTAAGCTCTGGCCATGTATCCAGCTTAGAGACCCAAAATTTGAAAGGGGAAGAGCCATCTGGGAGTACACTGAGAGGGAAAGACATGTAGTCTGTCACCATCTTACGTAAACGTTGCCTCATGGTGAGTGGAGTCGTCTCGGATGGTGTAGACATTGGTGGCGCTGACACAAAACTTCGCCACATTTGTAACATACTGCTCTTGCCCTGTGCAGAGGCGCTGCTTGTGCTCCCTCTTGTTGCAGAGGTGTCTCCACTGCCTCGACGCACAGAGATTCTTTGTAAAGCAGTAGCAGCAGCAGTGCTCTCTGCTGGAATGGAGAATATTATGGATTGCACCAGTCTGTCTTGGTACTCCCGCATTTTACGCTCCCGGTTCAACGGTGTGATGAGGCTTTGTAAGTTGTCCCGGTAGCGAGGGTCTAGGAGGGTGTACACCCAATAATCTGATGTGGTGAGAATGTGAGCGATGCGGCGGTCGTTTCTCAGGCACTGCAGCATGAAATCAACCATGTGCTGCAGACTCCCAACTGCCCAACAAACACTGTCCTCTGTAAGAGGCGTCATCTGTACCTGCTCTGCATCACCCCACCCTCGCTCTACATACTGACTAGAGCGTTGTGTACCTCCCTCTGTAGCGATTTCTTCCTCCTCCATTGACTCCTCCTCATCCTCCTCACAAAGTGAGCCCTGCAAAGCCCTTTGGGAGGAACCACGTTGCGCTGACTGTCCAAAAGGTGATGGAATTTGTGTCTCCTCATCCTCCACCTCTTCCAAAACCTCATCCCTTAGTGCTTCCAGTGTTTTTTGAAGCAGGCAGATAAGGGGGACAGTCAGGCTGACTAGTGCATCATCTGCACTCGCCATCCGCATTGAGTCATCAAACGCACGCAAAACGTGGCAGATGTCCTTCATAGAGGCCCACTCAGTAGTGGTGAAGTGTGAACGGCGCAAATTGCGAGTTGATTGCGCCTGATGCAGCTGATACTCCATTACTGCTGGCTGTTGCTCACACAACCGCTCCAACATATGTAAGGTGGAATTCCACCTGGTGGGTACGTCACATATGATGCGATGTTCAGGAAGGCGAAATCTGCGTTGCAGAGCAGCAATGCGCGATCTGGCTATGCTGGAACGTCGCAAGTGAGCGCACTCTAGGCGGACCTTCTGCAGCAGTTCAGCAAGATCCGGATAGTCCCTCAAAAAACTCTGCACGACCAAGTTGAGCACATGTGCCAGACATGGTATGTGAGTGAGGTTGCCAAGGCCCAGAGCTGCCACCAGATTTCGGCCATTGTCACACACTACCAAGCCTGGCTGGAGATTCGCTGGTAAAAACCACACGTCGCTCTCCTGCTTGATGGCATTCCAGACCTCCTGCACTGTGTGGCTTCGATTCCCCATTGAAATTAATTTCAGGACGGCCTGTTGACGTTTGGCCACGGCTGTGCTCATATCGTTCGTAACAGGTAAGCGTTCACGGGTCCATGTGGAGGTAGACCGTGACGGCTCCTGCAGCGATGATTCTGAGGAACTGGAGTAGGAGGAGTCAATGTGTACAGACTGGATTCCTGCAATCCTTGGAGTTGGCAGAACACGTACAGCGCCACTCGCAAGATCTGTACCCGGCTCCACAACATTGACCCAATGGGCAGTGAGGGAAAGGTATCGTCCCTGGCCATGGGTACTGGTCCACGCATCGGTGGTCAGGTGGACCTTGCTACAGATGGCGTTTAGTAGCGCATGTTTAATGTTTCCCTCGACATGTTTTTGCAGACCAGGGACGGCTTGCCTGCTGAAATAAAATCGGCTTGGCACATTGTATTGTGGGACTGCCAATGCCATTAAGTTACGGAAACTGTCAGTCTCCACCAGCCTGAATGACAGCATTTCAAGGGACAGGAGTTTTGCAATGCCAGCATTCAGAGCCTGTGCTCGTGGATGGTTTGCCGAGTATGGCCGTCTTTTATCCCATGCCTGTGGTAACGATGGCTGTTTTGTAGCCTGGGAGTGTGAGGATGACAGGGAACTTGCTGCTGTGGGTGGAATAACACTTTGTCTCTGGACAACAGTGACCGAGGTTCTTCCATGGTGATCCTGTGAGGAAGCAGAACCAGCTGTGTGTGAGCTGGAGGTAGAGGCTCCAACACGACCTGAAGATGTAGGTGCTGCTGTAGGTTGGCCTACATCTCCAGTGTGTCTTTGTAACTCAACTACGTGCTTTGTCCGCACATGTTTCCACATATTTGTGGTATTGAGGTTACTGCAATTTTTACCTTTTTACTTTTTGCTTGCACAGCTTGCATTTAACATAGCAAATATCATCTGCAAGTCTGTCAAAAAAGGACCACGCAGTGCAAGTCCTGGGAGCGCCCATTTTGACTTTTGGAAGAGAACTGCTCCCAACAGGTGCCAAACTGGAGGCTACAGGCAACCGAGTCTGCAGCCTACCTCTCCCTCCTGTTTGTACCGTTGGGACAATCTCATCCTCACAGCTGCTCCCACCACCTTCCTGTCCCTCACGCCATGTTGGGTCTTGGACCTCATCATCTCCACTACCCTCTTCCAACACCTGCTGCTGTTGGGTGGTCTGGCCAGCACCATGCTCAGCAGAAACTGGCACCTGAGTCTCATCATCATCAGATGCGTTCTGCGGTGTGCTGACCATCGGCACTGGCTCACCCGCCTCTTCTGATTCAGAGAGACACAGCTGTTGCGCATCACTGCATACTCCCTCTTCTTCACATTCCAGAATGCTGCTTGGCTGGGCCCCTGTTTGCAAGCCAACAGATTCTGAGAACAGAAGCAGAGACTCAGCTGGCTCCAGTTCAGAACTCTCTGACTGTCTGGGCAATTTGACAGGCGGTGAACAGACAGATGGTTGCTCAACAGTGTTGTGGTCCTGAGAGGAGGTGGAAGCAATTGAAGTCGATGCATTGGCTGCCATCCAACCAACAACGGCTTCAATTTGTTCTTCCCGCAGCAGGGGGGTACGCCGAGCTCCTACAAAACTGCACATAAAGGAACGCTTACGGGGAAAACTGGTGGATGCTGTGTCACTGGGGGCGGCAGCAGCCACAGAATCCCCACGTCCTCTCCCTGCTGAAACTCCACGGCCACGACCACGTGCCTTACTCCCTGCCTTCTTCATCTTGGTAGATTGATAAAGAAAGTCAGAAAAGTTAAAAGGCCTAAGTGTTGTTATTCCGCAGAGACTGCAGTGAACACTGCAGACAACTGTTCACTAGCTGTGAAAGGCCCCTTTGTGTATTTCTATAGTGTTTGCAACCAATGTATTGTATACGGATGGAAGCGCTTCACACTAATAGATTGGAGTTATTTTAAATAGAATGGAGCATCAACAATTATAGAAAAATGACAAGGATGAGGCAGTGACACACGTTCAGCAGACTATAACCAGCAGTGGTTTAAGAACTAACTGGAGCGTGATCTGCACTCAGCAAAAAAAAAAATATCACAGACTAGAGTGAACACTGCAGTGCACACAACTGGTCACTATCTGTGAAAGGCTCCTTTGTGGACTTCTATAGTGTTTGCAACCAATGTATTGTATACGGATGGAAGCGCGTCACACTAATAGATTGGAGATATTTTAAATAGAATGGAGCAGCAACAGTTATAGAAAAATTACAAGGATGAGGCAGTGACACACGTTCACCAGACTATAACCAGCAGTGGTTTAAGAACTAACTGGAGCGTGATCTGCACTCAGCAAAAAAAAAACATATCACAGACTAGAGTGAACACTGCAGTGCACACAACTGGTCACTATCTGTGAAAGGCTCCTTTGCGGACTTCTATAGTGTTTGCAACCAATGTATTGTATACGGATGGAAGCGCGTCACACTAATAGATTGGAGTTATTTTAAATAGAATGGAGCAGCAACAATTATAGAAAAATGACTAGGATGAGGCAGTGACACACGTTCAGCAGACTATAACCAGCAGTGGTTTAAGAACTAACTGGAGCGTGATCTGCACTCAGCAAAAAAAAAATATATCACAGACTACAGTGAACACTGCAGTGCACACAACTGGTCACTATCTGTGAAAGGCTCCTTTGTGGACTTCTATAGTGTTTGCAACCAATGTATTGGATACGGATGGAAGCGCGTCACACTAATAGATTGGAGTTATTTTAAATAGAATGGAGCAGCAACAGTTATAGAAAAATGACAAGGATGAGGCAGTGACACACGTTCAGCAGACTATAACCAGCAGTGGTTTAAGAACTAACTGGAGCGTGATCTGCACTCAGCAAAAAAAATATATATCACAGACTAGAGTGAACACTGCAGTGCACACAACTGGTCACTATCTTTGAAAGGCTCCTTTGTGGACTTCTATAGTGTTTGCAACCAATGTATTGGATACGGATGGAAGCACGTCACACTATAATTTCAATTGAATGGAGCTGCAAGAATTACACTAAAGAATAAAAAAAAAGTCTGTGAGTGACACGTGCAGATGCCTACAAACAGCGTTGGATGCAGAGCAAACTGCAGCGCGTCACCTGCACTCACACACAGACCTTGCAGAGCTGTGAAAACAACACTGCAAGGCTAAAGGAAGCTTTACACAGCGGTTGTTAAACTAGCCTGCCTAAAGCACAGTACACAAAATCGCAATCTCTAACTGTCCCTCAGAGTCAGCAGAGCAGCGTTCTGTCCCTAACTGAATTCACAGCACAGTGACGCTAAAATGGCGGCGGCGCCTTTTATAATGCATTCTGACATCATTTCAGCATCCAATCACAGCCATGCCATTAGTTAACATGACCGCAGCAGTACAGGATGTGCCCACACTTCTTAGGATTCCTCATTGGCTGACTAAAATCACATTGCCTCTCAAAGAATTATGGGAACTTCCGATTCCGGTATACGATATATGGAAAATATCGGAACTAAGTATCTAAAGTCCGATACAGCGAGTATCGGCCGATACCCGATACTTGCGGTATCGGAATGCTCAACTCTATTCATGGTTTAAAAGAGATTCTTTCCTCACGTTTTAAATGATCTGGATCATGCCAGCTAGCCAGGCCAAAGATAAAAGCATTTGAAAAGGTACATTGACCTAGGTATGAAACACTAGAAATAGAATCAGCCTAACCAAGAGATCTGATACTAATTAAGGTATCTTGAAGAATGCCATCACTTATAGGAATCCTGCTGTCTTTGCTACCAGAAGTGTGATGACCCAATGTATTAAAGGCAGAAAACTTTTTGTAAGGTAATAGAGTAACTGTCCATTAAACATGATGTTTCAGTTTGTCACTTTCGCTTCTTGCATTAATGAGACTATCCATACTGTTCCGGTACAACGCCCACTTTAAACACAATTTAGGAAGTCACAACAACCACAACTCGTATTTACAAACAAAGGAAAACTGATTTTAACGACCAGCTGGTGCCTTTAGAAGTGTACCGTGTTGTTAAGGCAACTAATGTTCTAAAAATATTTTACATAAAAGGACATCACCTCAAGGAGCGCTTGAAGTAGTCATGGAAACTGAAATGCAAAAGCAATAAAGTAGACAAGTAGAAATGTAGACACTTTCATTTGAGTGATATTATACGTTTCTTCAAAGTAATATTTTGTTAGCAGTCTTAGTATTTTTGCTTGTCTTGTCTCTTGTAGAACTTTAGATTAAATTCTGTTTAAAGGAGTTAATTATTTTTCCCAAGTGAAACGTTATTAGGTAAAAATTAATATTTAATTAATCTTGTTTTGTCAGGTATTACAACTAAAATGAAGTTTTGGCACTGTAGAACTCTAATTGCATTGTTAGGCATCAATCAAAGTAAAAGTGCAGAGGAGCTGTTGTTAGGCTGATAGATGAAGTCAAGAATAGCAATTATTTTATGTTAACGTATTGTTTTAATCTTACTTAAAAGATAGAACATCATTAAAAAGCAGAAGAATTAAACCTTCATTTCCAATTGGCACTCGTGGTAAATATTTTACAATTTGTAGCCAGAGACATGAAAAGGAATTCAACACCATGAGTCCAACAGACACATTTAGGTACAGTTGTAAACGTTTCCAAATCAAAATCTGCGATAAAAAAAACAAAACACGTTTATGGATGGATGAATAGATCGTTATATTGATAGTAGAAAGATATTTGACAGACGGTCATTCTATTACTTCATTCCTTGTGTTCTTTTTCTTCCCTTGTTAAAAAGCAATGAATTACAATCACAAAAAAGAAAGAAAGTAACAAACAACAAATACATATCAAAAATGTCAATAAAAATGCTGTGAAGGCATCTAATATTGATGATCTAATCAATCATTAACCCGTTAAGTATGTAGCCAATTTTAGATTTTGTCATATTACTTTCTTTTCTCTCTCTTCCATAAGCATATGTTTTTTTTTTAATATTCTAATCATAAGAGAGCTTGAGTTGTAGTTTTGAATTACATTATTCATTCTCGTATATAAAGTACTAAAACAAAAATAATTAAAATATTCTTAATATGGTGAATTGGTTTTTATTCCATTAATTGTGTGGTGAAAATCATGATTTTCCAATTATAGTGATAGAAAACAATTGCTTAATTTTCACTTTAATAATTAAAATAATCAAAAATAAAAATGAGTCACCGTTTTCTGAGACTTTTTAATGTTTCCTTAGGTGAACTTGTTTAACCCCTTAGTGACAGAGCCATTTTGCAGCTTAATGACAGGGCCAATTTTTACAATTCTGACCACTGTCACTTTATGAGGTTATAACTCTGGAACGCTTTAACGAATCCCGCTGATTCCGAGACTGTTTTTTCGTGACATATTGTACTTCACGTTATTGGTAAAATTTCTTTGATATGACTTGTGTTTATTTATGAAAAAAACGGAAATATGGCGAAAATTTTGAAAATTTAACAATTTTCAAACTTTAAATTTTTATGCCCTTAAATCAGAGAGATATGTCACACAAATTTCTTAATAAATAACATATCTCACATGTCTACTTTACATCAGCACAATTTTGGGACCAAAATTTTTTTTTGTTACGAAGTTATAAGGGTTAAAAGTTGACCAGCGATTTCTCATTTTTACTACACCATTTTTATTTTAGGGACCACATCACATTTGAAGTCACTTTGAGGGGTCTATACGATAGAAAATACCCAAAAGTGACACCATTCTAAAAACTGCACCGCTCAAGGTGCTCAAAACCACATTCAAGAAGTTTATTAACCCTTTACGTGCTTCACAGGAACTGAAGCAATGTGGAAGGAAAAAATTAACAAAAAACTTTACTTCAGAACCTATTTTTTTTTATTTTCACAACTGTTAAAAGAAAAAATGAACCACAAAATTTGTTGTGCAATTTCTCCTGAATAAGCCGATACCCCATATGTGGGGGTAAACCACTTTTTGGGCGCACGGCAGAGGTCGCAAGGGAAGGAGCGACATTTGACTTTTTCAATGCAGAATTGGCTGGACGCCATGTCGCGTTTGTAGAGGCCCTGATGTGTCTAAACAGTGGAAACCCATCACAAGTGACCCCATTTTGGAAACTAGACCCCCTAAGGAACTTATCTAGATGTGTGGTGAGCACTTGAACCTCCAAGTGCTTCACAGAAGTTTATAACATAGAACAGTGAAAATAAAAAATCATATTTTTTCCACAAAAACAATCTTTTCACCCCAATTTTTATTTTCCCAAGGGTAACAAGACCCCAAAAGTTTTTGTGCAATTTGTCCTGAGCATGCTGATACCCATATGTGGGGGTAAACCACTGTTTGGGTGCATGGCAGAGCTTGGAAGGGAAGGAGCGCCGTTTGACTTTTTCAGCGCAGAATTGGCTGGACGTCATGTCGTGTTTGTAGAGGCCTTGATGTGTCTAAACAGTGGAAACCCCCCACAAGTGACCCCATTTTGGAAATTAGACCCCCTAAGGAACTTATCTAGATGTGTGGTGAGCACTTTGGACCTCCAAGTGCTTCACAGAAGTTTATAACTCCCGGGTAGAGTTGAGCATTCCGATACCGCAAGTATCGGGTATCGGCCGATATTAGCTGTATCGGAATTCCGATACTTAGTTCCGATATTTTCCATATATCGTATACCGGAATCAGAAGTTCCCATAATTCTTTGAGAGGCAATGTGATTTTAGTCAGCCAATGAGGAATCCTAAGAAGTGTGGGCACATCCTGTAATGCTGCGGTCATGTTAACTAATGGCATGGCTGTGATTGGATGCTGAAATGATGTCAGAATGCACTATAAAAGGCGCCGCCGCCATTTTAGCGTCACTGTGCTGTGAATTCAGTTAGGGACAGGACGCTGCTCTGCTGACTCTTAGGGACAGTTAGAGATTGCGATTTTGTGTACTGTACTTTAGGCAGGCTAGTTTACCAACCGCTGTGTAAAGCTTCCTTTTGCCTTGCAGTGTTGTTTTAACAGCTCTGTGCAAGGTGTGTGTGTGAGAGTGCAGGTGACGCTGCAGTTTGCTCTGCATCCAACGCTGTTTGTAGGCATCTGCACGTGTCATTCACAGACTCTTTTTTTTTTCTTTAGTGTAATTCTTGCTGCTCCATTCAATTGAAATTATAGTGTGACGCGCTTCCATCCGTATACAATACATTGGTTTCAAACACTATAGAAGTACAGAAAGGAGCCTTTGAGAGATAGTGAACAGTTGTGTGCAGTGTTCACTCTAGTCTGTGAGGTTTTTTTTTTTTGAGTGCAGATCACGCTCCAGTTAGTTCTCAACCACTGCTGCTTGTACTCTGCTGAGCGTGTCTCACTGCCTCATCCTTGACATTTTTCTCTAATTGGTGCTGCTCCATTCTATTTAAAAAAATCAAATCTATTAGTGTGACGTGCTTCCATCCGTATCCAATACATTGGTTGCAAACACTATACAAGTACACAAAGGAGCCTTTCAGAGATAGTGAACAGTTGTGTGCAGTGTTCACTCCAGTCTGTGAGGTTTTTTTTTTTTGGAATGCAGATCACGCTCCAGTTAGTTCTTCAACCACTGCTGCTTGTACTCTGCTGAGCGTGTCTCACTGCCTCATCCTTGACATTTTTCTCTAATTGGTGCTGCTCCATTCTATTTAAAAAAAATCAAATCTATTAGTGTGACGTGCTTCCATCCGTATCCAATACATTGGTTGCAAACACTATACAAGTACACAAAGAAGCCTTTCAGAGATAGTGAACAGTTGTGTGCAGTGTTCACTCCAGTCTGTGAGGTTTTTTTTTTTGGAATGCAGATCACGCTCCAGTTAGTTATTCAACCACTGCTGCTTGTACTCTGCTGAGCGTGTCTCACTGCCTCATCCTTGACATTTTTCTCTAATTGGTGCTGCTCCATTCTATTTAAAAAAAATCAAATCTATTAGTGTGACGTGCTTCCATCCGTATCCAATACATTGGTTGCAAACACTATACAAGTACACAAAGGAGCCTTTCAGAGATAGTGAACAGTTGTGTGCAGTGTTCACTCTAGTCTGTGAGTTTTTTTTTTTGGAGTGCAGATCACGCTCCAGTTAATTCTTCAACCACTGCTGCTTGTACTCTGCTGAGCGTGTCTCACTGCCTCATCCTTGACATTTTTCTCTAATTGGTGCTGCTCCATTCTATTTAAAAAAAATCAAATCTATTAGTGTGACGTGCTTCTATCCGTATCCAATACATTGGTTGCAAACACTATACAAGTACACAAAGGAGCCTTTCAGAGATAGTGAACAGTTGTGTGCAGTGTTCACTCTAGTCTGTGAGGTTTTTTTTTTTTGGAGTGCAGATCACGCTCCAGTTAATTCTTCAACCACTGCTGCTTGTACTCTGCTGAGCGTGTCTCACTGCCTCATCCTTGACATTTTTCTCTAATTGGTGCTGCTCCATTCTATTTAAAAAAAATCAAATCTATTAGTGTGACGTGCTTCTATCCGTATCCAATACATTGGTTGCAAACACTATACAAGTACACAAAGGAGCCTTTCAGAGATAGTGAACAGTTGTGTGCAGTGTTCACTCTAGTCTGTGAAGGTTTTTTTTTTTGGAGTGCAGATCACGATCCAGTTAGTTCTTCAACCACTGCTGCTTGTACTCTGCTGAGCGTGTCTCACTGTGTTATGGGTCTGCGGAACGCACCAAATATATAAAGTAGAGAGGTGCGTTCGCAGCCCGGGGTCCAACGTGCAAGCGGAGCCTGCTGCTAGTAAAAATGGCGCGAGAAGCAAACTCTGTTATCCCGCAGAGTCGCCAACATAAAACGCCGTAATGCGCTGTGGCAATAAGTGCGAACTCTGTTAATCCACAGAGCCGCTAGAAGGAGAGCCGCAGCGCTATATGGCGATGTGTGCGCACTCACTAGACACAACTGAGTCGCAAAGAAAACATGCTGGGGCGCTGTCTAGCGTTGAAAGCGAACCCTGTTACGTCACAGGGCCGCTGAGAAAAAGCACTGTGTCCTGTCAGGCTCTCAGGTACACAGTTCAGTGCTAAGCGTACATAAAGCGTGATCATGTGCTATAGTCCTCGCGGGAGTCACCCGCAATCTATGGCGTCTGAACGCCAGACCCTGAATACGGCAATCAAAACTCCTCACCGGTTATGCCGGTAATCTAGGGCATCTAGGACACCGACCCTGACCAGCTACCATACCAAACTCCTCACCGATTAAGTTGGTATTCTAGTGGCTTATTTCAGCCGGGTCCCTATCCACACATACACATGACCACACTGGCGCATAGCATACAATGGTTGATATTAGCGCATGGCGGCCCAGCCATGCTACCCTTTTATAGCAACAGCTACAGAACCTTCCAGGAACAAGGACCAATGAGAAACTGTTACAAACACATGTAGCTACATGACCTTCCTGGCGGACCAATAGGAGCCGCTGCAGCACCTGAACATGTGACCCCTGATCTCCAATGAGAGATCTCACTCTGGCATGCTCAGAAAAGAAAACGCAGGACTTTGTCCCAAAGACGGCTGCTCCAGCACTGGCTATAATAGCAGATCCAGGAAAGGCAGCAGCAAGTCACTGCACAGTAGTGGAGTGGGCAAGACGCTTTGACAGACGTCTCTGCTGAGCAGGCTCCACTGCGGCCGGAGATGAATGGGAGACCACAGCGGGACGGGTTCGAGACTCCCCTTGTGCAGCAGCAGGAAATCGAACCCTAACATTACCCCCCTTCTAGGGCCCCCCCTTCTTTGGGCCTCGCTGCCTCAAAGGCAGCGATGAGCTGCGGAGCGTGAACATGCTCGGCAGGATGTATCCTCAGGCCCATAACCCCTACAATCCACCAAATAAAATTTTTTGCCTCGTACCACCTTGCACCCAACAATGGCGTTCACCTCATGATCGTCGGTAGATGAACCCGACGTCCCGGCAGATGACTCGGAAAACCGGGAAATGGCCACGGGTTTCAAGAGGGACACGTGAAAGGTGTCAGTGATACCAAGGCGAGGCGGAAAGGCTAGGCGGTAAACCACCGGGTTCACCTGCTCAAGAACTTTAAAGGGGCCCAAAAAGCGAGGTGCCAACTTGGTGGACTCTACCCGTAGCCTGATGTTTCGGGCAGAAAGCCACACTAGGTCACCCGGGGCAAATGTAGGAGCGGGGCGCCGATGGCATCGGCCGAAGACCTCATCCTCTCTTTGGAGGCCTGAATGGCATCCTGAGTGCGGTCCCAAATGTCCCGTGCCTCCACAGCCCAGTCTGCCACCCTGGAATCGGCGTAAGACACAGGCATAGACACTCGTACCCGTGGATGCTGACCGTAGTTCAGGAGGAATGGGGTCTGTCCGGTGGAGTCAGCCACAGCATTATTTAGAGAGAACTCAGCCCACGGTAGCAAGGATGCCCAGTCATCCTGCCTGGCAGAGACAAAATGTCGCAAGTATGTGATCAAGGTCTGGTTGGCCCTCTCTACCAACCCATTCGTCTCGGGATGGTATGCAGAGGAGAGATTCAACTCAATGCTGAGTAGACGACACAGCTCTCTCCAGAACCGAGACGCAAACTGGGGACCTCGATCACTGACAATTTTGTCTGGCATACCGTGTAGGTGGAAAATATGCCTAATGAATAATGCTGCCAAGGCCCGTGCAGACGGTAACCGTGGTAACGGCACTAAGTGCACCATTTTGGAGAAGTGGTCGGTTATCACCCAGATGATGGTGCAGCCCCGAGACTTGGGTAAGCCCACCACAAAATCCATCCCGACCATCTCCCAAGGCCTGTCTGCCACCGGTAAAGGAAAAAGTAACCCAGCTGGCCGTTGTCGAGGGGACTTATTCTTGGCGCAGGAGAGGCACGCCTGAACGTATTCCCTGACGTCACGGGCCATCTGCGGCCACCAGTATGTCCTCGCCAGCAACTCAGAAGTGCTTTTGGTCCCAAAATGTCCACACACCCTGGACGAATGTGCCCAAGAGAGTACTTCCGGTCGCAAATTGGTGGGCACAAAAGTCTTGCCCGGAGGCACAGACTCAAGCGAAACCGGAGCCACCGTTCTTAGGCTTTCTGTGGGGACAATCAGCCGAGGCTCTTCCTCCACCTCCTCAGAGGACACCACGGAGCGGGATAGAGCATCTGCACGAATGTTCTTCTCACCGGAGAGGAAATAGAGGGTGAAATGGAACAGGGAGAAAAACAAGGACCATCTGGCCTGACGGGAATTTAGCCGCTGGGCTGTCTGCAAATACACCAAGTTCTTGTGGTTTGTGAACACTTGGAAGGGGAAGCGAGCCCCCTCCAGAAGATGTCGCCACTCGGAGAAGGCCAACTTCATAGCCAGTAACTCCCTGTCCCCGATGGAATAATTCCTCTCTGCTGGTGTAAAGGTTTTGGAAAAGAAGAAGCAGGGATGCTTCCGACCCTGGGCATCCTTTTGAAAAAGGACTGCTCCCGCACCAACAGAAGAGGCATCCACCTCTAAGATAAACGGTTTATCGACATCGGGGCGATGTAAGATGGGAGCACTGGCGAAATGCGACTTGATGGAGGAGAACGCCTCTGACCACAACTTGGGATTAGCTCCCTTCTTGGTGAGGGCTACCAAGGGAGCTACCAAAGTGGAGAAGTGGGGAATGAATTGGCGATAGTAGTTAATGAACCCCATAAAGCGCTGCACCGCCTTAAGGGAGTGGGGTTCTTGCCAATCCATCACAGCCTGTAGTTTGGTAGGATCCATAGCCAATCCCTGGGTGGAGATGATATAGCCCAGAAAAGGTAGAGACTCCTGCTCAAACATGCACTTCTCCAACTTCGCATATAGGGAATTTGCTCGCAAGAGGTCGAAGACCTTGCAGACATCTCTCCGGTGGGAGGCAATATCTGGAGAAAAGATGAGAATGTCATCCAGATAGACTACCACCGAGGTGGTCAACATATCCCGGAAGATGTCGTTCACAAAGTCTTGGAAGACAGCTGGAGCATTACAGAGCCCAAAGGGCATTTTACCAGATATTCATAATGCCCATCCCTGGTGTTAAATGCCATCTTCCACTCATCCCCCTCACGGATGCGAATCAGGTTATACGCACCCCGCAGGTCTAGTTTAGTAAATACCCTTGCTCCCCGAAGCCTGTCAAAAAGCTCAGATATTAGCGGCAAAGGATACTTATTTTTCACGGTGATAGCGTTGAGACCCCTATAATCAATGCACGGATGTAGTTCTCCATTCTAATTCTGCACAAAGAAGAACCCGCTCCCGCTGGTGACACCGACTTCCTAATGAATCCCCTTGCCAAGTTCTCCTGAATATATTGGGACATGGCCTCTGTCTCAGGAAGAGAGAGGGGATAGACCCTTCCTCTAGGAGGCTCAGCTCCAGGCAAGAGGTCGATAGGACAGTCATAGGGGCGATGAGGCGGAAGAGTCTCCGCAGCCTTCTTTGAGAAAACGTCGGCATAAAACCAATAGACCTTGGGAAGAGGAGAGAGGTCTATGGGTATCTCAGTGGTGTTGACCTGCACGCTGTCCCTAATGCATCTGCCTATACATAAATTACCCCAACCCAGAATTCTCCCTGAAGCCCACTCAATATGGGGAGAGTGTTGGCGGAGCCAGGGTAATCCCAACAAATCCTCATCTATATCCTCAGGGAGGATAAAAAATGATATATTCTCCTGATGGGAAGGAGACATAGACAAGGTGAGTGGGACAGACTGATGGGTGATTTGTGAGGGCAGAATTGCTCCGTTCAACACCCGAACCGATTGTAATGTATGTAGTACAGTTCATATTGCGTCTTGTGCTTGGGTGCAATGAAAACACAGGAGTCACAGGTTTGATATAGAAAAGTCCTGTATTACTTCATACAAGTTGGCAGAAATAGTCACACAGTTTGCAGACACAGAAACAGGAGACACAGCAGGCCAGAGTAATCCAAGCTCAGCAATCACTCTCCAATACAGATTCAGGATCTTCTTCTCTGTTACCGTAAGTCCATGCAAACGTGGGTCTTTCAAAGAGCAGGGTTCAGAGTCCACAAGTGCTTCAGAGTTCCTCAGTAGGAATAGCTGGAGTACAAGGTCCAAGGCTTACAGGAGTCAAGTCACAGGTTCACTGCAGGCTAGATTCTGAAGCACTGATTGCTCAGCTGTGGCTGCTTAAGAAGCAAAGGAGAGAATCAGGGCGGGAACATGCAAGCTGGAAACTCCATTTTGACTGAGGGCAAGATAGCTGCAGCAAGACAAGAAAGTAAAATGGCTGACGAACAAACTGAGTTTCAGGAATATATACATAGAACCTTACATTACTCCCCCTTAAGGACAACCTCCGGATGCCCTCAGACCAGGCTTGTGTGGGTACCTCTGATGAAACTGACGGAGCAAGCGAGGAGCATTAACGTTATTGACCGGTTCCCATGAGTTGTCCTCCACGGGGTTTAGCCCTGCCATTTAATCAGATATTGTAACTGATTTCTATACAACCTGGAATCTAAAATCCTTTCCACCACAAATTCTTCCTGACCATCGACTAGCACTGGGTCAGGGCAAGGAGAGGAACATCAAGGAACGTATTGGATGTCGCAGCCTTTAGTAGGGATACATGAAAGACAGGGTGGATTCCATAGTTCTGGGCAGTTTGAAGACGACAAGCAACGGAAATTATAATTTTACTGATTTTATAGGGTCCAATGTACTTATGTCCCAACTTAGACGATGGAATCCTTAACTTAAGATTTCTGGTTGACAGCCAGACCAAGTCTCCTACCTTGAAAGCTGGTGCAGGTTTACGAAATTTATCTGCTGCTTTCTTGTACCTTTCTTGAGCCGATTCCAGATTTTCCTTTAGAAGATCCATATTCTTCTGTAAAGACGTGATTCTTTCAGCCACTGCTGGTAAAGGCGTTTTTTTAGAGTTGAGCGATACTTTCCGATATCCTAAAGTATCGGAATCGGAATGGTATCGCCGATATCACTAAAATATCGGGGGATACCCGATATCGATACCGGAAGTCCCATGTAAGTCTATGGGAACAAAATATCGAAATTAAAAAAAACCCATTCTTGCCTTGTTGGTTAATTGTACATGAAGGAAAACAAGAAAGAGTAATGTAGAATGTATTGTGGAAGGTTGAGGAGACATTAAAGGCTTTAGATGTTTAACCCAATCAAATGGAATAGCATAAATATATTTTTTTTTACAGATGTTCGGATTGACGAAGAAATTGACAATGTTAACGTTTTTTATATTTTGGCAAATATGTATATTACACAACTTCCATGCTCTTCATCTTCACCTTTTTAACTTTTCACACACTTTCTCCTTCATAATCTTCTGCAGCATCATCTTTTTCATCAAATTATTCTTCATCTTCACCTTCTTTATCTTCTTCTTAAACTTCTTGCTATTCATCTTTGTTAACATTACTCATATTCTTCTTATTAAACTATTATTCTTATTCATATTCTGCTTCATCTTCTTCATCATATTCTTATTTGTGACAGAGAATCCTGTACTTGTAATCTGTCAAAGTATGAATTTTTCATCCTTCCGTTCTTGCTGTCACAAAAGATTTAAATTACAACAGTATTTGTCCGTGTTCAGTTTAGCCTGCAGCAGCAGGCATTTTCCAGGGGCACCACGAGGAGGAACGGACTCACCCCCATACACTGCTTAGTCTTCTTCTGCTTAGAATTTTAGAGCATATATTTTGCTCTTCATTTTGGTCTTATACTTCATGTTCTTCTGCTTTTAGATCTTCTGCTTATTGTTCTTGTGTCTCTTGTTCCGTATCTTGTATTTGTAGCACAATCTTGTACCAGCTGATGTTACTGGGACACGGTTACTAAGCAGGAGGTACCTGTGCTCCAAAGCATACCAAGGACAGCAGACGTTGCTGGAACTCGGATACCGAGATGGAGGCACTAGGCCAAAGGCACTGCGGAGACCAGTTGACGGTACTGGAACCCGGAGGGGCAGCAGAAGGAAAAGAGCCAATGGCACAACCGAGGACCAGCTGACGTTACTGGGACACGGTTACTAAGCAGGAGGTACCTGTGCTCCAAAGCACTACCAAGGACCAGCAGACGTTGCTGGAACTCGGATACCGAGATGGAGGCACCTAGGCCAAAGGCACTGCGGAGAACCAGTTGACGGTACTGGAACCCGGACGGGTAGCAGAGGTACAAGAGCCAATGCAAGTAACGAGGACCAGCTGACTGTGCTGGAACCGGAGGGGCAGCAGAAGGAAAAGAGCCAATGGCACAACCGAGGACCAGCTGACGTTACTGAACCCCAGTAACACAGGAGCAAGTGTTGACTGTGCTAACAGCACTTCCGAGGCAACAACTGGCGGTGTTGGAGCCCAGGGTCAAGGAGGATGTTTAAATACTAGATCAAGTAATTTCCTTGTTACCTGTCAATTTTAAATGTCTATACTTCAAACAAGAGAAAGATAACCTTTACTACCATAAGATGATGATTTCATTTAAACTAATATCTAGATAAATAAAGAATTGACAAACATAAACACATACATTAACATGTTGAACAGCAATGCAAACCACAAAATAAATTAGTTAAGGAATCTGCTATACGGTTGTACATAAAAGCATACAAGTACATATCTGAATCCATTAATGATGGATAAGTAACAGTATGTACACCATTTTTATTGTATAGACAATGAATGTCTGACTTCAAAACATCTCAGCATTACAAGTTATCTGTGACATTACTAAAATGTTACATTTGCTGAATAATGTCACTAAACAGTTTATACAAAATTATACAATTTCCATCATGTAATACTCATAATATGTGGCAATAATCATGTTTATTAACAAACATAACCTTTAAAAAGTGCATAGTGCATAGTGAAAATTGCTATTTATGCCTGACTGTCGACTTGCAAGCATGACAACGGATAGATAAGGTATATATAGATGAGACTGCATAGCCACAGATGGTGAATGGCGATGTAATACTGTACCTCAATAAAGTGTGCGTCACTACTACATAATTTTTTTTATTATAGCTTTATAAACAGGGTACGTGGATGTATGCTTGCGCCTTTGTTTTGACGCACAGACTGCCTTCCTGCTGAGACGCGTTGGGTTTAGTGAACAGTTGTGTGCAGTGTTCACTGTAGTCTGAGGTTTTCCTTTTTGGAGTGCAGATCACGCTCCAGTTAGTTCTTCAACCACTGCTGGTTGTAGTCTGCTGAGCGTGTGTCACTGGCACATCCTTGAAATTTTTCTCTAATTGTTGCTGCTCCACTCTATTACAAATAAATAAAATCTTTTAGTGTGACGCGCTTCCATCCGTATACAATACATTGGTTGCAAACACTATAGAAGTACACAAAGGGGCCTTTCACACCTACTGAACAGTTGTGTGCAGTGTTCACTGCAGTCTCTGCGGAATAACCACACTTAGGCCTTATAACTTTTCAGACTTTCTTTATCAATCTACCAAGATGAAGAAGGCAGGGAGTAAGGCACGTGGTCGTGGAGTTTCTTCAGGGAGAGGACGTGGGGATTCTGTGGCTGCTGCGGCCCCCAGTGACACAGCATCCACCAGTTTTCCCGGGCCGTGAGCGTTCCTTTATGCGCACTTTTGTAGGAGCTCGGGAGTACCCCCTGCTGCGGGAAGAACAAATTGAAGCCGTTGTTGTTTGGATCTCAGCCAATGCATCGACTTCAATTGCTTCCACCTCCTCTCAGGACCACAGCACTGTTGGGCAACCATCTGTCTCTTCACCGCCTGGCAAATTGCCCAGGCAGTCAGAGAGTTCTGTACAGGAGCCAGCTGAGTGTCTGCTTCTGTTCTCAGAATCTATTGGCTTGCAAACAGGGGCCCAGCCAAGCAGCATTCTGTAATGTGAAGAAGAGGGAGTATGCAGTGATGCGCAACAGCTGTGTCTCTCTGAATCTGAAGAGGCGGGTGAGACAGTGCCGATGGTCAGCACACCGCAGAACGCATCTGATGATGATGATGAGACCCAGGTGCCAGTTTCTGTTGAGCATGGTGCTGGCCAGACCACCCAACAGCAGGTGTTGGAAGAGGGTAGTGGAGATGATGAGGTCCAATACCCAACATGGCATGAAGAACAGGAAGGTGGTGGGAGCAGCTCAGAGGAATAATAATAATATTTATTTATATAGCGCCATCATATTCCGCAGCGCTTTACAGTTTAGCAGTTTCAGAACACAAGTCATAAGTAACAACGTTAACAATACAATAATTTAAGCTAATAAGTCGCCCCTGCTCGTGACAGCTTACAATGTACAATGAGATGGGGGAGATACAAAGTATAGGTGTTTATATACAATGGTGCATTTACAATGATGTTCCAGCCATCTTAAGGGACTGAGGGATGGAGATAGTGAATGGGCTAGAGACACACACACACTTACACAGAATACATAGAATGACTTTGATTAGTGAATGTGATAGGCCGCTCTGAACAAATGTGTTTTGAGGGAGCGCCTGAAACCATGCAAATTGTGGATAGTCCTAATTTCTTGGGGTACAGCATTCCAGAGGATTGGCGTAGAGCAGGAGAAGTCTTGGAGTCGGGAGTGGGAGGTACGTATTAGTGCAGAGGTTAGTCGAAAGTCGTTTGCAGAGCGCAGCAGTCGGTTAGGCGATAGATAGAAATGAGGGAGGAGATGTAGGAGGGGTGCTGCACTGTGGAGAGCTTTGTGGGTGAGAACCAGTACTTTGGTTGAAAGCTGGGAGAGGCCTAGAGAAATGGTTAGTGATAGAAGGAAGATAGAGGAAGACATTGCCCCAACGGTACAAACAGGAGGGAGAGTTAGGCTGCAGACTCGGTTGCCTGTAGCCTCCAGTTTGGCACCTGTTCGGAGCAGTTGTCTTCCAAAAGTCAAAACGTGCGCTCCAGGACTTGCACTGCGTGGTCCTTTTTTCACACACTTGCACATGATATTTGCTATGTGAAATGCAAGCTGTGTAATCAAAAATTTAAAATAGCTAAAAGTGTCAGTCACCTCAATACCACAAATATGTGGAAACATGTGCGGACAAAGCAGTAGTTGAGTTACAAAGACACACTGGAGATGTAGGCCAACCTACAGCAGCACCTACATCTTCAGGTTGTGTTGAAGCCTCTTCATCGAGCTCACACACAGCTGGTTATGCTTCCTCACAGGATCGCCATGGAAGAACCTCGGCCACTGTTGTCCAGAGACAAACTGTTATTCCACACACAGCAGCAAGTTCCCTGTCATCCTCACACTCCCAGGCCACAAAACAGCCAGCGGTAGCACAGGCATGGGATAAAACACGGCCATACTCCGCAAACCATGCACGAGCACAGGCTCTGAATGCTGGCATTGCAAACTCCTGTCCCTTGAAATGCTGTGATTCAGGCTGGTGGAGACAGACAGTTTCCGTAACTGAATATCATTGTCAATCCCACAATACAATGTGCCAAGCCGATTTCATTTCAGCAGGCAAGCCGTCCCTGGTCTGCAAAAGCATGTTGAGGGAAAAATTAAACATGCGCTACTAAAAGCCCTCAGTAGCAAGGTCCACCTGACCACCGATGCGTGGACCAGTACCCATTGTTATGATCTGCTACAACCAGTAAGGAAGAAGGGAATTCTGTCCCTACAATACAACTAAGCTGAATCCTACGATGTAACGGGGAACCTGATCCTGCGACCAGACCGCTAAGTCCTCATCTAGTGTGAACGAAGACCTATAGTTGCGAGGGAGTAATCCCTACAAGATCTAGGGACTGGGAGAAAAGGTGGACACCTCCTAGTCCTAACATAAATTGTAGCATGGATAATTAAACAGAAAAATAAATACTTTGTGATCCTAACATCAAGCAAAACTCACAGATTAAGGCACCTAAGCACCCGGCTAGCTTAACAGTAGATAATACAATGAAGTCAAGCAAAGCCAGAAGGGCGGAGCCAGACTAAATAGGGAAAAAAGGTCATGTGACCAGCAAACTGAAACAAAACCTAACAAGAGGGTTCTAACACCATGGCCAGGGACAATACCTTTCCCTCACTGCCCATTGGGTCAATGTTGTGCAGCCGGGTACTGATCTTGCGAGTGGCGCTGTACGTGTTCTGCCAACTCCAAGGATTGCAGGAATCAAGTCTGTACACATTGATTCCTCCTCTATTCCAGTTCCTCAGAATCATCGCTGCAGGAGCCGTCACGGTCTACCTCCACATGGACCCGTGAACGTTTACCTGTTGCGACCGATATGAGCACAGCCGTGTCCAAATGTCAACAGGCCATCCTGAAATTAATTTCCATGGGGAATCTTAGCCACACAGCGCAGGAGCTCTGTAATGCCATAAAGCAGGAGAGCGACGTGTGGTTTTTGGAAGAGAATCTACAGGCAGGCTTGGTAGTGTGTGACAATGGCCGAAATCTGGTGTCAGCTCTGGGCCTTGGCAACCTCACTCACATACCATGTCTGTCATATGTGCTCAACTTGGTCGTGCAGAGTTTTTTGAGGGACTATCCGGATCTTGATGCACTGCTGCACAAGGTCCGCCTAGAGTGCGCTCACTTGCGACGTTCCAGCATGGCCAGATCGCTGATTGCAGCTCTGCAACGCAGATTTCACCTTCATGAACATCGCATTATATGTGACGTACCCACCAGGTGGAATTCCTCGTTACATATGTTGGAGCGGTTGTGTGAGCAGCAGCCAACAGTAATGGAGTATCAGCTGCATCAGGCGCAGTCAACTCGCAATTTGCGGCGTTCACACTTCACCACTACTGAGTGGGCTCTATAATAAGAATAATAATATTATTTATTTATATAGCGCCATAATATTCCGCAGTGCTTTACAGTTTAACAGTTTCAAAACACGAGTCATAAGTAACAACGTTAACAATACAATAATTAAAGCAAAATCAGCCGCCCTGCTGGTGAAAGCTTACAATCTACAATGAGGTGTGGGAGATACAAAGTACAGGTGTTTATATACAATGGTGTTTTTACAATGATGGTCCAGCCATTTTAAGGAAGTGAGGGATGCATGGAGATAGTGAATGGGCTACACACACAGAATTACACATAGAATGACTTTGATTAGTGAATGTGATAGGCCACTGTGAACAAATGTGTTTTGAGGGAGCGCCTGAAACCATCCAAATTGCGGATAGTCCTAATTTCTTGGGGTAGAGCATTCCAGAGGATTGGCGCAGCGCGGGTGAAGTCTTGGAGTTGGGAGTGGGAGGTACGGATTAGTGCAGAGGTTAGTCGAAGGTCGTTTGCAGAGTGCAGCAGTCGGTTAGGCCGATAAATATAAATAGGGAGGAGATGTAGGGGGGTGCTGCGCTGTGGAGAGCTATGTTGGTGAGAACCAGTAATTAGAATTGGATCCTATAATGAATGGGCAGCCACTGCCAGTGTAATGAGTGGCGAATAACTCTATGAAGGATATCTGCCACGTTTTGCGTGCGTTTGATGAGTCAACGCGGATGGCGAGTGCAGATGATGCACTAGTCAGCCTGACTGTCCCCCTTATCTGCCTGCTTCAAAAAACACTGCAAGCACTAAGGCATGAGGTTTTGGAAGAGGTGGAGGATGAGGAGTCACAAATTCCATCACCTTCTGGACAGTCAGCGCAACGTGGTTCTTCACAAAGGGCTGGAGGACTTTCAAAGTACCATGCTGTATCAACAATTGAACCTCCAGAGTCGCTGTCTATATTTCATAACCATTACAAACTTTTAATGTATTTACAAAGCACATAATGTACATTTTTTGTCTATCCTTTTGTAATGCTATTGTGTTTCCATAAACTGATGTTACAGAATTATGATACAAAGTTTTTAAATTTTGAGTTTTAAATTTTGTAAATTTATATGTATTTGAAGGACTTTGTGAGGAGGATGAGGAGTCACAAATTCCATCACCTTCTGGACAGTCAGCGCAACGTGGTTCTTCACAAAGGGCTGGAGGACTTTCAAAGTACCATGCTGTATCAACAATTGAACCTCCAGAGTCGCTGTCTATATTTTCATAACCATTACAAACTTTTAATGTATTTACAAAGCACATAATGTACATTTTTTGTCTATCCTTTTGTAATGCTATTGTGTTTCCATAAACTGATGTTACAGAATTATGATACAAAGTTTTTAAATTTGAGTTTTAAATTTTGTAAATTTATATGTATTTGAAGGACTTTGTGAGGAGGAGTCAATGGAGGAGGAAGACATCGCTCCAGAGGGAGGTAGACAATGCTCTAGTCAGTATGTAGACCAAGGGTGGGGTGATGCACAGCAGGCGGAGATGACGCCTCTTGCAGGGGACAACGTTTCTTGGCCAGTTGGGAGTCTGCAGCACATGGTTGATTTCATGCTGCAGTGGCTGAGAAACGACCGCCGCATCGAACACATTCACACCACGTCTGATTATTGGGTGTACACCCTCCTAGACCCTCGCTACCGGGACAACTTACAAAGCCTCATCACACCGTTGAACCGGGAGCGTAAAATGCGGAAGTACCAAGACACACTGGTGCAATCCATAATGTTCTCCATTCCAGCCGAGAGCACTGCTGCTGCTACTGATTTACAAAGCAGCTCTGTGCGTCGAGGCAGTGGAGACAGCTCTGCAACAAGAGGGAGCACAAGCAGCGCCTCTGCACAGGGCAAGACCAGTATGTTCCAAATGTGTCGAAGTTTTGTGGCAGCGCCACCAATGTCTACACCATCCGAGACGGCTCCAGTCAGCAGGAGGCAACATTTCCGTAAGATGGTTACAGACTACATGTCTTGCCCTCTCAGTGTACTCTCAGATGGCTCTTCCCCATTCAAGTTTTGTGTCTCTAAGCTGGATACATGGCCAGAGCTTAGCCAGTATGCATTGGAGGTGCTGGCTTGATCTGCTGGCAGTGTATTATCGGAGCGCGTCTTTACTGCTGCAGGTGGTGTACTAACAGACCGTTGCATGCGACTATCCTACGATAATGTACAACGGCTTACTTTTCTGAAAATGAACTAGGCATGGATCTCGCCTGAATTTGCCTGTCCGGTTTCAGATTAACTAACTGGTTGACAACGTTTTCCATGTCTCCTGTTATGTTCATCTTTCTACCACCTGAGCTATACTCCCTGGGCTACAACACTGCCAGTTGCTGCTCAGAAGTGTCGTGTCCACAGACCAATACACAAGCTATAGTAATAGTGGGTTCAGTAACGCCTGCTGTTCCCCTGCTGTGTGTCCGGCAAAAATTACTGCTACCTAGCTACACATGTTTAAAAAAACATGACATGTTAAAGTGGCTAGTGCTACACATAGATATCAGGCTACACCCTTATTTCTAAGCTGTAAACAAGTGAAACGTCAAATTTAAAACCATTCAATGATTAGTGTTGGTAACAAATCTGTAACTAAATAATTGTGACATATTATGGCAGATATCCACATGTCTAACACAAATGCTAACACAAAAGCATACTTATGCTATAGGGTACTGATGGTGAACCTTCTCACTCCATAACTTTGACCAATCCAACTCACATCATGCCTCAAATGCTGCAATGTTGGAAGTGCATAATGTGGGTTGAACTTTGACAACAGCTGCAGTGCGAAGGTTATCCTTCTGTGTTCTTGGCTTTTAAATAAAAGCATACAAGTAAATATAATAATACATTGTTGATTAAGGGACATGATGTACACCTGTAATATTGTGCAAACAATGGATGTAGGACTATTCCTCTTCAACATTACTTATATTTGTGTCATTTGAAAAAATACATATTTTAGTTAAAAATTAAAAACCATGTTCAGTAGCTGTGAAAGGCCCGTTTGTGTACTTCTATATTGTTTGCAACCAATGTATTGTATACGGATGGAAGCGCGTCACACTAATAGATTAGATTTATTTTAAATGGAATGTAGCAGAACCAATTGGAGATAAATGAAAAGGATGAGCCACTGAGACACGCTCAGCAGAGTACAAGCAGCAGTGCTTGAACATGTAACTGGAGCGTGATCTGCACTCAAAAAGTAAAAAACACAGACTGAAGTGAACACTGAAACACAACTGTCCACAATCTGTGAAAAGCTCCTTTCTGTACTTCTATAGTGTTTGCAACCAATGTATTGTATACGGATGGAAGCGCGTCACACTAATAGATTAGATTTATTTTAAATGGAATGTAGCAGAACCAATTGGAGATAAATGAAAAGGATGAGCCACTGAGACACGCTCAGCAGAGTACAAGCAGCAGTGCTTGAACATGTAACTGGAGCGTGATCTGCACTCAAAAAAGTAAAAAACACAGACTGAAGTGAACACTGAAACACAACTGTCCACAATCTGTGAAAAGCTCCTTTCTGTACTTCTATAGTGTTTGCAACCAATGTATTGTATACGGATGGAAGCGCGTCACACTAATAGATTAGATTTATTTTAAATGGAATGTAGCAGAACCAATTGGAGATAAATGAAAAGGATGAGCCACTGAGACACGCTCAGCAGAGTACAAGCAGCAGTGCTTGAACATGTAACTGGAGCGTGATCTGCACTCAAAAAAGTAAAAAACACAGACTGAAGTGAACACTGAAACACAACTGTCCACAATCTGTGAAAAGCTCCTTTCTGTACTTCTATAGTGTTTGCAACCAATGTATTGTATACGGATGGAAGCGCGTCACACTAATAGATTAGATTTATTTTAAATGGAATGTAGCAGAACCAATTGGAGATAAATGAAAAGGATGAGCCACTGAGACACGCTCAGCAGAGTACAAGCAGCAGTGCTTGAACATGTAACTGGAGCGTGATCTGCACTCAAAAAAGTAAAAAACACAGACTGAAGTGAACACTGAAACACAACTGTCCACAATCTGTGAAAAGCTCCTTTCTGTACTTCTATAGTGTTTGCAACCAATGTATTGTATACGGATGGAAGCGCGTCACACTAATACTATTAGTCTAATAGATTAGATTTATTTTAAATGGAATGTAGCAGAACCAATTGGAGATAAATGAAAAGGATGAGCCACTGAGACACGCTCAGCAGAGTACAAGCAGCAGTGCTTGAACATGTAACTGGAGCGTGATCTGCACTAAAAAAGTAAAAAAACACAGACTGAAGTGAACACTGAAACACAACTGTCCACAATCTGTGAAAAGCTCCTTTGTGTACTTCTATAGTGTTTTGCAACCAATGTATTGTATACGGATGGAAGCACGTCACACTAATAGATTTGATTTTTTTTTCTAATATAATGGAGCTGCACCAATTCCACAAAATAAAAAAAAAAAAAAAGAGTCAGTGACACGTGCAGATGCCTACAAACAGCGGTGGATGCAGAGCAAACTGCAGCGTTACCTGCACTGTCACACACACCTTGCACAGAGCTGTTAAAACAACACTGGCAAAATGAAGCTTTACACAGCGGTTGGTAAACTAGCCTGCCTCAAGCACAGTAGTACACAAAATCGCAATATCTAACTGTCCCTCAGAGTGAGCAGAGTAGCGTTCTGTCCCTTACTGAGTTCACAGCACAGTGACGCTAAAATGGCGGCGGCGCCTTTTATAGTGCATTCTGACATCATTTCAGCAGCCAATCACAGCCATGCCATTAGTTAAGATGACCGCAGCATTACAGGATGTGCCCACACTTCGTAGGATTCCTCATTGGCTGACTAAAATCACATTGCCTCTCAAAGAATTATGGGAACTTCCGATTCCGGTATACGATATGGAAAAAGTATCGGAATTAAGTATCGGAATTCCGATAACGCGAATATCGGCCGATACCCGATACTTGCGGTATCGGAATGCTCAACACTAGTTTCTATGGGAAATCGTGGTAGAATGTTAGGATGATAACCTAGATTAGAGTAAAAAGGAGACTGTTTAGAGGAGGCACTCTGAGAGTTGTTATACGAGAACTCAGCTAATGGAAGTAGATCACCCAATCATCCTGTAGGTGGCAGATAAAGCAGCGGAGATACTGCTCCAGGGTTTGATTGGTTCGTTCGGTCTGTCCATTAGTCTGGGGATGAAAAGCAGAAGAAAGGTTTACAATAATGGCCAACAACTCTCTATTGCCCACATCGTAGTTCCTCTCAGCCGAAGACAACTGCTGGGAAAAGAAGGCACAGGGATGCAAGACATTCTTCTCACCTGTTCTCTGAGAGAGTATAGCTCCAACGGCACAGTCTGAAGCATCCACCTCTATTATGAAGGCAAGCTCGGGGTTGGGATGTACTAGGATAGGAGCAGTGGTAAATTTATCTTTTAGACGGGAAAATGCTTCCTGGGCTTGGGGAGTCCAGGAAAACCTAGACTCTTTCCGGGTAAGTTGAGTGATAGGTGACACTACCTCAGAGAAATTTCTAATGAAACGTCTATAGAAGTTGGCAAACCCGATGAAGCGCTGTAGCTCCTTCACATTTCTAGGACTTGGCCAATCCTTGATGGCTTGGGTTTTGCTTCCATCCATACTAATTCCTTGTGTAGACAGTACATACCCCAGGAATTGAATTTTCGGTCCTATGGAATTCACACTTTTCAAGTTTGATGTAAAGATGATTTTGTCTTAGACGTTCCAAGACCATTCTCACATGTCCATGATGTTCCTCTGTGGAGTTAGAAAAAATTAGAATATCATCCAAATAAATTACCACGAATGTATCTAGGAGATCCCTGAAGATGTCATTCACCAAGTGTTGGAAAGTGGCTGGGGCGGTACTCAGACCAAAAGGCATAACTAGATATTCAAAGTGTCCATAGCGTGACCTGAATGCAGTCTTCCATTCATCCCCAGGTCTAATACGGACTAAGTTATAGGCCCCACGAAGATCTAGTTTAGAAAAAATTTTGGCATGTCGCACTCTCTCCAATAACTCAGGGATTAAAGGCAATGGATAACGGTTTCTAATAGTAACCTTATTGAGTTCCCTATAGTCTACGCATGGTCTCAGAGATCCATCTTTCTTCTTTACAAAGAAGATGGGTGCACCTGCAGGAGATGAAGAGGGGCGTATGAAGCCCTTGGCTAGATTTTCATCTATGTAATCCTTTAAAGCCTTTAGCTCGGGCCCCGCCAGGGGTAGATCTTACCAAAAGGTATCTCTGCTCCAGGCAATAATTCAATTGGACAATCATATGGACGGTGAGGAGGAAGCTGGTCAGCGTTCTTCTTGTCACATAAATCCACATAGTCCAGGTATACAGCTGGTAGTTCAGGGACTGACATGATTCCTTTAGGAACATAGCAAGCTGAAACTTTTGGACTCATCTGTTTCTCTGGAAAGTGTAATTCCTTGGTCTCCCAGTTAATGGTAGGATTCTGAGCCTGCAGCCATGGTAGCCCTAGAATAATGGGAAAGTGGGGAGAAGAGATAAGCATAAAGGACAGTTTCTCTTGATGATCTTTACCCATAAGAACCCTCAAAGGCTCTGTTTCCTGATCCACTGGTCCAGAGATCAGCAGGGAGCCATCCACAGTTTCCATTGTACTGGAGTAGCCTTCTTCACTGAACGTATTCCCTGTTTCAGAGCAAAGGAGACATCCATAAAATTTCCACTTGTCCCTGAGTCGATCATAGCAGAGCTAGACACCAAGCTGAGTCAACCCAGAGTTTGATGGAAAGAAAGCAATGAGAATTGTTTTTCTTACAACTCAGCTGGGACACCGCTGAGGAAACTTGAAAAATGGCAGCGTTTACACAGTCAACGTCCTCAGAGGTAACGGAGTTTAAGTCCGAGAAATCAAGATCTGTTGCTGCAGATCTCTCTGGAGCCTGAGGCTCGGACCTGACAGATCCCCTCTCGCAACACTCACAATGAATGAGTGCTGCAGTAGTCTTACGAGAATGGCTGGGGCAGTTTATAATGAAGTGCCCTGACTTACCACAATAGAAACATAGATTCTCCTTAAAACGATGTTCCTTGCGTGCATCACTAACCCGTCGTTGTAAAGAGTCTACCTGCATGGGTTCAGGTTCAGGTTCCCGTGTGATCCTACTCAAAGGTTCCTTAGCTGGAGAGGAAGGTAGGAAAAGGTTAGTGCGATTGCTTTCGAACCATCTCTCTTGCCTGCGTTCAGTCAGACGAGTATCAATACGGATGCAGTAGTTAATAAAGTCACCTAACGCAGTGGGAGGGTCGGCACGAGCAAGTTCATCCTTAATCAGTGGAGATAACCCCTTTCGAAAAATAGATTTTTTGGCGGAACTGTCCCAGGTGGTATCAAGGGCCCATCTCCTGAAATCCAAGGCATATTCAGCTACCGAGTGCTTACCTTGGCGCAAAGCTAACATGGCTGCTTCAGCTGTTGCACCTCGATTGGGGTCATCAAACACCTGCCCATGGCTGAAATAAAATCATCAAGGTGATTCAAACAATCATCCTCAGTCTCAATCAGAGGGTTTGCCCACATTAAAGCCTTGTTGGTAAGCAACATAATTATAGTAAGCACCTTAGATCGTTCAGTGGGAAATTGTGAAGCATGTGCAGAAAAAAAAAGATTGCATTGATTAATAAATCCCCTGAATTTCTCACGTTCACCGCCAAAACGAAAAGGGGGCAACTTGGGAATCCCAGCACTCGGGGCTACGGCAGGAGCCTGGACTCGCCCCTCTAGAACCTCAATCCTGGCTCGCAAATCCTGGGTAGTCTGTCCAACCACTTGCAAATTGTGATTATTGAGGTCCTGTAGATTTGTAAAACGGGTCTTTATATTCTGCAAATCTGCAAGGATATTATCAGTCACTCCGCAAAGTTCCTTTATGCGGGCCTCCATTTTCCAGATCTTTTAAGACAGGATTACTGGAAGAAGAGGAGAGAAAAAAAAAAACAATAGTGTTCACCTGTGGCAACACTGCAGAGAGAAAAAAATTAAGGGAACTGCTCACCTGGAATGGTTGTGAGAAGTCACAACCACTATCATCACAGAAAGTTTCAACCAGACATCTGATATCCAGAGTTACAGCAGACAAAAAAGAGAAAAGAAAGGAAAAAAAAAAAAAAAACAATAGTGTTTACCTGTGGTAACACTGCAAAAAGAAAAAACTTAAGGGAATTGCTCACCTGGAATGGTTGTGAGAAGTCACAACCACTGTCATCACAGAAAGTACAACCGGACGTCTGATATCCACAGTACAGCAGACACAGCCTTCCAGACCCAGCAGACACTAACGTTTTGGCTTCAGAATCTTGTAATGTATGTAGTACAGTTCATATAGCGTTTTGTGCTTGGGTGCGATGAAAACACAGGAGTCACAGGTTTGATATAGAAAAGTCCTGTATTACTTCATACAAGTTGGCAGAAATAGTCACACAGTTTGCAGACACAGAAACAGGAGACACAGCAGGCCAGAGTAATCCAAGCTCAGCAATCACTCTCCAATACAGATTCAGGATCTTCTTCTCTGTTACCGTAAGTCCATGCAAACGTGGGTCTTTCAAAGAGCAGGGTTCAGAGTCCACAAGTGCTTCAGAGTTCCTCAGTAGGAATAGCTGGAGTACAAGGTCCAAGGCTTACAGGAGTCAAGTCACAGGTTCACTGCAGGCTAGATTCTGAAGCACTGATTGCTCAGCTGTGGCTGCTTAAGAAGCAAAGGAGAGAATCAGGGCGGGAACATGCAAGCTGGAAACTCCATTTTGACTGAGGGCAACATAGCTGCAGCAAGACAGAAAGTAAAATGGCTGACGAACAAACTGAGTTTAAGGAATATATACATAGACCCTTACACCGATACTGGTTCAGCCAGCAACACCAAAGGCATGGTGTGGCGAGAAGCAAAGGAGGATGACATAAAATTTCCCTCTGCCCCAGAATCCACACACAGCTTGACGGGTAGGGTGGTAGAACCGTGGGTGTTGTGAATGGACTTGAAATGAGTTCTGAGCAGATGCTCCCTCTGGTGGTTATAAGCGGTACTGGACTGTCCAGTGAAGATTGTGAGGATTGGGAATCAGGTGTTACTGACTGGTCTTATATAAGGGAGTCACCTTCCCATCAGGGTTGCCGGTGATCAATTGTTCTGGTCTCAATCCTTGATTCCTGTTTCCTTTGTAGCCTGCTGTGTCGTGTATGCATCTCCTGCTAACAGATATGACATTTTCTTCTTTTTGCTTTTGTGCTTGATTTTTGCATTTTGTCCTGCACTTCTGTGGGGGCCTTCAGGGTCCCCTCCGGGGGCTTTTGCCCTCTCAGTTTTGTTCAGCCACTGATGTTTGTACATTTGCTTTTTCCAGTTTTTTCAGTGGCTGCTGTTTTGATTTTGTTACACCAGAGAACTAATTTAGGTGGTAGAGGTCGTGTGATCTCAGGTGTTTTTGAAATTAGTAAAGTTGGTGCTTTTCAGGTTTTTTTGGGATTGCAGTAAGTGCCCTTCCTATCCTTTTCTATTTAGATAGTTTGGGCCCCAACGTTTGCTCATACTATTTTCTGTCTGTGTCAGTATTTCTTCTTGTCTTACATGTTTGGGGGCTTTCTATGTTCTTTGGGGATCTGCTCCGGGGCAGATAGCTTTCCTCTTTCTATCTTTAGGTATAGTTAGTTTCTCAGGCTGTGACGAGGCGTCTAGGACCAACGTAGGAACGCTCCACGGCTGCCTCTAGTTGTGGTGGTTAGTAAGGGTACTGCAATCTCATAGATTCCAACTGCTCTGGTGTATTGCCTTTTTTTTACCTGCACTCCTCAGCTACCAAATCATAACACGTGGGTAATTATCCCCTTGAGGAGCACTTTAGGGGCAAAACTCATGGCGTCCAGTGACCCTGTTCCTACGGTTACTGGGCGCGACCGCTTATTCAGCCGCTGTGGACATCGGTTGGCAAAATGTCCCTGCTGCTGGCAAATATAACAAATCGGGGATGGACGAGTGACCCGAGATTTAGATACTGCAGGAGCAACCTCCTGAAGGTCGGGCACCTGAACTCCAGAGGGTTGGTGAAGGTAGGAGCCAACTGGACCCTCTGCCTACACTGGACACGTTCCAGCCTCCGCTCGTGAAAACGGAGGTCGACGCGGGTGGAAATAGCGATAAGCTTCTCCAGTGTGGCAGGAATCTCCCTGGTAGCCAAGGCGTCTTTCACATGACCCGATAGTCCTCTCCAGAACACGGGAATGAGGACTTTATCTGGCCACTCTAATTCCGAGGCCAGAGTCCGAAATTGGACAGCAAAATGGCTGACCAAAGCCGAACCCTGGGTACTTGCCAGCAGTTTGAGCGCCGCATCGTGGGTGACCTGAGGTCCTAGAAAAACCTTTTTCAGAGCCTCCAGAAAACGAGAAGCGCTCTGCACCACACGGTCGTCGCGCTCCCACAGCGGCGTTGCCCACTCCAACGCTCTGCCCGACAGAAGAGCTATCACAAAGCCCACTTGTGCCCGATCCGTGGGGAAACGTGCAGCCAGAAGCCCCAGGTGTATGGAGCACTGACTTACGAATCCCCGACATTGCTTTTCTGTCACCAGCAAACTTCACCGCCAACCTACCCTCCAGCTGCTGGATGTACAGCTGTAATCGCTGTTCATCCGCCATTTTACTAGCCAGACCCTGGCGCTAATATTATGTTATGGGTCTGCGGAACGCACCAAATATATAAAGTAGAAAGGTGCGTTCACAGCCCGGGGTCCACCGTGCAAGCGGAGCATGCTGCTAGTAAAAATGGCGCGAGAAGCAAACTCTGTTATCCCGCAGAGAGAGATCTCACTCTGGGCATGCTCAGAAGGGAAAACGCAGGACTTTGTCCCAAAGATGTCTGCTCCAGCACTGGCTATAATAGCAGATCCAGGAAAGGCAGTAGCAAGTCACTGCACAGTAGTGGAGTGGGCAAGACACTTGGACCGACGTTTCTGCTGAGCAGGCTCCACTGCGGCCGGAGATGAATGGGAGACCGCAGCGGGACGGGTTCGAGACTCCCCTTGTGCAGCAGCAGGAAATCGAACCCTAACACACTGCCTCATCCTCGACATTTTCTCTAATTGGTGCTGCTCCATTCTATTAAAAAAAAACTAATCTATAGTGTGACGTGCTTCCATCCGTATCCAATACATTGGTTGCAAACAATATGAAGTACACAAACGGCCTTTCACAGCTAATGAACAGTTGTGTGCAGTGTTTACTGTAGTCAGAGTTTCATTTTTGGAGTGCAGATCCGCTCCAGTTATTCTTCAACCACTGCTGCTTGTACTCTGCTGAGCGTGTCTCACTGCTCATCCTTGACTTTTTCTCTAATTGTTGCTGCTACATCTATTTCAAATAATTCAAATCTATTACTGTGACGTGCTTCCATCCGTATCAAATACATTGGTTGCAAACAATATAGAAGTACACAAACGGGCCTTTCACAGCTACTGAACAGTTGTGTGCAGTGTTTACTGTAGTCAGAGGTTTTCATTTTTGGAGTGCAGATCCCGCTCCAGTTAATTCTTCAACCACTGCTGCTTGTACTCTGCTGAGCGTGTCTCACTGCCTCATCCTTGACCTTTTTCTCTAATTGTTGCTGCTACATTCTATTTCAAATAATTCAAATCTATTACTGTGACGTGCTTCCATCCGTATCAAATACATTGGTTGCAAACAATATAGAAGTACACAAACAGGCCTTTCACAGCTACTGAACAGTTGTGTGCAGTGTTTACTGTAGTCAGAGGTTTTCATTTTTGGAGTGCAGATCCAGCTCCAGTTAGTTCTTCAACCACTGCTGCTTGTACTCTGCTGAGCGTGTCTCACTGCCTCATCCTTGACCTTTTTCTCTAATTGTTGCTGCTCCATTCTATTTCAAATAATTCAAATCTATTAGTGTGACGTGCTTCCATCCGTATCCAATACATTGGTTGCAAACAATATAGAAGTACACAAACGGGCCTTTCACAGCTAATGAACAGTTGTGTGCAGTGTTTACTGTAGTCAGAGGTTTTCATTTTTGGAGTGCAGATCCCGCTCCAGTTAGTTCTTCAACCACTGCTGCTTGTACTCTGCTGAGCGTGTCTCACTGCCTCATCCTTGACATTTTTCTCTAATTGGTGCTGCTCCATTCTATTTTAAATAACTCAAATCTATTAGTGTGATGCGCTTCCATCCGTATATAATACATTGGTTGCAAACAGCCTTTTTGTTAAGGTACAGTATTATATCGACATTGTACAGGTGTCGCTATTCAGTCTGATAACTAGATATCATTCACCTTTTCTATCAGTTGTCGTTGTTTCAGCAAAACTTGCAGGTATATATTTAGCTATTGTGACTATGCACTATTGACTTTAACAAGGTAATGCATGAGTTTTGTTACCGATTCTCATTTTTACATGATGGACCTTTATGATATGGGTTGTTAAATTTGTAATTAAATATGTATTTTTTGAAATGACACAAATATAAGTAATGTTGAAGAGGACTAGTCCTACATCCATTGTTTGCACAATATTACAGGTGTACATCACGTCCCTTAATCAACAATGGATTATTAAATTTACTTGTATGCTTTTATTTAAAAGCCAAGAACACTGAAGGCTAACCTTCGCACTGCAGCTGTTGTCAAAGTTCAACCCACATTATGCACTTCCAACATTGCAGCATTTGAGGCATGATGTGAGTTGGATTTGTCTAAGTTAGGCAGTGACAAGGTTCACCATCAGTACCCTATAGCATAAGTAGGCTTTTGTGTTAGCATTTGTGTTCGACATGTGGATATCTGCAGTAATATGTCACAATTATTTTGTTACAGATTTGTGACAAAGACTAATAATTTTATGGTTTTAAAGGTGACGTTTCACTTGTTTACAGCTTAGAAATAAGGGTGTAGCCTCTTATCTATGTGTAGCAGTAGCCACTTTAACATGTCATGTTTTTTTCAACATGTGTAGCTACCTAGCAGTAATTTTTGCCGGACACACAGCAGGGGAACAGCAGGCGTTACTGAACCCCACAAACACATCAGCGATTATTTTGATCTGTGCATCCAACACTTCTGAGTAGCAACTGGCAGTGTTGTAGCCCAGGCAGTAGAGTTCAGGTGGTAGAAAGATGAACATAACAGGAGACATGGATAATGTTGCCAACCAGTTATTTAATCTGAAACCGGACAGGCAAATTCATGCGAGATCCATGCCTTGTTCATTTTCAGAAAAGTAAGCCGGTCTACATTACCGGAGGATAGTCGCATGCGACGGTCTGTTAGTACACCACCTGCAGCACTAAAGAAGCGCTCCGATAATACACTGGCAGCAGGGCAAGCCAGCACCTCCAATGCATACTGGCTAAGCTCTGGCCATGTATCCAACTTAGAGACCCAAAACTTGAATGGGGAAGAGCCATCTGGGAGTACACTGAGAGGCCAAGACATGTAGTCTGTCACCATCTTACGGAAACTTTGCCTCCTGCTGACTGGAGCCGTCTCGGATGGTGTAAACATTGGTGGCGCTGCCACAAAACTTCGCCACATTTGGAACATACTGGTCTTGCTGTTGTGAATGTGCTAGAAATGAATTCTGAGCAGAAGCTCCCTCTGGTGGTTACAAACAGTACTGAACTATCCAATGAAGATTGTGAAGATTGGAGATCAGGTGTTACTGACTGGTGTTATATAAGGGAGGTTCCCTCCCATCAGGGTTGACGGTGATCAATTGTTCTGGTCTCATCTTTGATTCCCGTACACTTTGTAGCTTGCTTTTTCGTGCCTGCATCTTTTTCTAACAGATAAGACATTTTCTTCTTTTTTTTTTTTTGTTTTTTTTTGGCATTTTGTCCTGCACTTCTGTGGGGGTCTGCCGGGTCCCCTTGGGGGGCTTGTGCTCCTCTCAGTTTAGTTCAGCCACTGTTGTTTGTTCATTTTCCTTTTCCACTTTTTTCTGTGGCTGCTGTTTAGTTTTTGTTACACCAGAGAACTAATTTAGGTGCTAGAGGTCGTGTCATCTCAGGTGTTTTTGTAATTAGTAGAGTTGGTACTTTTCAGGTTTTTTTGTGATTGCATAAAGTTCCCTTCCTATCCTTTTCTATTTATGAAGTTTGAGCCCCAACGTTTGCTCATACTATTTTCTGTCTGTGTCAGTATTTCTTCTTGTCTAACCGCCATTACATGTTTGGGGGCTTTCTATGTTCTTTGTGGATCTGCTTCGGGGCAGATAGTTTTCCTCTTTCTATCTTTAGGTGTAGTTAGCTTCTCAGGCTGTGACGAGGCGTCTGCCTTTTTTGCCTGCTCTCCTCAGCTACCAAATCATAACATCTTGCCCTGTGCAGAGGCGCTGCTTGTGCTCCCTCTTGTTGCAGAGCTGTCTCCACTGCCTCGACGCACAGAGCTGCTTTGTAAAGCAGTAGTAGCAGCAGTGCTCTTGGCTGGAATGGAGAACATTATGGATTGCACCAGTGTGTCTTGGTACTCCCGCATTTTACGCTCCCGGTTCAACGGTGTGATGAGGCTTTGTAAGTTGTCCCGGTAGCGAGGGTCTAGGAGGGTGGACACCCAATAATCAGACGTGGTGAGAATGTGGGCAATGCAGCGGTCGTTTCTCAGGCACTGCAGCATGAAATCAACCATGTGCTGCAGACTCCCAACTGGCCAAGAAACGCTGTCCCCTGCAAGAGGCGTCATCTCTGCCTGCTCTGCATCACTCCACCCTCGCTATACATACTGACTAGAGCGTTGTGTACCTCCCTCTGGAGCGATGTCTTCCTCCTCCATTGACTCCTCCTCATCCTCCTCACAAAGTGAGCCCTGCCCAGTACTTTGTGAGGAACCACGTTGCGCTGACTGTCCAGAAGGTGACGGAATTTGTGACTCCTCATCCTCCACCTCTTCCAAAACTTCATCCCTTAGTGCTTGCATTGTTTTTTGAAGCAGGCAGATAAGGGGGACAGTCAGGCTGACTAGTGCATCATCTGCACTTGCCATCCGCGTTGACTCATCAAACGCACGCAAAACGTGGCAGATGTCCTTCATAGAGTCCTTCGCCAGTCCTTACACTGGCTGCCCATTCATTATAGTATCCAATTCAAAGTACTGGTTGTCACCCACAAAGCTCTCCACAGTGCAGCACCCCCCTACATCTCCTCCCTCATTTCTATCTATCGGCCTAACCGACTACTGCGTTCTGCAAACGACCTTCGACTAACCTCTGCACTAATCCGTACCTCCCACTCCCGACTACAAGACTTCTCCCGTGCTGCGCCAATCCTCTGGAATGCTGTACCCCAAGAAATTAGGACTATCCGCAATTAGCATGGTTTCAGGCGCTCCCTCAAAACACATTTGTTCAGAGCGACCTATCACATTCACTAATCAAAGTCATTCTCTGTGGAAGTCTGTGTGTGTAGCCCATTCACTATCTCCATCCATCCATCACTCCCTCAAAATGGCTGGACAATCATTGTAAATACACCATTGTATATAAACACCTGTACTTTGTATCTCCCCCACCTCATTGTAGATTGTAAGCTGTCACGAGCAGGGGCGGCTTATATTGCTTTAATTATTGTATTGTTAACGTTGTTACTTATGACTTGTATTCTGAAACTGTTAAACTGTAAAGCGCTGCGGAATATGTTGGCGCTATATAAATAAAGATTATTATTATTATAGAGGCCCAGTCAGTAGTGTTGAAGTGTGAACGGCGCAAATTGCGAGTTGATTGCGCCTGATGCAGCTGATACTCCATTACTGTTGGCTGCTGCTCACACAATCGCTCCAACATATGTAACGTGGAATTACACCTGGTGGGTACGTCACATATGATGCGATGTTCAGGAAGGCGAAATCTGCGTTGCAGAGCTGCAATCAGTGATCTGCCCATGCTGGAACGTCGAAAGTGAGCGCACTCTAGGCGGACTTTGTGCAGCAGTGCATCAAGATCCGGATAGTCCCTCAAAAAACTCTGCATGACCAAGTTGAGCACATGTGACAGACATGGTATGTGAGTGAGGTTGCCAAGGCCCAGAGCTGCCACCAGATTTCGGCCATTGTCACACACTACCAAGCCTGGCTGGAGATTCGCTGCCAAAAACCACACGTCGCTCTCCTGCTTGATGGCATTCCAGAGCTCCTGCGCTGTGTGGCTTAGATTCCCCATGGAAATTAATTTCAGGACGGCCTGTTGACGTTTGGACACGGCTGTGCTCATATCGGTCGCAACAGGTAACCGTTCACAGGTCCATGTGGAGGTAGACCGTGACGGCTCCTGCAGCGATGATTCTGAGGAACTGGAGTAGGAGGAGGAGTCAATGTGTACAGACTTGATTCCTGCAATCCTTGGAGTTGGCAGAACACGTACAGCGCCACTCGCAAGATCTGTAACCGGCTCCACAACATTGACCCAATTGGCAGTGAGGGAAAGGTATCGTCCCTGGCCATGGGTGTTAGAACCCTCTTGTTAGGTTTTGTTTCAGTTAGCTGGTCACATGACCTTTTTTCCCTATTTAGTCTGGCTCCGCCCTTCTGGCTTTGCTTGACTTTATTGTATTATCTACTGTTAAGCTAGCCGGGTGCTTAGGTGCCTTACTCAGTCAGTTTTGCTTGATGTTAGGATCTCAAAGTATTTTGTTTTCTGTTTAATTATCTCTGCTACAATTTCTGTTAGGAGGTGTCCACCTTTTCTCCCAGTCCCTAGATCTTGTAGGGATTCCTCCCTCGCAACTATAGGTCTTCGTTCAGACTAGCTGAGGATTTTAGCGGGTCTGGTCGCAGGATCAGGTTCCCCGTTACATCATAGGGATTCAGCTTAGTTCTATTGTAGGGACAGAATTCCCTTCTTTCCTTAGTGCTTGTAGCAGATCATAACAATGGGTACTGGTCCACGCATCGGTGGTCAGGTGGACCTTGCTACTGAGGGCGTTTAGTAGCGCATGTTTAATTTTTCCCTCAACATGCTTTTGCAGACCAGGTACGGCTTGCCTGCTGAAATGAAATTGGCTTGGCACATTGTATTGTGGGACTGACAATGATATTAAGTTACGGAAACTGTCTGTCTCCACCAGCCTGAATGACAGCATTTCAAGGGACAGGAGTTTTGCAATGCCAGCATTCAGAGCCTGTGCTCGTGGATGGCCGTCTTTTATCCCATGCCTGTGCTACCGATGGCTGTTTTGTGGCCTGGGAGTGTGAGGATGACAGGGAACTTGCTGCTGTGTGTGGAATAACACTTTGTCTCTGGACAACAGTGACCGAGGTTCTTCCATGGCGATCCTGTGAGGAAGCAGAACCAGCTGTGTGTGAGCTCGATGAAGAGGCTTCAACACAACCTGAAGATGTAGGTGCTGCTGTAGGTTGGCCTACATCTCCAGTGTGTCTTTGTAACTCAACTACGTGCTTTGTCCGCACATGTTTCCACATATTAGTGGTATTGAGGTTACTGACACTTTTACCTATTTTTAATTTTTGATTACACAGCTTGCATTTGACATAGCAAATATCATCTGCAAGTGTGTCAAAAAAGGACCACGCAGTGCAAGTCCTGGGAGCGCACGATTTTGACTTTTGGAAGACAACTGCTCCGAACAGGTGCCAAACTGGAGGCTACAGGCAACCGAGTCTGCAGCCTAACTCTCCTCCTGTTTGTACCGTTGGGGCAATGTCTTCCTCTATCTTCCTTCTATCACTAACCACTTCTCTAGGCCTCTCACAGCTTTCAACCAAAGTACTGGTTCTCAGCCACAAAGCTATCCACAGTGCAGCACCCTCCTACATCTCCTCCCTCATTTCTATCTATCGGCCTAACCGACTGCTGCGCTCTGCAAACGACTTTCGACTAACCTCGACTAACCTCTGCACTAATCCGTACCTCCCACTCCCGACTCCAAGACTTCTCCCGCGCTGCGTAAATCCTCTGGAATGCTGTACCCCAAGAAATTAGGACTATCCACAATTTGCATGGTTTCAGGCACTCCCTCAAAACACATTTGTTCAGAGCGGCCTACCACATTCACTAATCAAAGTCATTCTATGTATTCTGTGTAAGTGTGTGTGTGTGTTTGTGTCTAGCCCATTCACTATCTCCATCCCTCACTCCCTTAAGATGGCTGGACCATCATTGTAAATGCACCATTGTATATAAACACCTATACTTTGTATCTCCCCCACCACATTGTAGATTGTAAGCTGTCACGAGCAGGGGCGACTTATTTTGCTTAAATTATTGTATTGTTAACGTTGTTACTTATGACTTGTGTTCTGAAACTGCTAAACTGTAAAGCGCTGCGGAATATGATGGCGCTATATAAATTAATATTATTATTAGTATTCCTCTAAGCTGCTCCCAACACCTTCCTGTTCCTCACGCCATGTTGGGTCTTGGACCTCATCATCTCCACTACCCTCTTCCAACACCTGCTGCTGTTGGGTGGTCTGGCCAGCACCATGCTCAACAGAAACTGGCACCTGAGTCTCATCATCATCAGATGCGTTCTGCGGTGTGCTGACCATCGGCACTGGCTCACCCGCCTCTTCACATTCAGAGAGACACAGCTGTTGCACATCACTGCATACTCCCTCTTCTTCACATTCCAGAATGCTGCTTGGCTGGGCCCCTGTTTGCAAGCCAACAGATTCTGAGAACAGAAGCAGACACTCAGCTGGCTCCTGTACAGAACTCTGTCACTGCCTGGGCAATTTGGCAGGCGGTGAAGAGACAGATGGTTGCTCAACAGTGCTGTGGTCCTGAGATGAGGTGGAAGCAATTGAAGTCGATGCATTGGCTGACATCCAACCAACAACGGCTTCAATTTGTTCTTCCCGCAGCAGGGGGGTACGCCGACCTCCTACAAAAGTGCGCATAAAGGAACGTTCACGGGGAAAACTGGTGGATGCTGTGTCACTGGGGGCGGCAGCAGCCACAGAATCCCCACGTCCTCTCCCTGCTGAAACTCCACGGCCACGACCACGTGCCTTACTCCCTGCCTTCTTCATCTTTGTAGATTGATAAAGAAAGTCTGAAAAGTTATAAGGCCTAAGTGTGGTTAATCCGCAAAGACTGCAGTGAACACTGCACACAACTGTTCACTACCAAACGCGTCACAGCAGGAAGGCAGTCTGTGCGTCCAAACAAAGGCGCAAGCATACATGCACGTACCCTGTTTATAAAGCTATATAAAAAAAATTATGTAGTAGTTACGCACACTTTATTGAGGTACAGTATTACATGGCCATTCACCATCTGTGGCTATGCAGTCTCATCTATATATACCTTATCTATCTGTTGTCATGCTTGCAAGTCCACAGTCAAGCATAAATAGCAATTTGCACTATGCACTTTTTAAAGGTTATGTTTGTTAATAAAAATGATTATTGGCACTATATGAGTATTACATGATGGAAATTGTATAATTTTTATAAACTGTTTAGTGACATTATTCAGCAAATGTAACATTTTATTAATGTCACAGATAACTTGTAATGCTGATGATGTTTAGAAGTCAGACATTCATTGTCTATACAATAAAAATGGTGTACATACTGTTACTTATCCATCATTAATGGATTCAGATATGTACTTGTATGCTTTTATGTACAACCGTATAGCAGATTCCTTAACTAATTTATTTTGTGGTTTGCATTGCTGTTAAACATGTTAATGTATGCGTTTATGTTTGTCAATTCTTTATTTATCTCGATATTTTTTTAACTAAATCATCATCTTATGGTAGTAAAGCTTATCTTTCTCTTGTTTGGAGTATAGACATTTAAAATTGACACGTAACAAGGAAAATACTTGATCTACTATTTAAACATCCTCCTTGACCCTAGGCTCCAACACCGCCAGTTGTTGCCTAGAAGTGCTGTTAGCACAGTCAACACTTGCTCCTGTGTTACTGGGGTTCAGTAACACCAGCTGTTCCCCTGCTGTGTGTACGTCAAAAAGTCCTGCTGCCTCCACCCTGTCCTCCTCTCATCCCTGGGCTCCAACACCGCCAGTTGTTGCCTGGAAGTGCTGTTAGCACAGTCAACACTTTCTCCTGTGTTACTGGGGTTCAGTAATGTCAGCTGCTCCCCTGCTGTGTGTACGGCAAAAAGTCCTGCTGCCTCCACCCTGTTCTCTTCTCATCCCTGGGCTCCAACACTGCCAGTTGTTGCTCGGAAGTACTTGGCACGGGTACTGACTCCTGCCCAGCCTGGTTACAGCACGACAGCTGTTTCCTGGCAGTGTCAATGTCAATTAGCCTCCAATAAGTTGTCCTGTCGTGTTGCATTCTGGTTAGCCGACTATATGGTGCCTGCAGTTTTGGTCATTCCTATGTGTGCTGTGGGATATGTAAATAAAGGCTGTTTCCGTTGTGACAATAGGAAAAGCACCCACTGTAGGACTGTGTGATTCGGTAACTGCGGACGGCTTGCGGCCTGGCAACTTACATTTTCATGGGTGCCTTATGGTACCCGTCCGGGTTCCAGTACCGTCAACTGGTTCTCCGCAGTGCCTTTGGCCTAGGTGCCTCCATCTCGGTATCCGAGTTCCAGCAACGTCTGCTGGTCCTTGGTAGTGCTTTGGAGCACAGGTACCTCCTGCTTAGTAACCGTGTCACAGTAACGTCAGCTGGTCCTCGGTTGTGCCATTGGCTCTTTTCCTTCTGCTGCCCCTCCGGGTTCTAGTAACGTTAGCTGGCTCTCGGAAGTTAGTCAGCCTTCTTGTACCTTCAGCTACATTTACAAATTGAAGATTTTTTAAATGTTTTTTTGGGTAATCACTCTGGATCTCCAACAATGACGACGACGACCCTGATGACCACCCCGAAGAAGATGACGACCACAAGGACGACGAGCATCAAGCCAACCAGCCTGAACACCATCACAAAGAAGAAATAAAAGATTACCCAGAAGAACATCACCAACAGGACAAAGAAAGTTAGGACAAACTACAAGATACAGAAAAAGAGACAGAAGAACAATAAGCAGAAGATCAAAAAGCAGAAGAACATTAAGTATAAGACCAAAATGAAGAGCAAAATATATGCTCTAAATTATAAGCAGAAGAAGACTAAGCAGTGTATGGGGGTGAGTCCGTTCCTCCTCGTGGTGCCCCTGGAAAATGCCTGCTGCTGCAGGCTAAACTGAACACGGACAAATACTGTTGTAATTTAAATCTTTTGTGACAGCAAGAACGGAAGGATGAAAAATTCATACTTTTACAGATTACAAGTACAGGAATCTCTGTCACAAATAAGAATATGATGAAGAAGATGAAGATGAAGTAGAATATGAAGAAGAATAATAGTTTAATAAGAACAATATGAGTAATGTTAACAAAAGATGAATAGCAAGAAGTTTAAGAAGAAGATAAAGAAGGTGAAGATGAAGAATAATTTGATGAAAAAGATGATGCTGCTGAAGATTATGAAGGAGAAAGTGTGTCAAAAGTTAAAAAGGTGAAGAGCATGGAAGTTGTGAAATATACATATTTGCCAAAATAGAAAAAACGTTAACAACATTGTCAATTTCTTCGTCAATCCGAACATCTTTAAAAAAAAAAATATTAATGCTATTCCATTTGATTGGGTTAAACATCCTATGCCTTTAATGTCTCCTCAACCTCCCCCAATACATTCTACATTACTCTTTGTTGTTTTCCTTCATGTACAATTAACCAACAAGGCAAGAATGGGTTTTTTTTAAATCCGATATTTTGTTCCCATAGACTTACATTGGATTTCCGGTATCGGTATCGGGTATCGCCGATATTTTTTGGGTATCGGCGATACCATTCCGATTCCGATACTTTTGGATATCGGAAAGTATCGCTCAACTCTAATTATATTAGATCTCGCCTGTGTTACTTCACAGAAGGAGAGAGATATTGTATTAGTACTATCTCCATTATCTTCACAGGAGATGTGCTGAAGACTGGCGTAGACATAGCCCTGTTAACAGCACAGAAGCCCCTTGTCAGATATTAGGAAGTGCGTGCGACTCACGCCAGACGTACGTGCTGCCAGCCGGTGTGCCACCGGACTGAGCAACTCTCCTTTCGTTAGCAGGCGATGCACAGGATACGCGCCCCACAGTCTGCTCGGGGTGTATAGCTACCCCTTTGACAGAGACAGACTGCACTACGATCGCTACCTGCATAGCATTCATTAACCTGCCTGAAGGACCTGGGCTTAATTAGCCGAGCTGACTCTGTCATCGGCAGGTCCCGGAGAGCGAAAGCTAGAGAGCATGTGGAGCCAAGATTCTGGTACGTCACACATGAGCACTACCTACAGTATGATACCTACAGTATGATCTGACCGTGTCGCGGACAGACAAGCTATTTAAGGGCTAAGCTCTGCCCCCAGCTATCTCGTCAATCGCATCACCGATGATATCATCTGTGACCAATCAGGCGATGCAAAGTCAGAGGATCAGCTGACATTAACCACCAATCACGGTTCGCCATGTCACTGACATGCGCAGTGCAGGCATTTTTGGTCTTAGGCTTATAACAGCCTTTTCCTTTCTGTAACCTAGGTTTAAGGCTACTATGAACAAAGACTCGAGTAACTACTTGTGCCTCTTGGTATTGGCTAGGCGTTGGGATCGACGGCGAAGCTGAGTAGCATTTGCCTCGGCTGTGTCTGGATGGGAGACCACAGACTTCTCGGATCTAGGTTCGGATCCCGCCGTCGTCTGATGCCTAACATGGAGACTGTAAACCACTGTGCCATAACCCTTGGAAAACTTTGAGGGGTGTAACTATATCCCCATAACAGATATGACCTTGGATAAGCGGCAGAAGGCTAAAACCATGACCCAAGAAGGGACAAGTAGGTGGCACGAGGTGCTACTCCAGGGCTGACCTAAATAGTTTGGTGGCTACCCCTCCAGAGTGGGTAGGCTGGTACTGCCCAAATGTCGGGGAAACCTCACACATGCCTTGCATGGCTCACATCCTTAACCTGATGGCACAGCAATTCCTATGCCACCATACCAGACTGGATGTGCTGATGCAGAAACCACTGTTGTGTGCTTACTTGAACATTCCACTTAAATTTGGCATAGAGAGCTTTCCGCCAATTGGTTAACCGGTTTATATGCAATGTAATTACACTGTGGAATTTCACTCTGCACATGTTGCAACTGTGGCTTACAGTAGCGCTAAGACCTGGGCTGCATGTCAAATTGCATAGCCTGGCACAACGCAGTACAAACGTGGTGAAATTCTCACTTGCAGAGTGGACACATATAAAGGACCTCTCCATCCTTCTGCACGTTTTCAAAATGGCAACTAAGCTGGTTAGCACTGACGATGCCATTGTCAACATAACTATTAATGTGAATTACATGCTGGAGTACACTTTGAATAGTCTGCGGAAGGAGGTGGTGTTGGTCCCGGAGGAAGAGGAGGAAGCAGAGGAGGATGCAGAAGGGTTAGCAATATCTCTATGTTCAGGTCTGTTGTCTCGCAGGTGGTTGCCATGGGAGGAAAATTGGAGAAGGATGAAGAGAAGGATGAGAAGGAAGAGATGATGGACATGCAACAGTTAGGAGAAGAAGAAGATAATGATTCCCACTCTGTTTTCCGTGGTTGACAGGAGGGGATGGAGGAAGCAAGCTTGAGTGTTATCCCACCATCAACTCAGTATGTACTTGAAACTCTTGAAAGAGACTGACCCATGAGCGCCTTCTTGCAGCACTATCTGCAACATGTTTGTTGCTCGTATTGTTAGGATTCAAAATATTGCTGACTACTGGGTTGCCAATTTGTTCGATCCATGATACAAAAGTAAATTGTGCCAGTTGCTTCCCCCCTGGAAAGGGGCACGCCCATGCTGCAGTATCGAAACATGCTTGAAGACAATCTTGACAGTGTTTTTTTTCTCAAGACAGCAGTGAGGCACACAGTATGCATAGCAGTGATAGGCTTCCAACCGCGTGAAGGTTGAGTCACGAGCGCTAAAACATTAGCAGCCTTACAGCGCTGGAGTCCTGGGCTTCAACCCCAACAAGGACAGCATCTGCAAAGAGTTTGTATGTTCTACCTGTTTTTGAGAGGGTTTCCTCCTAGTAGTCAATTTTCTTCCCACACTCCAAAGACATACTGATAATCAATTTAGATTGTGAGTCCCAATGGGGACAGTGCCACTAAACTCTGTAAATGTCTGTAAAGTGATGTCGAATCATTGACACTATATAAGTGATAAAAAAGTAAAAAGAAATTGATGCCACTTTTTTTGTGGTATCTTTCCAAAATTTGGGGAAATATTTGCTTTCCTCTTTGGGCCTAATGAATTTGTGTTGCCTGAATTTGGCACAGCTCTCAGAGCACCTGGCCTACACCTGTCACTCATCCACCAGTAACTGATCAATCTTTAAGCTCCAAGCACTATCCAATGCTTAAATGTAGCATGGTTCAAGGACCACGCTACTAGCACTAAGAATTTATATTATGAAATGTGGACTCCTGGCTTGAGCACAATACCAGAACAATACTATGATAGGGAAGCACCGTGCATCAGTGGTTAGCACTGCAGCCTTGCAGCGCTGGGGTTCTAGGTTTAAAGCTTACAAAGGACATATGCAAGGAGTTTGTATGTTCTGTCATTGTTTGAGTGTGTATACTACTAGTACTCCGGTTTCCTCCCGCACTCCAAAGACACACTGATAGGGAATCTAGATTGTGATCCCCATTGAGGACAGTCATGATAATGTATGTAAAGTGCTGCAGATTAAGATAATGCTATGTAAGCAAAGCATAATAGATAAAGTATTTCCTGACCAAAATAATTAAAATATAAAATGTGGCCTGCTTTAGGTAGCACGGTAGTAACAGAAATTTTTTTTTTTGCTGTGGACGAGCCTTGGTTAAAAGGGAATCTGAGCACAAATGAATCACAACCTCAGATGTGGACACATTTTTGGAGCACAGTAGTAACAGAACAAATTTACAAATTTATATTTTATCATGTGTACTCCTGTATGGAGAACAATATGTGCACCAAAGAATGAAAAGATGAAATGTAGCCTGCTTTTGGTAGCATGCTAGTAAGAAAACCATTTTGAATTTTATCATGTGTACCCCTGTAAGGAGAACAATATCAGCACCAAAAATGTAAATATGACATCTAGCCTGCTGTATAGCATTGCTAACAGAAGAAAGTATTTTTAACTGTGGATGAGGTCTGTATACAATAGAATATATGCTCAAAAACAATTTCAAACTCATATCTAGCCTGCTGTTTCACATTTGTAACAGAAAACCAAGTTTCTTTTAATCTGCATGAGCTCTGCAGACAGCTTAATTTCACCACCACTAAATGACAAGGTGGGATATGGCATGCTGAATCACGCTGGCAACAGCCCCAAAAATATTTTACTTTTACTGTGCAACATCTCTACACACAGAACAATTTCACCACCACAAAATTACAATGTGGGATATGGCGGGCTGTGTACTGTTTAGCAACCAAATTTTTTTTTTTTAATATGCATGAGGTCAGCAAGCATTTGAATTTCACCACCACTAAATAACAAGGTGAGATTTGGCATGCTGAATCACAGTAGCAACTGCCAAAAAATATATTTTCCTGTCCAACAGCTCAAATTACAGAACAATGTCACCACACCACTTAATGACAAGGTGACATATGCCTTGCTCTATCACATTTAGCAAGTGAAAAAATAAGATTTAGAAAGGTCTACTTGCTCATGTAGCACAATGGAAGCAGTGCACAACACACTTCTATAAAATGTACACTGCAGTCTTTGTGGACCTCAGTAATGGCACAAAAAAATCTCCAGGAAGGTCGATTTCACAGCCACACAGAACATTAGCGATCTAAACTATCTGACTTAGAAACAGTCGCCTATCTAAGTAGCTAAAATCTATCAGCAAACAGTCACAGCATCAGAGCAGCCTCTCTGCACTGTTACATAGTCAAAATGGTACTAAAGCAAGATGTCCACTCTTTATATGGAGAGAAACATGTGATTTCAGTAGTCAAAGACACAAGCTGTTGTGTCAGGATATTGCAGATGTCGTTATCCGCAATGTGCATACATAAATTTAGAAAAAAAAAGTTTACAAGCATGCTGCTCCTCACAGCTCTGCCAACCCCCTACTCTCTTCAAACACATGCCCCAAATTCATCATGCGCCAACATTATCGTAGCCAAAGTGTTCAAGATACTTTAGTGGCAACGGAAATGTTTTCCACACTTTTTACCGAATGTTTCCTATTTTATTAAATTTTGCTCATGCTTCCGATCATGAATCTGAATGTGCCATATTTGTTTCGATTTTATGTTAAGTGATCGTTTTTCAAACAAATTCGCTCATTACTAGTTATGAGATGAAAATCCCATGTCAGACCAAACCAACTGCAGTCTAGCAAAATATTTTTCAACTGTTTTGTTATTTTCCTGTGTAATGTCTGTCAAAATCACAGATTGTCCCATCTGTTTTTCTTATGCCCACTTCTTTATTAGTTTGTAAAAGTCTTCGCCACTTTCTATCATCAGATCATACAGTCATGGCCAAAAGTTTTGAGAATGACACAAATATTATATTTTCACATGATCTGCTGCCCTCTGGTTTTTATGTGTGTTTGACAGATGTTTTTATCACAGACAGAAATATAATAATTGCAAACATATGAGTAACAAAAGCTTATATTGACAGTTAGAATGAGTTAATGCAGCAAGTCAATATTTGCAGTGTTGACCCTTCTTCTTCTTCAGGACCTCTGCAATTCTCCCTGGCATGCTCTCAATTAACTTCTGGATCAAATCCTGACTGATAGCAGTCCATTCTTGCACAATCAATGCTTTCATTTTGTCAGAATTTTAAGGTTTTTGTTTGTCCACCTGTCTCTTGATGATTGACCACAAGTTCTCAATGGGATTAAGATCTGGGGAGTTTCCAGGCCATGGACCCAAAATCTCTATGTTTTGTTCCCTGAGCCATTTAGTTATCACCTTTGCTTTATGGCAAGGTGCTCCATCATGCTGGAAAAAGCCTTGTTGATCACCAAACTGCTCTTGGAGGGTTGGGAGAAGTTGCTCTTGGAGGACATTCTGGTACCATTCTTTATTCATGGCTGTGTTTTTAGGCAAGACTGTGAGAGAGCCGATTCCCTTGGCTGAGAAGCAACCCCACACATGAATGGTTTCAGGATGCTTAACAGTTGGCATGAGACAAAACTGGTGGTAGCGCTCACCTTGTCTTCTCCGAATGAGGCGTTTTCCTGATGTCCCAAACAATCGAAAAGGGGATTCATCAGAGAAAATAACTTTACCCCAGTCCTCAGCAGTCCACTGCCTGTACCTTTTGCAGAATATCAGTCTGTCCATGATGTTTTTTCTAGAGAGAAGTGGCTTCCTTGCTGCCCTCCTTGAGACCAGGCCTTGCTCCAAGAGTCTCCGCCTCACAGTGCATGCAGATGCACTCACACCTGCCTGCTGCCATTCCTGAGCAAGCTCTGCACTGCTGGTAGCCCGATCCCGCAGCTGAAACACTTTTAAGAGACAATCCTGTCGCTTGCTGGTCTTTCTTGGGCGCCCTGAAGCCTTTTTGGCAACAATGGAACCTCTCTCCTTGAAGTTCTTGATGATGCAATAGATTGTTGACTGAGGTGCAATCTTTCTAGCTGCGATACTCTTCCCTGTTAGGCCATTTTTGTGCATTGCAATGATGACTGCACGTGTTTCTTTAGAGATAACCATGGTTAACAGAAGAGAAACAATGATGCCAAGCACCAACCTCCTTTTAAAGTGTCCAGTGGTGTCATTCTTACTTAATCATGACAGATTGATCTCCAGCCATGTCCTCATCAACACCCACACCTGTGTTAATATAGCAATCACTGAAAAGAGGTTAGCTGGTCCTTTTAAGGCAGTGCTGCAACGATGTTGAAATGTGTTTTGGGGATAAAGTTCATTTTCTAGCCAAATATTGACTTTGCAAGTAATTGCTGTTAAGCTGATCACTCTTTATAACATTCTGGAGTATATGCAAATTGCCATTAGAAAAAGTGAAGCAGTAGACTTTGTAAAAATTAATATTTTTGTCATTCTCAAACTTTTGGCCGTGACTGTACAACTAGATGTAGTCTAGTGTCTGGGTGTTGGCAGTCACATAGCTTAAAATGATGTGTGCCATCACTTCTCCTGCCTTTGCTTTAGTCAAAGCTTCTAAATCCATCCATTTGCAGTTATAGGTCACTCGTATCTCCTCTAGGGATCTGGCAAATGCTGTTCCTCTCTTTTCAGGGGCTGTTTTAGCATGACCAGCTGGTCCCCTGGGCTCGATGGATGATATTCAGTCACCCCCAACCTCTCTTTTGTCACCCCTACCCCACAGCAGTTTGGGTATATCATAAGAGGTCAAGGTCTCATCCTTAATCTCACCGTAATCTGCCGGATATCCTGTCTGATCCTGGATAGTCATTTTTGCAGCAGTGGGGGATTTGTTTTTATGACATGGGTCTTTGTGTACACTGGCTACATATGGACAGTAAGTCCAGTATTTGTCTGGTATTGACCTTTTGCCATCTCATGTCGAGGAGCACCACAGGCAAAGCAAGTGTCTCTGCACTCTGGGTTCTTTTGTCCTCACTCAGTTCCAACACATCCATCCTGCAGGTCCATTGAATGAAGGAGGAACCTGAGCACTTGAGGACTAGTGCTGTCAACAAGACTACTCGGAGTGGTAGTCTGCTGAATTGTTTGGGGGTCATACACATGATAACAATACTTATTACCCATCTTAACTTGTTTGTAACGACCCCTCCTCTCATCCTTTGAAACTTTTGACCAACCCTGGGGGGTGCCATGCAAATCGTGATTTCTCAACCAACCATTATTCTGTATAAACCTTTCCCATTTAGCATCATTTAGAACACCACTGAAAGTCATTTCACCCTTCTCAACAACTTTCCACATTTATCCACTGCCCGCTTCCTTCTCTGTTCTCAGGTATCTGATATGCGGTTCCAACAATTTTATTCTCATCACCATTTTCTTCCTTCTGCAGATTGTTTCCCAGTTTGCTCTGTATTTACTACTGCACTAAACACTCTACTGAAATCAATTGCACATTGCTACTCTTATTATTTACTTAAGCACAGATTTGGCTACTGAATCGGATTGCACAGTACTTTCAAAGCAATCAAAACAGCTGAAGGGCTATGGCCCTCTTTCTCTCCCCTTTCTCATCTTACCTAGGAAGTTAACTCTTTAACTATGTCTGGCTCAACAGGGATCAGCACGAGAGACTATACCCTTTTGCTCACAACCTATGCTGAATTTCTATAGTGTGAGAATCGGCTCAACTATTCTTTTACTTATGCTACAGACCAGCCACAAACCAAAACATGCTAGTGCAGTGATAAAAAATAGACTCAAACAACAGCAATCGACTTCCTGGGAGAACAGCATCATTTACTGACACATCAAATCTCTTTTTACATGATAATTGACTGGACTAATATATAACTCACCCAGTCATAGAAAGCATCACCAGGAAGGAACATATAAATTACAAGATAAAGTTTCTTACCTTGCTGTTTGTAAGTGGCTGCTTTATCTGTCCACTCAGGGAGACATCAATCAAAAGTAGTCCAGATGGCATTAGTTGTTATCCGGTTCCTGTTCTCAGGCATCAAATTTACGTCTAATAAGTTATGAACTATGGCCTCGACTCATCCATGCTGTATCTATCTCCACACTGACTCCAATTTCATTATCCTCCCAAAATGTCCTTTCTCCATGATGTTCCTAGATGCTGCTTCTCTCTATACTGTGCCCCACATGTTGCCCTTTAACTAAACTCTTCTATCATACAGTGCCTCCTCTCCCTAATTTCCCTATATAGTGACCTCCCATACTTTACCCCAAAAACTGCCTCTCGCCATACTGTTCCACACATGCTGCCCTTCTCTCTACTGTTCCCCACAAATCACCCCCTCTCCACACTGTTCCTCCCATGCTGCCCTCTCTCCATACTGTTCCCAACCAATGCCTTTCAAATTACTGCTCCCCTATGTTGATGACTCTCCATACTTTCTCTCATACACTGCTTCTCTGCACACTTTCGCCTTCAGTCTGCTCCTCTTCATACTGTGCGCCACAAGCTGCCCACTCTCCGTAATATTCCACAAAATTATCTACCCAATGTTTAATGAATTTTCAGACATTTCTCTCACCTTTTTAATTTTATCCACTTCATACTTTCCCACCATACTCCCTCCTCACACTAACCACCCTATCCTGTACACAACAGCTATCTTCACTAAATTTGCAAAACATCAACACAACTGAATATCGACAGAAAGTGCTACTCTTCCTCCTTGCAGTCAGTGTAATAGCGGGCTAGGAAAACAGGCCAATTTCCACTTCTAGAAAGAATCAAAATCCTGCCAACTGGAAGACAGTGAAGACCATCGCCTGAGGCCAGATGCTCATCTGTCCTTTGCAGAAGCAATCCTGCCAGTCTCTATACTCTGCCTCCTCCTCACATCTCTGTCACCTTTTCACAGTTTTTCCCACTCTGTATTCTGTCCCCCACACTACCCCCTTATGGTCACTTCAAATTGTCCTTCCGACTGCCCAGTCTCTATAGTGTGCCCCCTTCCCACACTTCCACCCCATACTCTTCCCTCACACTATTACCAAATTCAAATACCCTGAATCCTTGGCTCCATTTGAACACTTACCTTTCTGATATCTTATCCTTTCCTGTGGTGCAGTAGTGAAGTCAGCAGTATGATCAGGTGATGTCATCAATGCATGTCACCTTGACCATGGAAGTGCTAACCATCAGTGCCTCAATTTTGGATGCATCTACAAAATATGAGTACTATTGACAACAGGGATCAGCTTTTTAACAACTGGCTCAAAGTAATTTCAGCAGTTAGCTCAGAGAATGGCCAAGTCACACTACTGGCATGTTGACACTAGTGATGGGCGAGACTAAAATGCTCGGGTGCTTGTTGCTCGGGTCAAGCAAATTGGAATACTCGGGTACTCGGACAGAACAACGAGCCCAATGTAAGTCTACGGGATAACCGAGCATTATTGACGCGATCCCACCTGAGGGTCATTTTAAGGTCTAAACACGTGTAAAAATGATGGAAACACTGCTCAAATGACACGGTGACATCATGGGGATCGCCCCTGGAAGCATTCCTGACTCCTAGTTCACAGCTTTAAACAATGTTGTCAGAGTGTCATGCCATTTTTACCAGTGCACAAAAAAACACCAAAATGGATTTTGCTGGGAAATATGTTAAGGTACATCCTTTCCAGGTTATTGACTTGTATATAAGGCAAAATAATTAACCCCAGACCAAAATGTTCCTCCACCACTTGGGCTATGTTCAGACGCAGCATTTTTGAGGCGTTTTTCAACTTTACTATTGCTTTCAACCAAAACAAATGCATTCACTTGGAAATATCATTGTAACATTTAACAACCTTAGCTGGCCATGTGGTGTGTGACACATAAGCAAACAGATCTTGTTTCATTTATGAAGGAGGGACTCTTAAAGTCACAGAGCCTATTTTTACAGGGGTATCAGGCAGCATTAATCTGCTTAAAGTGCCATTATTAAACAGTGGGTCTCCTCAACTGTTATAGCCTATGCAGTGAGTGGATGGGCTGCCAAGAATTATGATGCACCCAAATAACCCTTTCATGAGATGTCCAGGAGGGCTTCCATAAAAAATGTTGCATTGAATGCAAGTCCTGCCCTGCTACCAAGTCATATGCACCCCAATAAGCCGTTGAACCCTCATACTGGATGGGCCCTGGAAAATCCAATTCACATTATTCATTTTGCACTCCCATTCTGTTTTTTTTTGCATTGACTGCAAAGCCTGCCCTGCTACCAAGTCATATGCACCCCAAAGCCTTTGAACCAAGGTACTGGATGTGCCCAGGAAAATCCACTTCACATAATTTATTTTGTCCTCCCATTCTGTTTTTTTTTGCATTGACTGCAAGGCCTTCTCTGCTACAAGTATAAGCATCCCAATAAGCCTTTGAACCCAGGTACTGGATGGGCCCAGGAAAATCCACTTCACATTATTAATTTTGTCCTCCCATTCGTTTTTTTTTTTTGCATTGACTGCAAGGTCTGCCCTGCTACCAAGTCATATGCACCCCAATAAGCCTTTGAACCCAGGTACTGGATGGGCCCAGGAAAATCTAATTCACATTATTCATTGTCTCCTTCCATTCTGTTTTCTTATGTATTGACTGCAAGGCCTGCCCTCCTACCAAGTCATATGCACCCCAATAACCCCAATCCCCCTTGGAAGAAACATGGAGGAGGGCCTCTTACTAAAAGATGTCCCATTAAAAAGGAGCTGGACTCCTAGACTTGTTATGCCCGTACCCTAAGGGAGTTGGCTGGCCAACATTTTCCCCTGTGTGGGCACACCTCAACCTTTTCCATAACAAGTATTTAACACCCAGCAAAAACACCCACCCTTGTTATGAATTCGACACTGGCTGTAGCAGCACGGAACACTTTAACCCTGGCAATCTAGTGGCGGTGGATAATGAACTGTGGAGGAAGGCTTGATTAAAAACTATGCCCAATTTAAAGAAGCGGGTCTCCTAGACATGGGCTGGCCAACTTTTTCCCCTGTGGGGTACACCTCAACCTTTTCCATAACAAGTATTTAACACCCAGCAAAAACACCCACCCTTGATATAGGAAAGATGTGTATCTTCGTACCGTATTAGCCAGTAGATAGAAAAATATTTAGACTTGAGAGTCCTCAGTGGTTGATACTTTTAATGGCTAACTGAAAAGATGGTAACAAATTGCAAGCTTTCGAGACTACTCAGGTCTCTTCATCAGGTGAAGACTAATACAACATCTGAAGAATCACATATTTATACACAACATAGCACAGAAAAAATGCAATAAGATAAGACAAGTGACGTGAAGCAGAACTGTCATTATGGCAGAGGGATGAATATAAATATTGGAACAGTTCATAGATAAGGAGTGTGAAAGTTTTATTGCCCTCTGATTGGAGTCTGCTGTTGTGTTTTGATGCCCCTAGAACAGGGGTGGGGAATCTCAGGCCCCAGGGCCATTTACGGCCCTTGATGACCTTTTATCCGGCCCCGGGCAGATTCTAAGGGACCGCAGTGCTTTGGCAGGGAGCTGTATTTTGATTGCCTGTAGCTCATTAATTTCTTCTTGCTCTGTCAGCACACACACGCAGTGTTCACTTCTGAACACTGAAGGGCATGCAATGCAAGATTACGTCTTGAGACCAGTGCCAGAGTCAGGATGTACTTTGTGGGCGGAGTTTGTACGGCCCTCGAAGGATGGTATAAATATCCAAATGGCCCTTGGCAGAAAAAAGATTCCCACCCCTGCCCTAGAAGGTCAGAGAAGCAGATTCCTTAATTGATGTAGAAAGACATGAATCCGTGTGATATATTCATTCCAGCACTAAGAGTGTCAAAGGTCATCATAAGCTTATATTCCCAAACCTTTCTATCTCTCTCAGATTTAAAGTTAGATTTTAATACAAGTAATTCCATGTCAATAATGCTATGACCGGGCATACAAAAGTGTTTTGCCACAGGTAAATCCATTATTTTTTCTCTTATTGTGTGGCGATGAGAATTCATCCTTGTTCTCAGTTTTTGCCTGGTCTCTCCCACATATAGACCCCCCGTTGGACATTTAGTACATATAATTAGGTACACCACACTAGATGTGATGCAGCTGAAAGTACCTGGCATCTTGTAGTCCTGATGTGAGTTGGGGATCTTTATCTTGTCCGTGGTGCCTCTAGTGGTCACCTACAATCCAAATCTGGAGATGCTAAGGGGAGCTGCACGGAAACTACAACCTTTACTAAAAAAAGATGCCCGATTACAATCTTTATTTCCAGACCCCCCACTACTGTGTTTTAGGCAGACCCCAAATCTAAGAAGCATCATAGTCAGAAGCTCCCTGTCCTCCCCAACAGCTGCAGGAAGCTTTCCTTGCAACAAGAAGAAATGCAAAACCTGCCCATTTATAATGACCACGGACAAGATAAAGATCCCCAACTCACATCAGGACTACAAGATGCCAGGTACTTTCAGCTGCATCACATCTAATGTGGTGTACCTAATTATATGTACTAAATGTCCAACTGGGGGTCTATATGTGGGAGAGACCGGGCAAAAACTGAGAACAAGGATGAATTCTCATCGCCACACAATAAGAGAAAAAAGAATGGATTTACCTGTGGCAAAACACTTTTGTATGTCCGGTCATAGCATTATGGACATGGAATTGCTTGTATTAAAATCTAACTTTAAATCTGAGAGAGATAGAAAGGTTTGGGAATATAAGCTTATGATGACCTTTGACACTCTAAGTGCTGGAATGAATATATCACACGGATTCATGTCTTTCTACATCAATTAAGGAATCTGCTTCTCTGACCTTCTAGGGGCATCAAAACACAATAGCAGACTCCAATCAGAGGGCAATAAAACTTTCACACTCCTTATCTATGAACTGTTCCAATATTTATGTTCATCCCTCTGCCATAATGACAGTTCTGCTTCACGTCACTTGTCTTATCTTATTGCATTTTTTCTGTGCTGTGTTGTGTATAAATATGTGATTCTTCAGATGTTGTATTAGTCTTCGCTTGATGAAGAGACCTGAGTAGTCTCGAAAGCTTGCAATTTGTTACCATCTTTTCAGTTAGCCATTAAAAGGTATCAACCACTGAGGACTCTCAAATCTAAATATTTTTCCACCCTTGATAGGAATTCAACACTGGCTGCAGCAGCATGGAACACGTTAACCCTGGTGATCTAGTGGCGGTGGATGATGAGCCATGGAGGAAGGCCTGATTAAAAACTGTGCCCAATTTAAAGGAGCGGGTCTCCTAGACGTGGGGTACACCTCAACCTTTTCCATAACAAGTATTTAACACCCAGCAAAAAACACCCACCTTTGTTAGGAATTCGACACTGGCTGTAGCAGCACGGAACACTTTAACCTGGTGATCTAGTGGCGGTGGATGATGAGCCATGGAGGTAGGCCTGATTAAAAACTATGCCCAATTTAATTTAGCGGGTCTCCTAGACATGGAATGCCCATGCACTAAGTGTATGGGCTGGCAAACATTTTCCCCTGTGGGGTACACCAAAACCTTTTCCATTATAAGTATTTAACACCCAGCAAAAACACCCACCCTTGTTAGGACTTCGACACTGGCTGTAGCAGCACGGAACATGTTAACCGTGGCAATCTAGTGGCGGTGGATGATGAGATGTGGAGGAAGGCCCGATTAACAACTACGCCCAATTTAAAGGAGCGGGTCTCCTTGACAAGGAATGCCCATACACTAAGTGTATGGGCTGGCAAACATTTTGCCCTGTGGTGTACACCTCAACGTTTGCCATAAAAAGTATTTTACACCCAGCATAACCACCCACCCTTGTTAGGAATTCAACACTGGCTGTAGCAGCACAGAACACGTTAAACAGGGTGATCTAGTGGCGGTGGATGATGAGACGTGGAGGAAGGCCTAATTAAAAACTAGGCCCAATTTAATGGAGCGGGTCTCCTAGACATGGAATGCCCATACACTGGCTGGCAAACATTTCCCACTGGGGGTAGATATCAGCATAGTGTGTAAATTTTTTTTTAGGTGTATCTTAAACAACTTTCAAAACTGTAACGTGGTTCCCTATACAGTTGCTGCTGGGAAGGTGCAGGTTTTTAGTAAAAATATGGTGGACGAATCGTTGGATGAAGTGATCAGGAAAAGGGGCATAGTGATGACAGGAATGGGAAAGTACATGATTAATTACAGCAGTGGCTATGGTAGGTATGAGAAGCAGGATACAGCCTACAGTGATTCATCGTTTAGCCACCATCAATTACCAGAATCGTTTTCATGCCCGTCAGAAGATCGGTGTAACAGATGCGCGTTTGAGACTCGGCCTAAGAAATGCCCATCCAAAATATGTTGCCAAACACGCACTTTTCTGTAAATAGGGCAAAGTGCAACATGTTCGTGAGATGCTGAATTACAGAAAGCAGATCAGTGTCGGACGAAAAGCAAACAAACTGATGGATGCTCATGAAAAGCTAAGTTTAAAGATGAGTGCACCATCCGTAACTATAATCACACCAGTGGCACAAGCTTCTTCATCTTCACCCATACATATTACCAATGACATACAAATGTCCCTGTTGAAAATTATTTTTATAGTGTAACGAGCACTGTTAAAGGAATGCCACTAAACGTACATAATCACGACCCTTGGAAACACCAGATTTCCTCTTTACAAGATATGATGATGACTTTGAAATTTAACACATCCACACCAAGAAGATGAAAATCACAGCTGCATAAAATGTATAAAAAAGGCAGCGAATGTCTGGAAAATCATTTTTCTAGGGCTAAGTTACCCTATTACTAAAGTGGTACCGAATGATGCATACACAGATCTCATGTCTACTCAGCATGAAATGCTTGAAAGATGATGTATTCTGATTTGTCCATATCCACTTTTTGAAAGTGAGCAGAAAAGAAGGATGTTATAGCGGGAAGACGTGTGATTTGGGTCAGTAAGGAGGTGATGTCAGATACAGATAAGTAGATCTGCGTGTCATCGGTGTGGTGATGATATTTCAAACTGTGCCATTACATCAGCTGTCCCAGGCCGAAGGTGTAGATGGAGAAGATAAGGGGTCCTAGAACAGAGCCTTGGGGAACACAGAAAGACAGATGTCGAGGTGAGGAGGTGGTGTGGGAGAGGAAGACAATGAATGTCCCCCTAACAGTCTTCTTGTTTTTTAAAGACTCTGCCGATAACCCCAAAAAGGCCATTTGCTCCACCGGCCGGGCATGCCCACATCAGCAGGTGTAGCAAAACTACCCGCCTTACCACCACCAGCATGATCAAACACATGGCAGCAATGCACTGGACTTTGTTGGTTGAACACCAGGTTTGATGAACAGTGTCTGTGGATGATACTACTGCGTCTTCCACTGTTGTGCGTGTGCAATCCAATCCCCTGTCCATGGTACATGCAAAGATGCCTCCTGCCCTACATCTGTAGTTGCACACCAACTCAACTAGCAACATTAAGAATCACGTCCACATCCTTGTCCCAAATCAGTGTTCAGTTGTCCATACCCCAGTCCTTGGAACGCAAGCAGAAATATGCAGCCAACACCATAATACTAAATTCACACATTTCTCGTCTGTTTGCAATGGAAATGTTGTATTTTAGGCTTGTGGAAGACGGAAGCTTTCCGCAATCTGATGGCTGTGACCATAACAAGGTTCTCGGTCCCCACTCGCCACCATTTCTCCCAGTCTGTCGTAACAACATTGCACAAGCAAGCACGTGTCCCACAACATAACCCTGGCACTCAACAATGCTGTTACAGGGAAAGTGCACCTAACCACGGACATGTGGACAAGTGTTTGTGGGCAGGGACGGTACATCTCGCTGATGGCACACTGGGTTATGAGCCTGTCGACATTGGCAGATGATGTCACAGATGTATAGAGGAGACAGTTTCGGGAAGGCTTTGTATGTCATAGTTATGCTTTTGAACTGTAGCCTAAGGGCAATAGGAAGACAGTGAAGGGTCTGGCAGAGAGGAGAGGCAGGGGAATCACGAAGGGACAGTTGGATTACTCTGGCAGCAAAGTTTAGGATAGATTTGAGTGGTGCAAGAGTGTTAGAGGGGAGGCCAGAGAGAATAAGGTTACATTAGTCGACGCCGGGTTCATGAGGGCGTGCACAATTGTTTTTGAAGTTTCTTGGAATGTACGGATCCAGGAAATGTTTTTGAGTTGTAGAGTGCCAGAGGAGGCAAGGGCTTGGATATGTTGCTTGAAAGAGAGAGGCAGAGTTGAGGATCACCCCAAGGCCATGAACAACCGGGACTTTTTTTCACGGTGTGCCGTCCCGGCATTACACAGGCACGTGTCCCACAACATTACCCGTGCCATCCATAATGCTGTTACTTCAAACTCAACCTAACCCCAAACACGTTTACAAGTACTTGTGGTCAGGGATAGTACATGTCACTGAGGGTACACCGGGTTAACATAGTGGAAGCCGGGACCCACTCTGACCTTGGTATGGTGCACTTCCTTCCGACCCCCAGTATTGCGGGCCCTACGTAAATCTGGGTTGCCCCACAGTCTACAGCTCCTGCATCTCCTACTCCTCCTTCTCTTCCTATTCAGCCTCCATCTCCAAAAGTAGCACATCAGTCAAAAGCTGGAAGCACTGCAGCACTGACTCATCAAAGCGGCAAAAAGGCTGTGCTGAAGCTAATATGCTTAGGTGACAAAATACACAATGATGAAGATTTTTGGACAACTCGGAAAGAGCAGGCAGATCTGTGGCTGACACCGCTGACCCCACAACCAGGCATGGTTAAGTATGACAATGGTTGGAACCTGGTGGCTGCTCTGTGCCATGCCTGTCAAATGCGCTTAACCTCATAGGTCAACGTATTCTGAAAAGTGATACAATTGCCACATCTGCTAGAAAAATTACAATGCTCTGCATACCCATTTTAGAAAGTCAGCTACAGCTTCATCCGCCCTTGCTGTGCTTCAGCAGCGCTTGCAGCTTCTGACTCGCCGACTGGTGTTTGATGTCCACAGGCGTTGGAACTTTATACTGCACATGTTGGAAAGGATTTGTGAACTGAAGAGGGCATTTGGTGACTATTCTACCTGCATCAACAAGATTGTTGGTATTCAGTTTTGACTTCACACATAAGATCTCAGGATTGGAAATGGATGTCAGACATATGTAACATCCTCCAAAAGTTTCAAGAATCCAACAAGACAGTGAGCGTAAATAATGCCATCATTAACATCTCCTTCCTGCTTCTTTGTGTTCTAATCTGAATATTTATAGTTATTTATATAGCGCAAACATATTTACAGTTTAACCTTTTGAAAAACAACAGTTCTAAGTAACAGTGATAATACAATAATTAAACCAAATCAAACGACCCTGGTCATCATAGCTTACAATCTATACTAAGTAACAGCAATAAAAATAATACAATAATTATACAGAAATAAAATGACCCTGCTTGTGACAGCCTATTATCTACACTAAGTAACATCGATAACAATAATTAAACCCCCCAAAAAAAATCCTGCTTGTGACGACTTAAAATCTACAATGAGGTGGGGGAGATAAAAACTACAGGGTTGTATTTACAAATATATTGCAGAGGTTAGTCGAAAGTTGAGGAGGCCTGAGGACAAGTAGGAGGAGGAAGCATCATCAGTCATCCTCTTGGTGAGGACACGGAAGTATTGACTGTTAGCAGTCTTGCACGCATGACTGAGTTTATGTTCTGCTGTCTTTCCCGTCACCCTCATGTTCTCAAAATTTTGAGTGACGGGCAATCCTGGTGACACTTTTAGAACCACGCTACCAGGAGAACTTTCTATCTCTTTTTCCAGAGGCAAACAGGTGTACTAAAATGTTGGAGGACCAAAGAGCCCTTATTGCGGAATTATTAAAAAAATTTCCATATGAAAACTCTGGCAGCAGAGGTCACAGTTTTTTGGCCAAGCAAGGAGTACAGGTGAGAGAGACACAACTCCAATCCAGCAGAGGCAGTGAAACACTGGCAAAGTTCGGGGAGAGTTTTCTCAGACCCTCCCATCGCCCTGGCCCTGAGGCACCGTGGACTCTCACAAGGAGTGAAAAGTTTGTGAAAATGCTGAGGGAGTAACTTGGTGACCGTACCAATATCTTCTTTCATTCCTCTGTGCCTTATAATTATTGGTTATCCATGCTGAACATGTGGCATGACCTGGCTCTCTATACTGCGCATGTGCGCTGTACTCACGGTCAAGGAGCGCACGGCGCCTCGCTCTCTGGCAGTCACTGGTCACACGGTGCCTCGCTAAATGGCAGTGCCGATTTTAGTGACGGGAGCCAGTGGGAACAGTCCTTTGCAGCGCAAGTGCTCTAAGGACGGAGCACGGTGCTCAGCCTCCTATGTGCTGCTTATCCACGCCACAAATCTTTGATGTCTTGCCCGCTTTCTCTTAAGCTGGCCCCATGCCTCTAGGTCACCAGGTCTGTCTGCTGCATTTCTCCGCAGCGTCGATGCTACGGGTGCAATGTGCACTGCCCCCCTTGCTGCTCACAAGGTCACAGCTGGGGACTCCCTCCTGATTTTCTTTTTTTTCCCTCAACTTCCGGACAGGTTCCTTGTCTAAACACGACCCACCTTTCGATGTAATATATCCTGTGTGTTACGCTATTCCTTCCGCTGGGAAGCAGAGGACGCAGCCTTGACAGTTCCGGACACGGCGCAGCACAGGTACGCACAGCCTGGTCATCCTGACTCCGTACATATCTGGCAAATCAGTTCTTTAATGCAAGCAGCATAGAAGGCATGTACTTCCAATTTTCTACAGAAAATTGTACAGTACATACAGAACAGTTTCAATTTGAAGGACTTTGTGGCTCATATCATTCCACAAGATGACACTAGTCTCATACTTAATAAATTTGGTGGAAAATAATTTCCCCACTGATAGCTTGTTTATGTTTAGAGTTATGTTACATCATGTGTGTGATTAATTATTAATACCTATTTGGTTCACAAAATATTTATCTTTTTCTTCAAAGCTTTGGAATAGAATGTTGTAAGAGTTAAGGCAACTTGTTGAAGTGTGTATTACCTCAAATGTGAAACTACTTGTCAATTATCATCTTTACTATATCTTCATTCAGTGTGCGGCTAACCACCTCATTGATGTTATTGAGTTTCTTTGTCAAGAAAACAACAGCTACACCAATACCATGTGCTTTTCATATTTATTCATCATGCTGCAGAAGTAGAAATGAGATTAGGGACCTACATAACATCTGGTGACTGTAGTTAACATGACACTGTGCCAACACCCACAGAGGTACAGCTACCAAGTTGATATAGTTTGCGCACAGCTGAACAGAGCTGTCTGAAAAAAAAACCTTCAATAACATGTTTGATGGATTGTCTAGTGAAGACACCCATATAGTATTATTATTATTATTTAGTTATTTATATAGCACCATTAATTCCATGGTGCTGTACATGACAAGGGGTTACATACATAGTAATAGATATCATTTACCCCCAAAAAATCATAATGACAGACTGTAACAGAGGGGAGAGGACCTTGTCCTTGCAGACTTTCTACGGGAGAATGGGAAAGAGACAGAAGGTGGTGGGTGCGTCACCTCGGGTGGTGTAGAGGCAGCAGCTCGTGTGGTCATTTAGAAGTCACATCTAAGACCGCCATGCTCTCCAATTGACATCTCTGGAAATGCATCTGAAATGTCAAAATCTCTAGCTTCAGTTATAGAAAATGCATGGGCTTCTTTTAAACGTCAGCATCCAACCAGATCAGTGTTAGTAGGTGAGGGCTTGTCAGAATACTGCCCTGGAACAACAGGCTTCAGTAGTTGCGATTCCTGTCCCCATGATCTTTAACATTATCTTGCTATGGCTCTTCCAGGCATGGTTTCATCAAGAAGATTTAGCCTTCATAATACAGAGACAGAGTACAATACAGAGTACAACAAATCCTAAGCGTTCACCCTCTGCTCAGACTTTATATCTGTACAGTGACTGCCTCTAGGCTGAAGATGATGATGGTGGTAGTAGTTGGAGCATTTAACACAGTCATGAAGTTGCCATAACAACTTGAAACACAAATATTTTTACCGACATATACCACTCTAAACATTTTTTTTGGGGGGGATGCAAAAGAGTGCTGGACATAACGAGGGTGACACACTACCCAAAAAAGGGAATTTAGGCCTAAAATTTTGGACACACGGATGTATGAGGTGTGTCAGAGATAGACCCCACTGTAAAATGTGGCCTGTTTTTTTTTAAATAATCCAACATAGTGCTGTATATAAGTAGAATCATAGAATCATAGAATCATAGAATAGTAGAGTTGGAAGGGACCTCCTGGGCCATCTGGTCCAACCCCCTGCTCAAAGCAGGATTCTCTAAATCATCCCAGACAGATGTCTGTCCAGCCTCTGTTTGAAGACTTCCATTGAAGGAGAACTCACCGCCTCTCGTGGCAGCCTGTTCCACTCATTGATCACCCTAACTGTCAAAAAGTTTTTTCTAATATCTAATCTGTGTCTCCTCCCATTCAGTTTCATCCCATTGCTTCTAGTCTTTCCTTGTGCAAATGAGAATAAAGATGATCCTTCTACAATGTGACAGCCCTTGAGATATTTGTAGACAGCTATTAAGTCTCCTCTCAGTCTTCTTTTTTGCAAGCTAAACATTCCAAAATCCTGCAACCGTTCCTCGATAGGACATGGTTTGCAGACCGGTCACCATTCTGGTGGCTCTTCTCTGAACTTGCTCCAGTTTGTTGATGTCTTTTTTAAAATGTGGTGCCCAAAACTGGACACAGTATTCCAGATGAGGTCTGACCAAAGAGGAGTAGAGGGTAATAATGACCTCACGTGATCTAGACTGTATGCTTCTGTTGATACATCCTAGAATTGCATTTGCCTTTTTTGCTGCTGCATCACACTGTTAACTCATGTTCAGTCTGAGATCAATTAGTAGGAAAATGTAACGTAGCACTACTGTGATGGTGCACAAGTAGGTTCCCAACCCAATATAATGTATAGAAAACTTGGCACTCAACTTGATGATATTGTTAAATCCGTCTTTATTGCAGTCAAAGTATAAAGTGGAGACGTTTCGGTCCGAACATGGACCTTCATAAGTCTGACGGCAATATGAAACAGTAAAAGAAGTATATACAGTTTACATAGGAGATATAAACAAACAAAATAAATATAAAAATAAGGAAATAAATACAAAATGAGGACCATATAAGCTATAGTTAATATCACTAAGCATAAGAGAAGTAAAAAGTGATCAAAATGAAAAATGTGAAAGGAAGTTAGAGTACCTACCCGACTGCTAATAAAAGTTTGTATATATTTTTTCACTTTGAATGTGAATCGTGTAGGCTATATGCCTAAAAAAGAAAAAAGATTTTTTTGGAAAGCTAAAGGTATGTACAGTGCCAAGTATTTGGTATACTCGGTAGGAGGCATATTTACCTTAGAAAGAATCGTGGAATGTATCTTTCATTAAGGTGGAGAAAGAGATGAAATCTAAAGTAAAGAAACCATATCTTTATAATTGTGGAAAGGGTGACCTAAATGTAAATATATGAACAAAGGTGTACCTGTTTATCCAAATGGTAAAACTTATCGATCCAATAGGATTCTTAGTGTGCCTATGTATCTGTGGATATCTAGGAAAATTCCATGCGGAAAAAAATGAATATTGTCAGTTATGGAACAACATGGAAGCATATACTAATGTCCACAAAGGCTTATATCCCCGAGGTGGTTGATTTTAAGTATAGGTGCTCCGGTGATTCCCCTATTCTATGTTATTTATAGCACCACATGTAAATAGCACCATGCAGAGTTTACAGGTATTAAGCAATAGAGACTTACTTGGGGTAGCGCTGATCTCTTCCAGCATTGAGTCGATTATACTGAATTCATTACCCCAGAACAGGGGCACCTATACCAATAACTACCTTTTCCTAGGGCACCATCCTCCCATAAATCTAGTGCTCACTAGTATGAATTATTCTTATACTTATTTTTATTTATTTTTTTTCCGCATGGAATTTTCCTAGATATCCACAGATACATAGGCACACTAAGAATCCTATTGGATCGCTAAGTTTTACCATTTGGATAAACAGGTACACCTTTGTTCATATATTTACATTTAGGTCACCCTTTCCACAATTATAAAGATATGGTTTCTTTACTTTAGATTTCATCTCTTTCTCCACCTTAATGAAAGATACATTCCACGATTCTTTCTAAGGTAAATATGCCTCCTACCGAGTATACCAAATACTTGGCACTGTACATACCTTTAGCTTTCCAAAAAAATCTTTTTTCTTTTTTAGGCATATAGCCTACACGTTTCACATTCAAAGTGAAAAAATATATACAAACTTTTATTAGCAGTCGGGTAGGTACTCTAACTTCCTTTCACATTTTTCATTTTGATCACTTTTTATTTCTCTTATGCTTAGTGATATTAACTATAGCTTATATGGTCCTCATTTTGTATTTATTTCCTTATTTTTATATTTATTTTGTTTGTTTATATCTCCTATATAAACTGTATATACTTCTTTTACTGTTTCATATTGCCGTCAGACTGATGAAGGTCCATGTTCGGACCGAAACGTCTCCACTTTATACTTTGACTGCAATAAAGACGGATTTAACAATATCATCAAGTTGAGTGCCAAGTTTTCTATACATGAGATCAATTAGTATACCCAAGTCTTTTTCACATGTGCTGTTACTTAGCCCTATTCCTCCCATTTTGTATATGCTTTTTTCATCTTTATTGCCCAGATGTAGTACTTTGCATTTTTCCCTGTTAAAATCCATTCTGTTAGTTGCTGCCCACTGCTCCAGTTTATTTATATCTTTTTGAATCCTCTCTCTCTCTTCTCTAGTATTAGCTACCCCTCCTAGCTTTGTGTCATCAGCAAATTTGATCAGTTTACCCTCAATTCCTTCACTAAATCATTGATAAAGATGTTGAACAATACAGGGCCCAAAACAGAGCCTTGTGGTACCCCACTTGATACATTCTTCCAACTGGATGTGCAGCCATTTACGACCACTCTTTGGGTCTGATCACTAAGCCAGTTATGAATCCACCTAACAGTTGCCTTGTCCATTCCATACTTAGTCTTTTTTTCAATAAGGATTGTGTGAGATACTTTGTCAAATGCTTTGCTGAAGTCAAGATATACTATATCTACAGCATTTCCCTTATCCACCCAGTCAGTGATTCTGTCATAAAAGGAAATTAAGTTAGTCTGACATGACTTATTAGTTACAAACCCATGCTGACTCTGTTTAATCACTTCATTCTTATCCAGGTACTTGCATACATGTTCTTTAATAATTTGTTCAAAGATCTTTCCTGGTATAGAAGTCAGACTCACCGGCCTGTAGTTCCCTGGGTCCACCTTCTTCCCCTTTTTGAAGATAGGAACAACTTTGCTCTTCTCCAGTCTTCTTGGACTTCTCCTGTTCTCCAAGAATTTTCAAAGATTATGGACAGTGGTTCAAGAATTTCTTCTGCTATCTCCTTCAGTACTCTGGGTGTAATTCATCTGGACCTGGAGACTTGAATTCATTTAGGTTAGCTAAGTGTTTCCTCACTGTCTTTCTGTTTATAGATATCCTGGATTCTTCTATTCCTTTAATAGGACAGTGAAGATCAGTTGATGTTACATTTCCTTTCTGAGAGAAAACAGATAAAAAATAGGAATTTAACAGTTCAGCCTTCTCAACATCCTGTCTTACCATTTCATCATTTTCATCCTGTAAAAATCCTATAGCATCTTTGACTTTTCTTTTACTTTTGAATAATCCCCAAAATCCTTTTTTTTTGCTTTTGATGTCACTTGCAAGCCTTAATTCATTGTCAGCTTTAGATAATCTGATTTGTGCCCTGCATGTTCTGCAGACGGCATTATATTCTTCTTTAGATATGCCTCCCTCTTTCCATTTGATAAACATTTCTTTCTTCCTTTTTAGCATGTGTTTAAGTTCTGTGTTCATCCATCCTGGTTTCCTTAAATGCTTCCCATTCTTCAATCTTTTCGGAATTGTTAACAATTGTGCTTTGAGAATCTCATTTTTCAAGATTTTCCATCCTTCCTGGACATTTTTGTCCTTAAGGATACCCAGCCATTGGATCCCTCCAATTCTCTTTCTGAGTCCCTTAAAATCTGCCTTTCTGAAATCTAACCTTGATGTCTGAGTCTTCACAGGTCTTCCTCCTCTTGTTATCCAAAAATTCTAAAATAGCATGGTCACTACCTCCTAGGGTCCCAGCCACTCTTACCTCCTCAACCATTTCTTCCCTGTTTATAAGGAATAGATCCAAAGTAGCAGATCCCCTTGTTTTCTCCTCTACCTTTTGGAAGATAAAGTTGTCAGCAAGAGAGGATAAGAATTTCCTTGACCTGTTAGTTTTGCCTGAGAGAGATTCCCAACAAATGTCTGGATAGTTGAAATCTCCCATGACCACTATGTCATATTTTTTGGAGAACTTGGCCATTTGATGCATAAAGAGTTCATCCATATCTTCAGCTTGCATAGGCGGCCTTGTAGTAAATGCCTACAATTGTGTCCTTTCCATTGTTCTGTCCTTGTATTCTTACCCAAACAGTTTCCACAGAACTCCCAGACTCTGAAGCGTCAATCTCTGTGCAGATATACGCTTTTCTAACATACAATGCGACACCTCCTCCTCGTTTATACTGTACTGTGACACCAAGGACAAAAAAAGGAAACCGCCTTAACTGGCCAAACTTTGAGCACGCACAGATATGAGTTGGCACTGAGATAACAGTACGACAAATGTGTGGCCTATATTTTTTTTTATTTTTTGCGAAACACTGCTGTATGTAAGTACAGTGGAACCCAGGACAAAAACAAAACTGCCGTAAACTGGCCAAACTTTGAGCACACACAGTTATGAGCTGCCACGGAGATCCTAGCACGACAAATGTGTGGCCTGTTTTTTTTTTTTTTTTGCAAAATACTGCTGTATATAAGTACAGTGACACCCAGGACAACAAAAAAGAAAACTGCGATAAACTGGCCAAACTTTGAGCACGCACAGATATGAGCTGCCTCGGAGATACCAGTACGACAAATGTGTGCCCTGCTTTTTTTTATTTTTGGGCTAACTAGTGCTGTATATCAGTACTGTGACACCCAGGACAAAAAAGGAAAACCGCTAACACTGGCCAAACTTCGAGCAAGCACAGATATCAGCTGGCACAGCGATACCACTTACAACAAATGTGTGCCCTGTATTTTTTTATTTTTTTGCAAAATACTGCTGTATATAAGTACTGTGACACCCAGGATAAAAACAAAGAAAACTGTCGTAAACTGCCAAAACTTTGAGCAAACACAGATATGAGCTGCCACGGAGATACCAGTACAACAAATGTGTGACCTGTATTTTTTTTATTTTTTGGTGAAATACTGCTATATATAAATACAGTGACACCCTGGACAAAAAAAAGAAAACTGGTATAAACTGGCCGAACTGAGCACACAAAGATATGAGCTGCCACGGAGATACCAAATATGACAAATGTGTGCCTTTTTTTTTTATTTTTGGGCTAACTATTGTTGTTTATCAGTACTGTGACACCCAGGATAAAAAAAGGAAAACCGGCATACACTGGCCAAACTTTGAGCACGCACAAATATAAGCTGGCACGGCGATACCACTACAACAAATGTGTTTTTTTTTCTTTTTTTGGGGGTAAATACTGCTGTATATAAGTACAGTGACGCCCAAGACAAAAAAAAGGAAACCGCCGTAAACGGCAAACTTTGAGCACTCAGAGATGTGAGCTGGCACGGAGATACCACATCAAAAAATGTGTGGCCTGTATTCCAATTACACCTGGGGCTAGGTATATACGGCCAATATATCATACAGGTAGCAGCAGTAGCACCAGAACACAGGAAGGGAATGGACCCTCTTGATGTATGCAATGATCTATATACACACATACAGTGACTGCAGGCCTTACACTGATGTGTATAGAGCAGTGTACACTACCCTGCCTACCTAACCCTGGAACCTATATACTCCGGAATTAGTCCTTAGAAGGTCTATTGGTTTAGCTTGATTTGAGTAGTTTAGGACTCACAGACCCCACACTGACTAAGAAATCCCCAAATCTGACCCTATCTCGGCAGCAGCTCTCCGTACACTATCTCAATCCGGAGCTGAATGCGGCGAGCAGGGTGGCATCCGGTCTCTTATACCCCTGATGATGCTGTGTGACCAGCCAATCACTGCATGACCACAACAAAGATGGCTGCGGCATTTCACTGCCTGGCAGACAATACATGTATCGTGATTGGGTCTGTAAAGTCCGCCAAAAAAGCTGGGTGGAGACTCGAGTTCCCGCCGAGTAATCCCGGAAATGCTCGGTGCTCGCCGAGTACACCGTGTACCGTGAAACTCAGGAGAGTAACGAGTTCGCTCATCACTAGTTGACACCCACAGTAGAGCATAAGGCAAAATGCTAATCTAATCTAATAGCTATAGCAATCTGACAATGCTCCTCTTTTCACAGTCCTTGTGGCACTTTACCAACATACTCCACTTGATATGTTCCTGTTCCCCTCTATCCTCTCCTATAAAATATTGCCTTCACACTGTTCTCCCTCATTAAATATAATAGGGAACAAGCACTTTAATGGTTTTTTCAAGCTTGCTGTACATTTAAAAAACTGTTTGGTGCCCTAGACAAGTTTCCATATTGCGGTGGCGAAGTCCACACCTGAGAGACCCCTCAAATCACTGACTCAGTAAAGATAGTCATCTCATCTCATGGCAGAAACTGCTGTGCCCCACAGCCCTCCACACAGTATGACTCCACAATGCCCCCCACATAGTATGATTCCCCCAGTCACTTCACCTGAGTGATGCTTCTACAGCCCTCCTCACAGTATAATAGCACAAGCACAGTATGATGCTTCCACAGTATGCTGCCTCCATAAAATGATGGATCCCACAGCCCCCACACAGCATGATGGTCCCCACAAAGTGTAATGCCTCCACAGATTACAACACAGTTTTATGTCTGCTATAGTGTTGAGCATTCCGATACTGCAAATATCGGGTATCGGCCAATATTCGCTGTATCGGAATTCCGATTCCGAGTTCCGATATTTTCGTCATATCGGATACCGGAATCGTAATTGTCCCGTCACTGTCAGTGTCCGTCGGTCGGGTCTGTCAGGAGTCAGCGGCACTTACCTGGCAGAAGATCCCCGGTGGTCACGTCCTGGACTGCTTGATGGCCGCCATCCTCTTCTCCCTGGCGGTCACGTGCAGTTTCTCGCGATAACTGCAGTGACTGCCGGGTAATCGCGGCCGTAAAGCAGTCCGATGACGTCAACGCCGGGGAAGCAGGTAATCAGCTGTGCTGCGTCGGGATGTTAGGTCCTGCCTGGCATTCCGATGTAGCAGAGCTGGATCGTCGTGGGACTCTCGTTACTATGGACTGCGTCGGACAGGTGGTATACTGTTGTTTTTTTTTTTTTCTTTTTTTACAGGAGATCGATGGTGTCGCAGGAATGAGAGTAATAAAAGAAATGAAAACTGTGTTGTCTCTTTTATTTCATTAAAATACTTTTTTCTGGCTGTGTCTTTTTTAAAACATTTAAAAACTTTGGGATTAATAATGGATCGGTGTCTTATTGACACCGATCCATTATTAACCGGGCTTATTGTCACCGTGCAATCAACGGTGACATTAACCCCTTATTACCCCCGCTTGCCACCGCTACAGGGCAAGTGGGAAGAGCCGGGTAAAGTGCCACAATTGGCACATCTTTTGATGCGCCAAATGTGGGGCTGCTGTAGCCTGGTATTATCAGGCTGTTGAGGGCCAAAATCCATGGGCCTTGACAGTCTTTTAATACCAGGCCGCAGCAGTCTGCATTTTACTTGGCTGGTTAACAAAAATAGGGGGGATCCCCACGCCATTTTTTTTTTCGAGGGATCCCCTATTTTTGTTAACCAGCTAAGCTAAGCAGACTGCTGTGGCCTGGTATTATCAGGCTTGCAAGGTCCATGGATATTGGATCCTTAACAGCCTGAAAAACCAGGCCTCAGCAGTCTGCTTCATCTGGCTGGTTAACAAAAATAGGGGAGACCCTACGCCATTTTTTTTCGAGGGGGTCCCCTATTTTTGTTAACCAGCCTAGATAAGCAGACTGCTGTGGCCTGGTATTATCAGGCTGGCAAGGTTCATGGATCTTGGCTCCTTAACAGCCTGAAAATCCAGGCCTCAGCAGTCTGCTTCATCTGGCTGGTTAACAAAAATAGGGGGGACCCCACACCATTTTTTTTTCGAAGGGAACCCCTATTTTTGTTAATCAGTTCCCTCTGACGTCACTGATGGTGTCCCTGGCTGACCTAAAGTGGAAAGCAATCAATTAAGCTTTCCACTTCCTCTCCTGTCAGCCAGGAGAAGAGCTCATTCATTCGGGGGTTTACTGTGAGGCTGCAGCATGAGGGCTCATACTCACTGGCTGGAAAAAAATCGGTCCGTTTTCTGCAGGGAAAAAACGGTACAATTGTTGTAAAAAGGCATGCGATTTGCATGCGATTTTAAATTGCACCATGCGTTTTCCATCAGTTTTCCATCTGTATGCAATGCGATTTTAACATGACGTTTTACATAGAGCAGTTATCTCTATGTAAAAAGTCATGTAAAAATCACATTGTCAAAAAAAATGTACACAAAAAACAAATAATTATATATATATATATATATATATATATATATAGGTTATACACTTCTACATAGTATAATAGCCGCTAATTCGTCCCTGTCTATACTGTAAAATCACACTGACAGCTTTAATAAAGAATAGAAACAATACATATACACACATAGAATACAATATATATATATATATATATATATATATATCATTGTGACATATATATATATATATACATATATATATATATACATATATTTATAGTTCATACACTTCTACATACTGTAATAGCCGCTAATTCAATTGCTGGCTTTTGTGAAATCACAGAAGCTGACATGAAATTATACATTGTTTAGACACAGTTAACCATGTCATTTCATGTATTTTGATATATGGTTTGAACTTACAATTACATAAGTGTATGTGTGCAAAATTTCAGACATGTAGGGGTTAATTAAAGGTGTAAATTCGTTGAAAAAAAATGCGTGGGCTCCCGCTGTATTTTCTCCACCAGACAGACAAAGCAAGCGAGTGGGGGCAGATAATAATAGCCTAGGGAGGGTACATTTTTTTGTGCCCCCCCTGGCTACTAACATCTGCCCCCAGACACCCCAGAAAGGGCAAATCTCTAATTAGATTAGCCCTTTCTGGCACTTTGCCCGTCTATTCCCATTGCCCTGTAGCGGTGGCGATTGGGTTAATAAGGGGTTAAAGCCACCTTGCAATTGAAAGGTGACTTTAAGCCAGGTTAATAATTGAGAGCTGTCAATTAGACAACTATCAATTATTAATCCTATTGTATGAAAGAAAAATCAAACACACACACTTTAATAAAAAAGAAGTTTAACCCCTCTCTGCCATCAGACGTACTATTCCGTCCATGTGACCCTGGACCTAATTCCCATGGACGGAATAGTACGTCATGGGCGATCATGTTATGTTACGGTAGCTGAGGAGTGCAGGTAAAAAAGGAAATACACCAGAGCAGTTGGAATCTATGAGATTGCAGTACCCTGACTAACCACCGCAACTAGAGGCAGCCGCGGAGCGCTCCCACGATGGTCCCAGACGCCTCGTCACAGCCTGAGAAACTAACTACACCTAAAGATAGAAATAGGAAAGCTATCTGCCCCGGAGCAGAACCCCAAAGATAATAGAAAGCCCCCAAACATGTAATGGCGGTTAGACAAGAGGAAATACTGACACAGAAAGAAAATAGTATGAGCAAACGCTGGGGCCCAAACTATCTAAATAGAAAAGGACAGGAAGGGTACTTACTGCAATCCCAGAAAACCCTGAAAAACACCAACTCTACTAATTTCAAAATCACCTGAGATCACACGACCTCTACCACCTAAATTAGTTCTCTGGTGTAACAAAAACAGCAGCCACTGAAAAAACTGTAAAAAGCAAAAGTACAAAACACAGTGGCTGGACTAAACTGAGAGGGCAAAAGCCCCCGGAGGGGACCCAGAAGGCCCCCACAGAAGTGCAGGACAAAATGCAAAAATATAGCAAAAACAAAAAATAAGAAATTGTCTTATCTGATAGCAGGAGATGCAGACACGACACAGCAGGCTACAAGGGAAACTGGAAAGAAGGATTCAGACCAGAACAATTGATCACCGGCAACCCTGATGGGAAAATGATTCCCTTAAATAAGACCAATCAGTAACACCTGATTCCCAATCCTCACTAGTACCGCTAGTAACCACCAGAGGGAGCCTCTGCTCAGAACTCATCTCAAACCCATTCACAACACGATCAGCTGCGCTCCCGGGGGAGCGCAGCTGATCGCCGCCGGGTGTCAGCTGATTATCACAGCTGACACCCGTGACTGTGTGTCAGGAGCGGTCACGGACCGCTCCCGGCACATTAACCCTTGGCACACCGCGATCAAACATGATCGCGGTGTACCCGGGGGCACAGGGGAGGATCGCGCAGCGGGGGCTCCCTGCGTGCTCCCCTGAGACCCTCAGAGCAGCGCGATGTGTCGCGCTGTTCCGAGGGTCCGTCCTCCCTCCAGGTCCCCGGATCCAAGATGGCGCCGGGGTCCTGCAGGGAGGCGGCTTCCTCAGTGCCTGCTGAGAGCAGGCGCTGGGGAAGCCTGCAGCAGTGCCAGAGCGATCGCTGGTGTGACAGAGTGCTGTGCACACTGTCACACCAGCGATCTGCTAAAATACAGTGATGTCCCACCCTGGGACAAAGTAAAAAAGTAAAAAAAGTAAAAATAAAAAGTGTAAAAAAAAATCATAAAAAAAAAAAAAAATATTCCCCAATAAATTCATTTTTTCCTGTAAATAAAAAAAACAAAACAATAAAAGTACACATATTTGGTATTGCCACGTCCGTAACGACCCCCCCTATAAAACTGTCCTACTAGTTAACCCCTTTAGTGAACCCCTTAAAAAAAAAAAAAAAAACGAAGCAAAAAATCAATGCTTTATCATCATACCGCCGAACAAAAAGTGAAATAACACGCGATCAAAAAGACCGATATAAATAAACATAATACCACTGAAAACGTCATCTTGTCCCGCAAAAAACGAGCCATCACACAGCATCATGAGCGAAAAAATAAAAAAGTTATAGCTCGCAGAATAAAGCGATGCAAAAATAATGATTTTTTATATAAAATTGTTTTCATTCTATAAAAGCGCCAAAACCTAAAAAAATGATATAAATGAGGTATCGCCGTAATCGTACTGACCCGAAGAATAAAACTGCTTTATCAATTTTACCACACGCGGAACGGTATAAACGCCTCCCCAAAAGAAATTCATGAATTGCTGATTTTTGTTCATTCTAACCACCCAAAAATCGAAATAAAAAGCGATCAAAAAACGCCACGTGCTTATAAATGGTACAAATAAAAACATCAACTCGTCCCGCAAGAAATAAGACCTCACATGACTCTGTGGGCCAAAATATGCAAAAATTATAGCTCTCAAAATGTGGTGATGCAAAAAACTATTTTTTGCAATAAAAAGCGTCTTTTAGCGTGACAGCTGCCAATCACAAAAACCCGCTATAAATAGTAAATCAAACCCCCTTTATCACCCCCTTAGTTAGGGAAAAATAATAAAATTAAAAAAATGTATTTATTTCCATTTTCCCGTTAGGGTTAGGGTTGCGGCTAAAGTTAGGGTTAGGGTTGGCGCTAACGTTAGGATTAGGGTTGGGATTAGGGTTATGGGTGTGTTAGGGTTAGGTTTGTGGTTAGGGTTGGGACTAGGGTTATTGGTGTTTGGGGTTAGGGTTGGAGTTAGAATTGGGGGGTTTCTGCTGTTTAGGCACATCAGGAGCTCTCGAAATGTGACATGGGTCTGATCTCAATTCCAGCCAATTCTGCGTTGAAAAATCAAATGGTGCTCCTTCACTTCTGAGCTCTGCCATGCGCCCAAACAGTAGTTTACCCCACATATGGGGTATCAGCATACTCTGGACCCCAAGAGTTATTGTGCAATTTGGCCTATTTCTCCTGTTACCCTTGGGAAAATAAAAAACTGGGGGCGACAAAATCATTTTTGTAAAAAAAAAAAATGATTTTTTTGTTTTTACGGCTGTATGTTATAAAACTTCTGTGAAGTACTTGGGGCTTCATAGCGCTCACCACACTTCTAGATAAGTTCCTTGTGGGTCTATTTTCCAAAATGGGGTCACTTGTGGGGGGTTTCCACTGTTTAGGCGCATCAGGGCTCTCCAAATGCGACATGACGCCCCCAGACCATTCCATCAAAGTCTGCAATCCAAAACGTCACTACTTCCCTTCCGAGCCCCGACGTGTGCCCATACAGTAGTTTTCTCCCACATATTGGGTATCAGCGTACTCAGGACAATTTGGACAACAACTTTTGGGGTCCAATTTCTCCTGTTACCCTTGTGAAAATAAAATATTGGGGCGAAAAAATCATTTTTGTAAAAAAAAAAAGGATTTTTTATTTTTACGGCTGTACGTTATAAACTTCTGTGAAGCACTTCGGGGTTCAAAGTGCTCACCACACATCTAGATAAGTTCCTTGTGGGGTCTATTTTCCAAAATGGGGTCACTTGTGGGGGTTTCCACTGTTTAGGCGCATCAGGGCTCTCCAAATGCGACATGACTCCCCCAGACCATTCCATCAAAGTCTGCAATCCAAAACGTCACTACTTCCCTTCCGAGCCCCGACGTGCGCCCATACAGTAGTTTACTCCCACATATTGGGTATCAGCGTACTCAAGAAAAATTGTACAACAACTTTTGGGGTCCAATTTCTCCTGTTACCCTTGTGAAAATAAAATATTGGGGGCAAAAAAAATCATTTTGTAAAAAAAAAAGGATTTTTTATTTTTACGGCTGTACGTTATAAACTTCTGTGAAGCACTTCGGGTTCAAAGTGCTCACCACACATCTAGATAAGTTCCTTGTGGGGTCTATTTTCCAAAATGGGGTCATTGTGGGGGGTTTCCACTGTTTAGGCGATCAGGGCTCTCCAAAACGACATGGCATCCAGCCATTCTGCGTTGAAAGTCAAACGCGCTCCTTCCCTTCCAAACTCCATGCCCCAAACAGTGTTTACCCCACATATGGGTATCAGCCACTCAGGACAAATTGCACAAAACTTTTGGAGTCTCTGTTTCCCTTGGAAAATAAAATATTGGGGTGAAAAGATCATTTTTGTGGAAAAAAATATAATTTTTTTATTTTACGGCTCTACGTTATAAATTGTGTGAAGCACTTGGGGTTCAAATTGCTCACCAAAGATCTAGATAAGTTCCTTAGGGGTCTAGTTTCCCAAATGGGGTCACTTTGTGGGGGGTTTCCACTGTTTAGGCACATCAGGGGCTCTCCAAATCAACATGGCGTCAATCCATTCCAGCCAATTTTGGTTGAAAAAGTAAGTCAAATAGTGCTCCTTCCATTCCGAGCTCTGCCATGCGCCCAAACAGTGGTTCCCCCCCACATATGGGGTATCAGCGTACTCAGGACAAATTGGACAACAAATTTTGTGGTCCAATTTCTCCTGTTACCTATGGGAAAAAAAAAAATTAGTGACTAAGAGATAATTTTTGTGGGAAAAAATAGATTTTTTATTTTCATGCCCGGGCATTATAAACTTGTGTGAAGCACTTGGGGGTTCAAAGTGCTCACCAAAGATCTAGATAAGTTCCTTAGGGGTCTAGCTTCCAAAATGTGGTCACTTGTGGGGGGTTTCCACTGTTTAGGCTCATCTGGGGCACTACAAACGGAACATGACCCCCATCAATGTTTGCATTCCAAAACGTTACTGCTTCTTTTCCAAGCCCTGCCGTGCGCCCAAACAGTTCCCCCCCCACATATGGGGTATCAGCGTACTCAGGACAAATTGGACAACAAGTTTTGGGGTCCAATTTCCTTGGGAAAAATCAAAAATTTGGGACTAAAAAATCATTTTTGTGGAAAATTGTTTTTTTTTTTTTTCACACCCAGGCATTATAAACTTTTGTGAAACACTTTGGGGTTCAAAGTGCTCACAACAGATCTAGATAAGTTCCTTAGGGGGTCTAGTTTCCAAAATGGTGTCACTTGTGGGGGGTTTCCACTGTTTAGGCGTATCAGGGGCTCTCCAAACACGACATGGCGTCCAATCTCAATTCCAGCCAATTTTAGTTTGAAAAAGTCAAACGGCGCTCCTTCCCTAAAGAGCTCTGCCGTGTGCCCAAACAGTGGTTTTCCCCCACATATGGGGTATTGGCGTACTCAGGAGAAATTGCACAACAACTTTATCTGTCCATTTTCTCCTTTTACCCTTGTGAAAATAAAAAAAAGTTTGTAAAAGATCATTTTTGTGGCTAAAAAGTTAAATATTAATTTTTTCCATCCACGTTGCTTCAGCTCCTGTGAAGCACCTGAAGGGTTAATAAACTTCTTGAATGTAGTTTTGAGTACCTTGAGGGTGCAGTTTTTATAATGGTGTCACTTTTGGGTATTTTCTGCCATATAGACCCGTCAAAGTGACTTCAAATGTGAGGTGGTCCCTAAAAAAATGGCTTTGTAAATTTTGTTGTAAAAATGAGAAATCACTGGTCAACTTTTAACCCTTCTAATTTCCTAACAAAGAAAAATTTTGGTTCCAAAATTGTGCTGATGTAAAGTAGACATGTGGGAAATGTTATTTATTAACTATTTTGTGTGACATATTTCTCTGTTTTAAGGGAAAAATTCAAAGTTTGGAAATTGCAAAATTTTTAAAATTTTCGCCATATTTGCGTTTTTTTCAAAAATAAACGCAAGTTATATCGAAGAAATTTTACCACTAACATGAAGTACAATATGTCACGAGAAAACAATCTCAGAATCGCGAAGATCCGTTGAAGCGTTCCAGAGTTATAACCTCATAAAGAGACAGTGGTCAGAATTGTAAAAATTGGCCCGGTCATTAACGTGCAAACCACCCTTGGGGGTGAAGGGGTTAATGAAACAATCACACAGTTTTTGACCATATTTTATTTTCCTGCTAAAACCATTTCCTGTAAGAAAAATAAAATAAAAAAGCAAAATTATTCTTACCAATCCGATGCACAGTCAGGTCCCACGCTGTAATCCATAAGAAAGGGTTAACAGGTTACAGATAGCAGAGAGCTAATGCTTCCTACTGAGCTGTAACACCCTGAATGAATAACTTCCTCTCCCAGCGAAAGGAGAGCAAGTGATTAATGAGTGGAGCTTAATTGATTTATTGCCACTTTCACTTCAGTGACCTGACCTAAAGTGAAAGTGGGACGCAATCAATTAAGCTTCATTCATTAATCACATCCTCTCCTTTCGCTGGGAGAGGAAGTTATTCATTCAGGAGCTTTCAGCTGAGCAGGCATTACTTGCACTGCTTGGCTCAAAGCTAGTTAACCCTTTGTGAAGGATTACATCGTGGGACGTGACAGATCGCCAGATAGGTAAGAATAATGTTGTTTTATTATTTTTTCTTTATTATAGGAGATCAAGGGCTTCGCACGGATTAAGAGTAAAATAAAAGATGGTCAAAAAAATGTGTTTTTATTTCATTAAAATTATTTATTCTTAAAGTGTGTGTGTTTTTTTATTTACTTCAATAGGATTAATAATTGATAGTTGTCTAATTGACAGCTCTCAATTATTAACCTGGCTTAAAGTGACCTTTCAATTGCAAGGTGGCTTTAACCCCTTATTAACCCATTTGCCACCGCTACAGGGCAATGAGAATAGACGGGCAAAGTGCCAGAAAGGGCTAATCTAATTAGAGATTTGCCCTTTCTGGGGTGTCTGGGGGCAGATGTTAGTAGCCAGGGGGGCACAAAAAAAATGTACCCTCCCTAGGCTATTATTATCTGCCCCCACTCGCTTGCTTTGTCTGTCTGGTGGAGAAAATACAGCGGGAGCCCACGCATTTTTTTTCAACGAATTTACACCTTTAATTAACCCCTACATGTCTGAAATTTTGCACACATACACTTATGTAATTGTAAGTTCAAACCATATATCAAAATACATGAAATGACATGGTAACTGTGTCTAAACAATGTATCATTTCATGTCAGCTTTTGTGATTTCACAAAAGCCGGCAATTGAATTAGCAGCTATTACAGTATGTAGAAGTGTATGAACTATAAATATATGTATATATATATATGTCACAATGACATTATATATACAGTGCCTACAAGTAGTATTCAACCCCCTGCAGATTTAGCTGGTTGACACATGCGGAATTAACTTGGCATTGTGACATTTGTACTGTAGATGAGCCTGGAAGTGGGAAATGAACTGCAGGAAATTTTTTTTTATAATTTATTTATTTTTTTTTTTTAAAAAACGTTAAAAGTTAGTTCAGAGTGTCATTTATTATTCAACCCCTCAAACCACAAGAATTCTGTTTGGTCCCCCTAAAGTATTAAGAAGTAGTTGAGGCACCAAGAATAATGAGCTTCACATGTGTGGATTAATGATCTCTTTTGCCAGCCTTTTCTGACTATTTAAGACCCTCCCCAAACTTGTGAACAGCACTCATACATGGTCAACATGGGAAAGACAAAGGAGCATTCCAAGGCCATCAGAGACAAGATCGTGGAGGGTCACAAGGCTGGCAAGGGGTACAAAACCCTTTCCAAGGAGTTGGGCCTACCTGTCTCCACTGTTGGGAGCGTCATCCGTAAGTGGAAGGCTTATGGAACTACTGTTAGCCTTCCACGGCCTGGACAGCCTTTGAAAGTTTCCTCCCGTGCCGAGGCCAGGCTTTTACCGAAGAGTCAAGACTAACCCAAGGACAACAAGGAAGGAGCTCCGGGAAGATCTCATGGCAGTGGGGACATTGGTTTCAGTCAGTACCATAAGTAACGTACTCCACCGCAATGGTCTCCGTTCCAGACGAGCCCATAAAGTACCTTTACTTTCAAAGCGTCATGTCAAGGCTCGTCTACAGTTTGCTCATGATCACTTGGAGGACTCTGAGACAGACTGGTTCAAGGTTCTATGGTCTGATGAGACCAAGATCGAGATCTTTGGTGCCAACCACACACTGACGTTTGGAGACTGGATGGCACTGCATACGACCCCAAGAATACCATCCCTACAGTCAAGAATGGTGGTGGCAGCATCATGCTGTGGGGCTGTTTCTCAGCCAAGGGGCCTGGCCATTTGGTCCGCATCCATGGGAGGATGGATAGCACGGCCTACCTGGAGATTTTGGCCAAGAACCTCCGCTCCTTCATCAAGGATCTTAAGATGGGTCGTAATTTCATCTTCCAACAAGACAACGACCCAAAGCACACAGCCAAGAAAACCAAGGCCTGGTTCAAGAGGAAAAAAGTCAAGGTGTTGGAGTGGCCTAGTCAGTCTCCTGACCTTAACCCAATTGAAAACTTGTGGAAGGAGCTCAAGATTAAAGTCCACATGAGACACCCAAAGAACCTAGATAACTTGGAGAAGATCTGAATGGAGGAGTGGGCCAAGATAACTCCACAGACCTGTGCGGGCCTGATCAGGTCTTATAAAAGACGATTATTAGCTGTAATTGCAAACAAGGGTTATTCCACAAAATATTAAACATAGGGGTTGTATATTAATTGACCCACACTTTTATGTTTAAAATTTGTTAAAATTCAACTGAGCAACATAACTTTTTGGTTTGTAAGATTTATGCTTCTGTTAATAAATCCTACTCTCGTTTGCAGTTTGAAGGCTCTAACTTATTTGCATCTTATCAAAACAGCTAAATCTGCAGGGGTTGAATACTACTTGTAAGCACTGTATGTATTCTATGTGTGTATATGTATTGTTTCTATTCTTTATTAAAGCTGTCAGTGTGATTTTACAGTATAGCCAGGATGAATTAGCGGCTATTATACTATGTAGAAGTGTATGACCTATATATATATATATATATATATATAATATATATATATATATAATATATATAATTATTTGCTTTTTGTGTACATTTTTTTTTGACAATGTGATTTTTACATGACTTTTTACATAGAGATATCTGCTCTATGTAAAACTTACATGTTAAAATCGCATTGCATACAGATGGAAAACTGATGGAAAACGCATGGTGCAATTTAAAATCGCATGCAAATCGCATGCCTTTTTACAACAATTGTACCGTTTTTTCCCTGCAGAAAACGGACCGATTTTTTTTCCAGCCAGTGAGTTTGAGCCCTTTCTGATGGATTACACCGTGGGACCTGACTGTGCATGGGATAGGTAAGAATAATTTTGCTTTTTTATTTTATTTTTATTACAGGAAATGGTTTTTGAAGTAAAATAAAAGATGGTCAAAAACATGTCTTTATTTCATTAAACTTCTTTTTTATTAAAGTGGTTGTGTTTTATTTTTATTTCATGCAATAGGATTAATAATTGATAGTTGTCTAATTGACAGCTCTCAATTATTAACCTGGCTTAAGGTCACCTTTCAATAGCAAGGTGGCTTTAACCCCTTATTAACCCATTCGCCACCGCTACAGGGCAATGGGAATAGACGGGCAAAGTGCCAGAAAGGGCGAATCTAATTATAGATTTGTCTTTTCTGGGGTGTCTGGGGGCAGATGTTAGTAGCCGGGGGGGCCAAAAATGATGGTCCCTCTCTGGGCTATTATTATCTGCCCCCACTCACTGGCTTTGTCTGGTTGAGAAAATAGGGCGGGAGCCCACGCATTTTTTTTCAACAATTTTACACCTCATATATATATATACATGTCATTGAATTTGTGACACACATATATATATAATATAATATATATATATATTTATAGTTCATACACTTCTACATAGTATAATAGCCGCTAATTCAATTGCCGGCTTTTGTGAAAATGCAGAGCCCGACATGAAATGACACATGGTTTACATAGAGTTAACCATGTCATTTCAAGTTGTTTGATATATTGTTTTCACTAACAATTACATGAGTGTATGTGTGCAAAATTTCACACCTGTAGGGGTTAATTAAAGGTGTAAATTCGTAGCAAAAAAGTCCATTTTTTTTACAACGAATTTACACCTTTAATTAACCCCTGACAGGTGTGAAATTTTGCACACATATACTCATGTAATTGTTTGTGAAAATCAGATATCAAACTACATGAAAAGACATTGTTAACTCTATGTAAACCATGTGTCATTTTATGTCGGGTGCTTCTGTATTTTCACAAAAGCCGGCATTGCCCGGCAATTGAATCAGAGGCTATTTTACTATGTAGAAGTGTATAAACTATAAATATATGTATATATATATGTCACAATGACATGTATATATATATATATATATGTATTCTATGTGTGTATATTTAGTGTTTACAAGGAAAGAAAGGGTTTTTTTAGTTACGATATTTCTGTCCCATAGACTTGCATTGGATTTCCGGTATCGGTATCGGGTATCGCCGATACTTTTTGGGTATCGGCGATACCAATTCCGATCCGATACTTCTTGATATCTGAAAGTATCGCTCAACTCTAGTCTCCTACTGAGCTACACGCATGTTGATGGCACCCAATGCCCTCAACACAGTATAGTGCCCCATAAATTCCCACCACATATACTCAAATTAAAGAAAACCTATAGAAAATTGGTATTGTCATGATCATATTGACTCACAGAATAATGATAATGTGACAATTATTCTTAGCAATTAATACTATAAATAAAAATGAATGAACAGAAATATTAAATTACCATTTTTTTATTTTGCCTCCTAGACAGTGTATTAATAACTGATGAAAAAGTTGCATGTACCACAAAATGTCATAAATAAAAAATACAGCTTGTCAAGCAAAATTAAGCCCATATACAGTATAACCCCCCCACAGCTATGAACTGGGTTATAAACTGGTGTGCATGCAGAATGTAAGCGCATGTTCACACTAGCCACTGAACAGAAAAAAACAAAGACAGAAACATAATGATTAAATGCCTTGCAGTAAATAAATATCATAGTGCATGAAAATTATATAAGGTACTTAGTTAACATGTTTTTTGATAAAAAAAAAGTGAAAGCTATCCCACCACTCCATGGTGACCGTGATTTGGATGGTCCTAACTTAAATATTAAAAACCTTACCATTTTGTTAAGTGACATGCATGTGAATAAGGGCTAAGAAAGACTGAGCCCAACCAGTAACAAACACAGCCATTGGAAACCACATCAATATAACGCCCAGCTCAAAGGAAAGGTATACCTTTATGATGCAAACAGACTGAAAAAAACCAAAAGTATGAATTGGGATATAAAATGGTAAGCATGCAGCATGTAAGTGCATGTTCACACTAGCCAGTGAACAGAAAAAAAAACAAAGACAGAAACATAATGAATAAATACCCTGCAGTAAATAAATAAATAGCATAGTGCATGAAAATAATATACGTTACTCAGTTAACATATTTTTTTCCATACACAGTACGGTTCAAATGAAAGAAAATTGAGAAACCTATGGCTCATAAAATACGAGGATCCAAAAGCAATTTATTTGTTTTCACAATGCATTGGGTTAATTGTACAAAAGTAATCAAAAAAATATATATAAACATAAATTTGGTATTGATACAATCTTGCTGACCCACTGGATAAAATTAACATTTATTTGTGCAGCATGACAAAGAGGATAAAATTTAAAAAGGGAATAAAAACGGGCAGAAATGCTTTTTATTTGCTTTTATTTCTATACCAAGTGAATAAAAGTCTGTTTATTAGTTCTATGTACCCACAATTATGCCCTTGTATTACTATGTCACCAAAAAAAAAAAAAAAGTTATGGCTCCTAGAATGTCATAATAAAAAGGGGTCTGTCATAAAAGTCAAATCTATGTATGACGCCAAGAGTTTAACCCCCAAAAAGAAGTGGCATTTGCAAATACATGTCTTCCTAGAAAAGGACTTCATAGGAAAAAATGAAAAAGTTATTGCTCTTGGAATGTGGTGGTGAAATAAAACAAGGTACAGATAATAAAAGTTTCTCTATGAGATTTCTAATATGTCATTTTTTCCAGGGTTACTGCAGGCTACTCTAGGTCTATTCTGAAAAACTCAATCTGCAAGATTTCCCAGTACATAGGGCAGAAAACTCCAGATTAAAATCACATCAGATTTCATGCAATTATGGCTGGCTGTGCACTGATAAAACCAGATTATATTTAATAAGCCGCTATATATGTTTTTATGCCTCCATGAGTAAAAGATTTTCATGTCATCAATTCAATGCCCTTCCGCAAAAATGCCAGCTATACTTTTTTATTTTCTTTTATGTCAATCTATCCCTCACTGCACTACATTTCCTCCACTTCTCTAACAATGTAATGTTATCCACATAGACATAGCCAGTAGAATTCATTAGTGTTTGATATATAAAATATGTTGTATGTGAGCCACACAGCAAGAAACAAAAACATGTACAAATAATGTTTAATTTCATGGCTATATAAAGCACTGGGATGAATACATCTTGTACATATGAACTCCTTTATTGCTAGTTATTAAAATCTGAAAATCGAAAAGCAGAAATAAACAAAATGGCTATGCAGAAAGAACACACAGATGCACCAAGACACAAATCTAAAAATATATTTTAAAAGTAGTACAAGAACTTGCGACAAATCTACACATTGTTTCTATTTTTTGTCACTTATCACATTTGAAATGTGGAGTAATTGAAAAAGGTTCATTTATGGCAACAATTCGCATTTATTTACAGTAGGTACGGAAAGTATTCAGATCCCTTTAAATTTTCACTCTTTGTTTCATTGCAGCCATTTGGTAAATTTTAAAAAGTTATTTTTTTCTCATTAATGTACACTCTGCACCTCATCTTGACTGGAAAAAACAGAAATGTATAAATTTTTACAAGTTTATTAACAAAGAAAAGCTGAAATATCACATAGTCATAAGTATTCAGACCCTTTGCTCAGTATTGAGTAGAAGCACCCTTTTGAGCTAGTACAGCCATGAGTCTTCTTGGGAATGATGCAACAAGTTTTTCACACCTTGATTTGGGGATCCTCCGCCATTCTTCCTTGCAGATCCTCTACAGATCCCTCAGGTTGGATGATGAACGTTGGTGGACAGCCATTTTCATGTCTCTCCAGAGATGCTCAATTGGGTTTTGGTCAGGGCTCTGGCTGGGCCAGTCAAGAATATTCACAGAGTTGTTCTGAAGCCACTCTTTTGTTATTTTAGCTGTGTGCTTATAGTCATTTTCTTGTTGGAAGGTGACCCTTTGGCCAAATCTGAGGTCCAGAGCACTCTGGAAGAGGTTTTCACCCAGGATATCTCTGTACTTGGCTGAATTCATCACTAACAAAGGCTTTGTACAATGTATTTAATAAATTTCAGTTAAATAATTTGTCCTTGTGTCATAACTCATTATTACACATAACGTACTTAATGGACATCTATGGTTTGTCTGTGTTGATTGGATGGGATGTTACAGACATCTGGTGAGAATTTCATGTTGACAGCACCTTTAGAAACATATTTACTTTGAAACTTGGTGACATGCTCCATGTGTATTTCATATACATATTTATATTTGTTTATATACAGATACAAGTGCTTCTCACAAAATTAGGAGATCGTCAAAAAGTTAATTTATTTCAGTTCTTCAATACAAAAAGTGAAACTCATATATTATATAGAGTCATTACAGAGTGATCTATTTCAAGTGTTTATTTCTGTTTATGTTGATGATTATAGCTTACAGCGAAGCTTTATAGAGATGGAAATTTAATTCTCCAAGAGGACTTGGCACCTGTCCACAATGTCAAAAGTACCAATATCTGGTTTACAATCAACAGTATCACTTTGCTTGATTGGCCAGTAAACTTGCCTGTCCTTAACCCCATAGAGAATCTATGGGGTATTGTCAAGAGGATGATAAGAGACACCAGACCCAACAATGCAGATGAGCTGAAGGCTGCTATCAAAGCAACCTGGGCTTCCATAACACCTCAGCAGTGTCACAGGCTGATCGCCTCCATATCACGCCGTATTGATGCAGTAATTGATGCAAAAGGAGCCCCGACCAAGTACCGAGTGCATTTCCTGAAAATACTTTTCAGTAGGCCAACATTTCGGATTTTAAAATAATTTTTCAAGCTGGTGTTATAAAGTGTTGTAATTGACTGAGATAATGACCTTCGGGTTTTCATTGGCTGTAAGCCATAATCATCAATATTAACAGAAATAAACACTTTAAATAGATCTCTCTGTTTGTAATGACTCTATATAATATATGAGATTCCTTTTTGTACTGAAGAATTGAAATAAATTAACTTTTTGGTGATATTCTAATTTTGTGAGATGCACCTGTGTATTTACAATGTGAGTGTTTGATGTAATATTATTGCTTATTTATCTATATATGGCTCTGTGCATTACCTGCAAATAATGACAACATATTAAATAATTTTTAGGTAATGATAAAAAAATTGAGTTCACAGAGGTTAGTGTAACTATGGAAACTAAAGCTTTTTTCTAAAACTGCAGAAAACAAAGTAAAGCTGTAACAAAGCTTTGGTCCTTATGTTATGCCCTAACTATGACCCAAGCTTTGCTAAACATTGTTCGATTTCCAGATTAATGATTTATAATTTTTTAAGATGGTTTAACATTACTGTTGTGGGGTAACTTTTAATCTAAGAGTTAAACTCATAATGCCTTAACCTTTCAACCGGGTTCTGTATGTTCCTCTAAGATGCCTGTTAGCATTTCGAATGAAGCTGTACAAAACAAATTCAAAAGTGAAATGTAGAAAGCAGCGGATCCTTTTGCTTCAACATTATAAGGTTTCTTTTGTGTGCACAAGTGAAACAAAATGTGAAAAATATGAAGGTCGGACAGTGACGTGCATACAGTTTATAGCAGTTTATTCATTTCTTAGATTTACAAAAGTTGTAGAAATATTCTCAGCCCTGCTGAAGCAGTAGAAAATACTCATAAGGAACCTGCCTATTGTATTTCTGTGTTATATAAAAATATAAATTTAATTATTATTATTATTTTTATTTTTTTTTATTCTTGCTTTTACTCACATTATTGAAGTATCTAAGTTGTATCCATGGATACATGTTTATTTTTTATTATTTTACATTTTCATCCATTTATTATGTTTTGGGATCTTAACCCCTTAGTGACAGCCATTTTGCAGCTTAATGACCGGGCCAATTTTTACAATTCTGACCACTGTCACTTTATGAGGTTATAACTCTGGAACGCTTTAACGAATCCAGCTGATTCTGAGATTGTTTTTTCGTGAGATATTGTACTTCACGTTAGTGGTAAAAAATTTTGTTATCTGACTTGCGCTTATTTATGAAAAAAACGGAAACATGGCGAAAATTTTGAGAATTTAGCAATTTTCAAATTTTCAACTTTTATGCCCTTAAATCAGAGAGATATGTCACAGAAATTTCTTAATAAATAACATTTCCCCCATGTCTACTTTACATCAGCACAATTTTGGGAACAAATTTTTTTTTTGTTACGAAGTTATAAGGGTTAAAAGTTGACCAGCAATTTCTCATTTTTACAACACCATTTTTTTTTAGGGACCATCTCACATTTGAAGTCACTTTGAGGGGTCTATATGATAGAAAATACCCAAAATGGACACCATTCTAAAAACTGCACCCCTCATGGTGCTCAAAACCACATTCAAGAAGTTTATTAACCCTTTACAGTACGTGCTTCACAGGAACTGAAGCAATGTGGAAGGAAAAAAATTAACATTTAACTTTTTTTGCAAAAGCTTTACTTCGGAACCAATTTTTTTTATTTTCACAAGTGTTAAAAGAAAAAAATGAACCACAAAATTTGTTGTGCAATTTCTCCTGAATACGCCGATACCCCATATGTGGGGGCAAACCACTTTTTGGGCGCACGGCAGAGGTCGCAAGGGAAGGAGCGCCGTTTGACTTTTTCAATGCAGAATTGGCTGGACGCCATGTCGCGTTTAGAGAGCCCCTGATGTGCCTTAACAGTGGAAACCCCCCCACAAGTGACCCCATTTTGGAAACTAGACCCCTTAAGGAACTTATCTAGATGTGTGGTGAGCACTTTGAACCTCCAAGTGCTTCACAGAAGTTTGTAACGTAGAGCCGTGAAAATAAAAAATCATATTTTTTTCCACAAAAACGATCTTTTCACCCCAATTTTTATTTTCCCAAGGGTAAAAAGACCCCAAACGTTTTTGTAAAATTTGTCCTGAGTACGCTGATACCCAATATTTGGGGTAAACCACTGTTTGGGTGCATGGCAGAGCTTGGAAGGGAAGGAGCACCGTTTGACTTTTTGCAACACAGAATTGGCTGGACGCCATGTCGCGTTTATAGAGGCCCTGATGTGTCTAAAGAGTGGAAACCCCCCACAAATGACCGCATTTTGGAAACTAGACCCCCTAAGGAACTTATCTAGATGTGTGGTGAGCACTTTGAACCCCCAAGTGCTTCACAGAAGTTTATAACGCCCGGGCGTGAAAATAAAAAATCATATTTTTTCCACAAACCTGATCGTTTAGTCCCCAATTTTTTATTTTCCCAAGGGTAACAGGAGAAATTCAACCACAAAAGTTGTTGTCCAATTTGTCCTGAGTACGCTGATACCCCAAATGTGGGGGGACCACTGTTTGGGCGCACGGCAGGACTTGGAAGGGAGGGAGCGCCATTTGACTTTTTGAATGCCACGGCGTTTTTGGAGACCCCCACATGTGCCTAAATAGTGGAAACCCCTCAATTCTAGCTCCAACCCTAACCCCAACACACCCCTAACCCTAATCGCAACCCTAACCCTAATACCAACCCTAATTCCAACCCTAATTCTAACTCTAACCCTAATTGTAACCCTAACCCTAATTGTAACCCTAACCTAGTTTTAACCCTAACCCTAATTCCAACCCTAACCCTAATTATAACCCTAACCCTAATGCTAACCCTAATTATAACTCTAACCCTAATTATAACCCTAACCCTAATGGAAAAATGAAAATAAATAAAATGTCTTTATTTTATTATATGTACCTAACAAAGGGGATGATATAGGGGGGTTTATGTACTGTTTTTTTTATTTTGATCACTGTGATAGTTTATCACAGTGATCAAAATGTACTTTTAGAGAATGAGTGAATGATTTTTTGAATTTGCCGCCAGGCAGATTCGGCGGGTGCACTGCGCATGCGCCCGCCATTTTTTTTAACTGGAAGAAGACGCCGGCTGAACGGAGGCCAGGGGGAGGACCGGAGTCGAGGGGGAGGATCGGACCGCACAGTGGGGAGATCGGAGGACACGGGACCCCTGCAGGTACAGGGGGGGTGAGATCGGGGGTCCCGGGACACTATTTCTCTCTCCTCTGATGTGAGATCACATCAGAGGGGAGAGAAATTTACAGGCAGGGATCGCAGCAGTGATTTCTCTTTGCGATCGCCAGTATATGGCGATCGCAAAAGAGTGGTGACTGGGGGGGCCCCTATTATGTTCTCTGGGGTCTCGGCTACCCCAGGCAGCCGAGACCCCAGAGAAAATCGCCCATCCCCCCGTCACCTCGCCGCGGGCGCACCATTCGTGCGCCCGCCATTTTAAAGCATGGCGCCGGCACCGGGGGACACCGGAGGGCCCTGGGGCCATGAGGAGGGTTCGGGGGCCACAGTGGGGGTCCCGGGGACCCTTTTTCTCTGTCCTCTGATGTCCGATGACATCAGAGGACAGAGAAATTAAATGGCACATTGTTTTTTTTTTTTTTGTTGCGGTCGCCGTTATAGGGTTAATAACGGCGATCGCAACATCGGTGTCGGTAAAAACCGACCCGATTCATGTTCTCTGGGGTCTCGGCTACCCCCGGCAGCCGAGACCCCGGAGAAAATGCGCCTCTGGGGGGCGCTATTCACTTTTTCCACAGCACCGTTAAATAACGGCGCTGTGGTTTAAGTACCCTTAATGACCGCCGTTAAAAGGCATATCGGCGGTCGTTAAGGGGTTAATTGACCCGAGTGCATAATAAGCATCTTTTCACTGCTCTTGGGGTACTTTTAATTCAGACCAATATTATTTGGACTAAATTAAATCTGATAGATCAAATCTGCGATAATCAGATTTCCTTATCTCTAGCAGTTAATGAACAATCAGGTTTTTTTTTATCTGGTTAGCTGGAAAAATGGGACAATCCATGATCAGTACATGACTGGGTCAAAGCATCTCCAAAATGATAAAGGTCGTCGGGAAATTCTGGTGCTCAGTGCTTAGCTCCTATTAAAAGTGCCCATGGAAGGACAAGTAATGAACCGGTGACAAGGCCACGAGGCCCCAGGACGTATTGAGATGTTTGGAAAATGAAAGCAAGCCTTTCTAGTCTGATCCCACAGAATAGCTTCAGTGCTGTGTTATTTACCAGTCTTCTTTTTGTATTTGTTTTTGTTAAATCATTATCTCTTTTGTATCTCTAGAGTTCCTGGTACTCTGAGAGGATTCTCAATTTTCAGATCAACACTGCTTGTACTGTGCATAGACAAAAACCTGGAAATCAATGGCGGAAAACAGTGTTGACAGAGCTCATGATTATCAAGGGTTACAAACAAAAGTTTATGACTGAGAGGACTAGCAGAGATACAGCAGATAATAATACAGTGTTTTATCAAAATGACACCAAGTAGCCAAGTGACACAGAAATGAAATTAGAGTGTCTATCAATGTTATGTTACTCTCAAATGGAGCAGCATAAATCTATTTGCATCTGCTTCTCCTGTTTTATTTGCTAGATACAAAAAAAATCTTGACAGGACTCAACAAGCTATTTTAATGTGTTATGACTAGAGATGAGCAAATTTGTTCGGATTCGGTTCTGAAAATGATTGGATTCGAATATTGTTTTTGCAATATTCATCGAACACAGTCGAACTTCATTAGAGTCAATAGGAGTAGAAATTACCGAACATGTTCGGAACCAAACATAACTCATACATTCGGCATGAATAGTGTTCGAATATGGCTCGAATATGTCAAAATCAGATTTAGGGCCAAAATCCAAACAAAGTCGCTCATCTCTATTTATGACGACCTACACAACATTAGGCAGGTGGTTTTAATATTATCGCTAACCAATGGTCAGTTTACAGACTTGAATTGTTTTTTAGTTGAGTTTATTAGTAATATATTTTCTATTATACCCCAAAACTGGTTCAAAACACAAAGTTTAGGTTCGACTTTGAAACACAATACAAATTTTGACTAACACTTTGTAGTATATATTTGTTATACATGCTGGAATTTCTTAGGTATCTAGAGCTTGCAATGGCATGCCAGGAATCTGCGTTTGGCATAGGATTGAGCAACGTGAGCTAGTGTAATACTTTCCTTGCTTTACGATTTAATTTTTTCTTATTATGGTCCTTGAACCTCTATAGGTTCAAGCAACATATTGTAATCCGATTTCTTATATTTTATTCTTCTTCTTCTTCTCCGCGTTTTCTGCAATTAATGCGGCCCGAACCGCTTGGCGCAGAGACCCTGGTCAGGCGGCGTTTCGAAGCCCTCGGTTGGGACATGTGTGCTATGTATTTTTGGAGTCGATCCGATTTGTAGTTTTTAAAAAAAATCGCATTTTAAGCAAAAATTTTCCCATAGGAATTAATAACGACCATTCCATGACCCCCAACTTACATGGATTGAAGCCACAGCACAGGTGCAGTGACCTTACAAAGATGGCAGCTATGCAAATGCAGCTTCCACACATGATCCGTATTAGCTAATAGAAGCTGACAGATCGCTGATTCAAGGTTTTAAAGGTGCAGAGCAAGGCCCCAGGCAGCACACAGGGGCCACAGGCAGCACACGGGGCCCCAGGCAGCACTTGGGGCCCCAGGCAGCACACGGTGTGTTAGGGTTCGTGTTCCCGCTGCTGCACAAGGGGAGTCTCAAACCAGTCCCGCTGCGGTCCCCCATCCATCTCCGTCCGCAATGGAGCCTGCTCAGCAGAGACGTCGGTCCCAGCGTCTTGCCCATTCCAGTACTGTGCAGAGACTTGCTGCTGCCCTTCCTGGATCTTCAATTATAGCCAGTGCTGGAGCAGATGTCTTTGGGACGAAGTCCTGCGTTTCCCCTTCTGAGCATGCCCAGGGTAAGATCTCTCATTTGAGATCAGGGGTCACATGTTCAGGTACTGCAGCAGCTCCTATTGGTCCGCCAGGAAGGTCCTGAAACTACATATGTTTTGTACCAGTTTCTCATTGGTCCTTGTTTATGGCAGGTCCTGTAGCTGTTACTATAAAAGGGTGGCATGACTGGGCCGCCATGCGCTAGTATCAATTGCATTATGTGCTTTGCGCCAGTGTGATAATAATAATTATAATAATCTTTATTTATATAGCGCCATCATATTCCGCAGCGCTTTACAGTTTAACAGTTTCAAAACACAAGTCATAAGTAACAACGTTAACAATACAATAATTAAAGCAAAATAAGACGACCCTGCTCGTGAGAGCTTACAATCTACAATGAGGTGGGGAGATACAAAGTACAGGTGTGTATATACAATGGTGCATTTACAATGATGGTCCAGCCATCTTGAGGGAGTGAGGGATGGTTGGAGATAGTGAATGGGCTACACACACACACACACAAACACTTACACATAGAATGACTTTGATTAGTGAATGTGATAGGCCGCTCTGAACAGATGTGTTTTGAGGGAGCGCCTGAAACCATGCAAATTGTGGATAGTCCTAATTTCTTGGGGTAGAGCATTGCAGAGGATTGGCGCAGCGCGGGAAAAGTCTTGGAGTCGGGAGTGGGAGGTACGGATTAGTGCAGAGGTTAGTCGAAAGTCATTTGCAGAGCGCAGCAGTCGGTTAGGCCGATAGATAGAAATGAGGGAGGAGATATAGGGGGGTGCTGCACTGTGGAGAGCTTTGTGGCTGAGAACCAGTACTTTGAATTGGATCTTATAATGAATGGGCAGCCAGTGTAAGGACTGGCGAAGAGCGGACGCGTCCGAGTACCGATTAGCTAGATGGATGACCCTGGCTGCTGCATTAAGGATGGACTGGAGAGGGGATAGTCGAGTAATGGGGAGGCCAAGTAATAGAGCGTTGCAGTAGTCCAGGCGGGAGTGGATCAATGCTACAGTGAGGGTTTTTGTTGTTTCCATGGTGAGAAAAGGGTTTATTCTAGAGATGTTCTTTAGGTGTAGACGGCAAGAGCGGGCAAGAGATTGTATATGGGAGGTGAAGGAGAGATTGGTGTCAAACATAACACAAAGACAGGGAGCCTGCTGCCGGGGTGTTATTATGGTGCCACCCATGGAGAGGGAAATGTCAGATTTAGGGAGGTTAGTAGACGGCGGGAGCAGAAGAAGTTCAGTTTTGGAGAGGTTAAGTTTCAGATATAGAGCGGACATGATGTTGGAGACTGCGGACAGACAGTCGGTGGCGTTCTGTAGTGCATCGGGGTAAGGTCGGGGGATGACGTGTATAGTTGTGTGTCATCAGCATAAAGATGGTACTGAAAGCCAAATCTGCTGATGGTCTGTCCAATTGGGGCCGTGTAGAGAGAGAGAGAAGGGGGCCAAGGACTGAGCCCTGGGGTACACCGACAGTGAGAGGAAGAGGAGATGACGTGGAGCCAGAGAATGAAACACTGAAGGAGCGGTCAGAGCGATAGGAGGAGAACCAGGAGAGAACACTGTCCTTAATATCTAATGACTGGAGTCTAGACAGTAGGAGACGGTGGTCAACCGTGTCGAAAGCTGCAGAGAGGTCGATAAGAATAAGCAGAGAGTGGTCACCGTTACGTTTTGCTGTCAGAAGGTCATTGGTCACTTTGATGAGTGAAGCTTCAGTCGAATGTAGGGGTCGGAAGCCGGACTGTGAAGGGTCTAGGAGGGAGTGAGTGGAGAGGTAACGGGTAAGGCTGGAGTAGACTAGGCGCTCCAAAAGTTTAGAGATGAAGGGGAGATTGGAGACCGGTCTGTAGTTGTTTGTGCAGTAAGGGTCGAGAGTGGGTTTCTTTAGTAGTGGAGTAATGATGGAGTGTTTGAAGGAGGATGGGAAAATGCCAGAGGAGAGTGAGAGATTAAAGATTGTAGTTAGGTGAGTTGTGACAACTGGAGAGAGAGACTGGAGGAGGTGTGAGGGAATGGGGTCGGTAGTGCATGTAGTCGGACGAGAGGAAGGCCTGGAGACTTCATCTTCTGTGATGGGATCAAATGTGGAAATTGAGCCAGGGAAGTGCAGGGAGGAATGGAAGTCACAGCACTTGGTGGTTGAGAGCAGATTTCCTGACGGATAGTATCTATTTTTTCTATAAAGTGGGAGTCCAGGTGGTTAGCACAAATGTCTGTGATAGGGGCTTGTGCTTTTGGCCTGAGGAGGGAGTGAAAATTGTCAAAAAGTTTCTTGGGGTTGTTGGCTAGTGAGGAGATCAGGGTGGTGAAGTAGGTCTGTTTGGCGAGGTGAAGGGCAGCATTATAAGTTCTTAACATGAATTTAAAGTGGATGAAGTCTTCTGGTGTGTGGGTTTTTCTCCAAAGGCGTTCAGCACTCCTAGAGCATCGCTGAAGAAGTTGAGTTTGCAATGTGAGCCAGGGCTGTTTTACTGTGTGTTTGGAAGTTCTGAGGGTGAGCGGTGCTACTTGGTCAAGGGCGCTTCTAAGAGTGTCATTGTAGTGATGAACAGCCCGATTAGGACAAGAAAAAGAGGAGATTTGGGACAGCGATGAGTGTAGGGAATCTGAAAGTGTCTGAGGGTTAATGGCTTGTAGATTTCTGAATGTGTGGTAGGTAGGAGTGCGCTGGGGTGGTCGAGGATTTGTGAGGATGAAGAAGAGAATGTTGTGGTCCGAGAGTGGAAGCGGTGAGTTATTTAGGTGGGAGATTGAACAGAGGCGGACAAAGACCAGGTCAAGGGTGTTACCATCCTTGTGTGTCTCAGAGGTTGAAAGCTGTGAGAGGCCTAGAGAAGTGGTTAGTGATAGAAGCTGAGATGCAGATGTGGAAGTAGGGCTGTTAATGGGGATGTTGAAGTCTCCAAGGATAAGGTTTGGTAGTTCTGAGGACATGAAGTGCGGCAGCAAGGCTGAGAAGTGGTCAAGGAACTGGGTGGGCGAGCCTGGGGCCGATATATGACCGCTACTCTGAGGGAGAGGGGACGGAAGAGCCTGATGGTGTGGACCTCAAAAGAAGGGAATGAGAGTGATGGAATTGGGGGGATGACCTGGAAAGTGCATTGTGGGGACAGGAGTATGCCAACTCCACCACCATGTCTGTTTGCGGGTCTTGGGGAAAGGGAGAACTGTAAGCCACCATAGGAAATTGCAGCAGGGGAGACCGTGTCAGAATCCTGCATCCAGGTTTCCGTGAGGGCCAACAGATGAAGAGAGTTGTTCAGAAAGTAGTTGTGCAGGAAGGATAGCTTGTTGCATGCAGACCGTGGATTCCAGAGGGCACAATTGAAAGAAGGAGATGAGGGAGTGCAAGTAATATTAATAAGATTATTATGGTGTCGATATGAGGTAGGGTAGGGATTGATGTTGGGGGATGGTGGACCAGGGTTGGGGGAGATGTCCCTTGAAATCAGTAGGAGTAGGAAGATAAAGAGCAAGTAGTTGTTGGAGTTGTAAGTAGGTTTTTTCTGTGATGTTTTTGGGCAAGATGGGCTGAGGTTTCTCAGGAAGGTGAGGAGTGCATGGGAACTGTACATGGGAGAGGGAAGTATGGAGGGGCTGATGTGTATGAGTCGTGATGGAGGGGGGATGGGGCGGTGAATGTGGATGGCAAGGGAACACAGGAATAGAGGTAAAGTAAATAATTAAAAAGAAAGCAAAGTGTGGGGTACCTGATTCCCTCCCTGATTAACTGCCATGGATAACTGCCGTTTACACGATGCTTATCTTCTGTGATGCTTTGCTTCTGAGATGCTTGCGTGCTGCACCCCACACTGCGTGCACCCCTTAGACTAGTCCTAAATATATAGCCCACACTACAGGGTTAGGAGAGTGGGATTGTGGGAGCTGCTTTGGGATAATTTGGTAGCTGGGGCCAGCACACAAAGGGGTAGTTAGATCATCAAAGGCAACCTGGCAACATCTACATGCTTTAGCACATTCCACCTGATAAGATCTAGAGAGGCCTAAGTCACAGGATATGAAGCAGTAAGTATTTTAAACACTGTGCATAAATGAATTATACCAAAGCTTTACCATGCACATTAAACTATGTTGCAAAATTGTAAAGCAGTGGTTGGCAGCAAGCAGAAGTATGCAGTGCATACCATAAATATATATTGCGGCATACAAGACAGATAGCAGAGGTAGGGATTGTATCATTCAGCTGTTTGCTGCCAATGAATGCAGTGCATACTATAAATATATATTGTGGCATACAAGACAGATAGCAGAGGTAGGGATTGTATAATTCAGCTGTTTGCTTCCAATGAATGTAATGCATACCATAAATATATATTGCGGCATACCATACCATAAATATATATTGCGGCATGATCATGTACGCATGTGGTTAGGACTCGGCTGAAATAAGCCCCTAGAATACCGGCACCTCCGGAGAGGAGATTTGGCTGCACGTGGTTAGGGCTTGGCTGAAATAAGCCCCTAGAATACCGGCTTCTCCGGTGAGGAGATTGTTTGATTGCGTTGCTGTCTGCATGATAACGGACTGCTATCCGCACAGCAGTTATCTGTGTATTCCTGTGAGTCTAACAGGACACAGTCGTTTTCTCAGCGGCTCTGTGACGCAACAGGGTTCGCTTTATAACGCTGGTTCAGCACCCTAGCGTTTTACTTTGCGGTTCACTGAAGCTAAGTGAGTTCGCACTTATAGCCATATAGCGCTGTGGCATTCCCGTTAGCGGCCCTGGGGATTAGCAGAGTTCGCACTAACTGCCACAGCGCGTTACGGCGTTTATTTTAGCGACCCTGCGGGATAACAGAGTTCGCTACTTTCGCCATCTTACTAGCAGCGGGCTTCACCTGCACGGTGGACCCCGGGCTGCGAACGCACCTCTCTACTATAACTATTAGGTGCGTTCCGCAGACCCTAACACCGCTAACAGCCGCTAACGGGAATGCCACAGCGCTATATGGCGATAAGTGCGAACTCACTAAGCTTCAGTGAGCCGCAAAGTAAAACGCTAGGGCGCTGAACCAGCGTTATAAAGCGAACCCTGTTGCGTCACAGAGCCGCTGAGAAAAAGACTATCTCCTGTTAGACTCACAGGGAACACAGATGACTGCTAAGCGGATTGCAGTCTGAGGTCATGCAGTCAGAACACAAGCAACAATCTCCTCACCGGAGTAGCCGGTATTCTAATGGCGTTTTCAGCCGAGCCCTGAACACATGCATACAATCTCTTCACCGGAGGTGCCGGTATTCCAGGGGCTTATTTCAGCCAGACCTAACCACATGCATACATGACCTCACTGGCGCAAGCACGTAACAGATTTGATACTAGCGCTTGGCGGCCCAGCCATGCCACCCTTTTATAGTAACAGCTACAGGACTTGCCAGAAAAAGGACCAATGAGAAACTGTTCCAAAACACATGTAGTTTCAGAACCTTCCAGGCGGACCAATAGGAGCTGCTGCAGTACCTGAACATGTGACCCCTGATCTCCAATGAGAGATCTTACCCTGGGCATGCTCAGAAGGGGAAACGCAGGACTTCGTCCCAAAGACGTCTGTTCCAGCACTGGCTATAATAGAAGATCCAGGAGGGGCAGCAGCAAGTCTCTGCACAGTATTGGAATGGGCAAGACGCTGGGACCGACGTCTCTGCTGAGCAGGCTCCACTGCGGACGGAGATGAATGGGGGACCGCAGCGGGACTGGTTCGAGACTCCCCTTGTGCAGCAGCGGGAACTCGAACCCTAACACAGGGCCTCAGGCAGCACACAGAGTCCACAGGCAGCACACGGGGCCCCAGGCTGAGCACAGGGGCCCCAGGCAGCACACGGGGCCCCAGGCAGTGCACGTGGCCACAGGCAGCACACGGGGCCCAGGTAGGCCACAGGTAGTGCACACGGGGCCCCAGGCAGCTCTCCTGGCCTCAGGCAGAGCACAGTGGCCCCAGGCATCACATGGGGACCCTAGATGGCACATAGGGCCCCAGGCAGCACTGGGGACCCCAGACTGCATACACAGGGGCCCCAGGCAGCACACAGGGCCCAGGCAGTTCATAGGGGCTCCAGGCAGTGCACAGGGCCCCAGGCAATGCATAGGGGCCCAGGAAGCGCACAGGGACCTTAAGGACTTACTAGTCCACTAATTGTACAATTTTATTGATTAAATAGGGACCACTGCACTGGTATAAGAAATGTATGTGACAAGGTTCCCTGATTTCTATAACAAATATTATTTGCCTGATTAATGAAAATTGCCTCAGAGTAAAACTATTTTGGTTGTCCATAGCAACCAGAGGTCAGCTTTCATACTTGAAACTGCTGAGGTAAAATGAAAGCTGACCTCTGATTGGTTTTCGGGGCAACTAGAGCAGTCTGTCAGGCAGTGTCACTGTGTGAGGCCTGCTCTTCCTATTCTGCTAGTCACCTTCTAATTTCTGTGTTCGGTGAATAACATAAAGCAGAATTTCTGAAGGAATTTCCACTGAGGTAAATGAACCCCATAATCTGCCCCTAAGGGTGTATTCACACGTGTGAGAGGAGCAGTTAACAAATCGCTGCCATTTTTTTTCTCACAGCAAATTTTGCCATACAGTATTATGTAAGGGCTGGGAGCCAAAAAATAGGGCATGTCATTGTTTCTTTCCCGCAGCCCTAAAATACAGTATTTCACCTATGTTATTAATTTCCATGGGGGGAATTATACCGTGCTTATTCCAGCAGATTTGCTGCAGGTTTTGTGGCAATAAGGTCGTTTCACACAGGAGATTCTTTGGCGCAAATATTGCCGGACATTTTAGCTCTACAAATCACAACCTATTATATTCACATGGCCACATGACATCACACGGCCACATGACATCACATGGCTACATGATATCAAATGGCCACATGTGAATATGCCCATTGATAACAATGGGTCATGATTTTTAGCAAGAAAATTGTCCGCAATTCTCATGCCAAAAAATCGCCTCTGTGAAACGGCTCTAATGCTCTGGATTTGCTGCCCCATTGGCTTCATATACAACCCATCCCAGGTTGTGCCATCGCTTTACACAACATTCATATTCTAACTTTACTTTCTTACAGTCGACACCTGATACACTGCTGTAAAGCTGGCAGCGCTGTTCAAGCACCATGCATTTCCTTCAGGAAATGCCATCTAGTTATTATTATTATTTTATTCATCTCTGCCATTCAGAAATCATCTTGCAATACAATGGTTAATGGTACAATTTTATTTCCCAATTTAGTTGTTAAATGAAATAGGTAGGCACTTTATTTACATCAGAACACAAAATACTGAAAAAACATTCCCACAAGCAACAAGAGAAGAGGAATTGTAAACTAATTGGAAGAGCAAAGATCCATGCTGCAGCTAAGGCTAGTTTCACACATCAGTTTTTTTACGTCAGGTGCGATCCGGCGTGTTTTTAAAAAAACGGATCCGGTACCGGATGCGTTTTTTTGTGATTGACTTTCATTAGTGCCGGATCACGCCTGATGTCGTTGCATTGCATTCGTTTTTGGCCGGATCCAGCGGAAATGTACATTCCGGCGGCCGGACAAGACGCTCACTGCAACGTTTTTTTTTTTTTCCGGACCCGCCTGATAGTGCCTGAAGCGGCGCATCAGGTGGCCGGAAATAATACAAGTGCATGGTACCGGACCAGTCTTTTGTGCAATCCGTCAAAAGACTGATCCGGATTCTGGAAACCAAGGTCTCTCTCTCTTCTCGGTCCGGACATGCGTACCTGTATTTTCCAGATAGAAATTTATTTTTCCTGGGTTGAAAAGGTCAGGTCGGATCCGGCAAGAAAACTGATCCGTTGCATCAGTTTTTTCAAACTCCGCGCCGGATCAGGTATATCAGGTATACGACGGATTAGACCTGACACAAAAAACTGATGTGTGAAAGTAGCCTAAGCTGATGACCAGGTCTTGCCGCACATTGTCTGTCTTAGGTCTTAATGGTTTCAATCTGTTTTTGCATATCAGTTAATGTGAAGCACTGCATCCATGCATTGGCTGGGGCAGAATTACAGACTTGTGACAGTGTCAGTTGGAATAAGAGATCTTTGAACTATTGGAAGACTAGCCCTTGACTTCCTGCAGTTCACCTCAGAATGCTTGCTTCTACACAGGCAGTGGCCAGCACTTTACAAATATTTGTAATGAATTTTAATGATTTGAAAAATTACTGGTAAGAATATTTTCTCTCTATGTAAAATGTGTAACAGCTCCCAACTATTAGGTATTATTGTGTTATTGAACCTGTTGGGCCACAAAAGACAGGTCTAGGTGTTACTGCAACTTCCACAGAGAACAATTTTCTTCCTCTTCATGAAAGATAATTTACAAACATTTTACCAAGGAAACATTGCCTGACCTATTAGTCTGTCTACATCAGCTTGACAATCTTCACAGCAAGACACAGTACTCTCTGGACCTGGAGTAAAAAATGTTACAGCTGATAAATTATGAAAATAAACATTTCAGTTTTTGATACGAGATAAATTATTATTTGATCTTTGCGGATGAACTTATTAAGACAATGTAAAATTGAGAAAGCCAGCAGAAATGTTTAACATATTACTCTGATTTTTCTCTTCTCTAAACGAATAAAAATAAAAACAAACAAAAAAAATTAGGCCCTTACAACTTTAGTATTAAATTAATACTAAGGTGCACAAAGGACAGTAAATGTTTCGCATTTGTTTTTTCCCTTGAAAAAGATGCAGGTAGGGCATTGAAACACGTTGTTGTGAGTAAAAAGTCTTTTCTGAAGAGTAGATTCATTCTAGCAGCATAGCCCACCTATGTGTCTATGCAACTGGATCCAATATCTCATGGAGGATTTACCCACCAGCCACGGGTCAGCAGCAGCTGTTTTTCTTCATGCCTACATAGGAGTTGTGCCTGTCACACCACCAGGTGAGTGTAACCAGCACTCTCCTACTTTCTCTCCTTAGGATATCATCCTATTGTGCATTGTTTCCTACTTTTAGATTTACACAAGTTCAATATACGAGCATGTACAGCCATGGCCAAAAGTTTTGAGAATGACACTAAATATTATATTTTCACATGATCTGCTGCCCTCTGGTTTTTATGTGTGTTTTGACAGATGTTTTTATCACAGACAGAAATATAATTGCAAACATATGAGTAACAAAAGCTTAAATTGACAGAATGAGTTAATGCAGCAAGTCAATATTTGCAGTGTTGACCCTTCTTCTTCAGGACCTCTGCAATTCTCCCTGGCATGCTCTCAATCAACTTCTGGACCAAATCCTGACTGATAGCAGTCCATTCTTGCACAATCAATGCTTTCATTTTGTCAGAATTTTTAGGTTTTTGTTCGTCCACCCGTCTCTTGATGATTGACCACAAGTTCTCAATGGGATTAAGATCTGGGGAGTTTCCAGGCCATGGACCCAAAACCTCTATGTTTTGTTCCCTGAGCCATTTAGTTATCACCTTTGCTTTATGGCAAGGTGCTCCATCATGCTGGAAAAGGCATTGTTGATCGCCAAACTGCTCTTGGAGGGTTGGGAGAAGTTGCTCTTGGAGGACATTCTGGTACCATTCTTTATTCATGGCTGTGTTTTTAGACAAGACTGTGAGAGAGCAGATTCTCTTGGCTGAGAAGAAACCCCACACATGAATGGTTTCAGGATGCTTAACAGTTGGCATGAGACAAGACTGGTGGTTGCGCTCACCTTGTCTTCTCCGAATGAGGCGTTTTCCTGATGTCCCAAACAGTCGAAAAGGGGATTCATCAGAGAAAATAACTTTACCCCAGTCCTCAGCAGTCCACTGCCTGTACCTTTTGCAGAATATCAATCTGTCCATGATGTTTTTTCTGGAGAGAAGTGGCTTCTTTGCTGCCCTCCTTGAGACCAGGCCTTGCTCCAAGAGTCTCTGCCTCACAGTGCGTGCAGATGCACTCACACCGCCTGCTGCCATTCCTGAGCAAGCTCTGCACTGCTGGTAGCCCGATCCCGCAGCTGAAACACTTTTAAGAGACGGTCCTGGCGCTTGCTGGTCTTTCTTGGGCACCCTGGAGCCTTTTTGGCAACAATGGAACCTCTCTCCTTGAAGTTCTTGATGATGCGATAGATTGTTGACTGAGGTGCAATCTTTCTAGCTGCGATACTCTTCCCTGTTAGGCCATTTTTGTGCATTGCAATGATGACTGCACGTGTTCTTTAGAGATAACCATGGTTAACAGAAGAGAAACAATGATGCCAAGCACCAGCCTTATTTTTAAAGTGTCCAGTGGTGTCATTCTTACTTAATCATGACAGATTGATCTCCTGCCATGTCCTCATCAACACCCACACCTGTGTTAATGGAGCAATCACTGAAAAGAGGTTAGCTGGTCCTTTTAAGGCAGGGCTGCAATGATGTTGAAATGTGTTTTGGGGATAAAGTTCATTTTCTAGCCAAATATTGACTTTGCAAGTAATTGCTGTTAAACTGATCACTCTTTATAACATTCTGGAGTATATGCAAATTGCCATTAAAAAAAGTGAAGCAGTAGACTTTGTAAAAATTAATATTTGTGTCATTCTCAAAACTTTTGGTCAAGGCTGTACATACATAATGTGTCAGCATACAGTTATTATTAAATACATGAAATACACTATTGCTGTAAGGCCACATTCACATATTTAGTATTTGGTCAGTTTTTTACATCACTATTTGTAAGTCAAAACCAGAAGTGTGTGAAAAATGCATAAGTGGTGCACATGTTTCTATTATTCTTTTCCTACGATTGTTCCATTCTTTATTTTGGTTTGCAAATACTGACATAAAATGTTGACCAAATACTGAAAATGTAAAAGTGGCATAAACGTTAAAAACATAAGGTATCGTATATACTCGTGAATTAACCGACCCGAGTATAAGCCGAGGCACCTAATTTTGCCACAAAAAACAGGGAAAACGTATTCACTTCAGTATAAGCTGGGTATGCATTGCCCCTCATCCTTATCCAGGTATGCATGGCTCTTGATCCCTATTCTGGTGTGCATGCTTACTCATCCCTTTCCTGCTATGCATGGCCATCTCATCCCTATCCTGGTATGCATGTCTCTTCATCCCTATCCTTGCATGCATGGCTCTTCATCCCTCTCCTTGTACGCATGGTTCCTCATTTCTATCCTGGAATGCATTGTTCCTCATCCCTATCCTATCGTAAAGCAAATAGATGAAGCAGCAACTCAAGGAGAAGTCATTATTATGGGGGACTTCAACTACCCTGATATACATTGGGGAACAGAAACCTGTAGTTCCAGCAAAGGTAATAGGTTTTTGGCAACTATGAGAGACAATTACCTTTCACAACTAGTTCAGGACCCAACAAGAGGGGGGGCACTGCTAGACCTAATATTAACCAACAGGCCAGACCGCATATCAAATATAAGGGTTGGGGGTCACTTGGGTAATAGTGATCACAAAATAATAAGCTTTCATGTATCCTTTAATAAGATGTGTAGTCGAGGGGTTACAAGGACACTAAACTTCAGGAAGGCAAATTTCCAACGGATGAGAGATGATCTTAGTGCAATAAACTGGGACGATATCCTGAGACATAAAAATACACAAAGAAAAATGGAGACGTTTATTAGCATCCTGAATAGGATCTGTGCACAGTATATACCCTATGGGAATAAACATGCTAGAAATAGGAGGAAATCACTATGTCTAAATAGAGCTGTAAGGGGCGCAATAAGTGACAAAAAGAAAGTGTTTAGGGAATTAAAGCAAGTAGGTAGTGATGAGGCATTAAATAAATACAGAAGACTGAATAAATTCTGTAAAAAGCAAATCAAGACAGCAAAGATTGAGGCAGAGAGACTCATTGCCAGAGAAAGTAAAAATAATCCCAAAATATTCTTTAACTACATAAATAGCAAGAAACTAAAAAATGATAGTGTTGGTCCCCTTAAAAATAGTCTGGGTGAATTGGTGGATGAGGATGAGGAAAAAGCCAAAATGACTTTTTTTCAACTGTATTTACACAAGAAAATCCCATGACAGATAACATGATCAGTGATAAAAAAATTTCTCCATTAAATGTCACCTGCTAAACCCAGCAGGAAGTACGGCGGCATCTAAAAAATACTAAAGTTGACAAATCCCCGGGTCCGGATGGGATTCACCCCCGAGTACTGCAGGAATTAAGTACAGTCATAGATAGACCATTATTTTTAATCTTTAAAGATTCCATAATAACGGGGTCTGTACCACAGGGCTGGCGTATAGCAAATGTGGTGCCAATATTCAAAAAGGGGGCAAAAACTGAACCTGGAAATTATAGGCTAGTGAGCTTAACATCTACTGTGGGTAAAATCCTGGAGGGTTTTTTAAGGGATACTATATTGGAGTATCTGAAGCTGAATAACCTCATGAGACAGTATCAGCATGGGTTTACAAGGGACCGTTCATGTCAGACTAATCTGATAAGCTTTTATGAAGGGGTAAGTTCAGGACTGGACCAAGGGAATGCAGTGGACGTGGTGTTCATGGACTTCTCAAAAGCTTTTGATACAGTGCCACACAAAAGGTTGATACATAAAATGAGAACAATGCGGATAGGGTAAAATATGTGTAAGTGGGTTAAGAACTGGCTCATGGATAGAAAACAAAGGGTGGTTTTTAATGGAGCACACTCGGACTGGGTCACGGTTAGCAGTGGGGTACCACAGGGGTCAGTATTGGGGCCGCTTCTCTTTAACATATTTATTAATGACCTTGTAGGGGCATACAGAGTAGTATTTCAATATTTGCAGATGACACTAAACTCTGCAGGGTAATAAATACAGAGGAGGACAATTTTATATTACAGGAGGATTTATGTATACTAGAAGCTTGGGCTGATAAATGGCAAATGAGCTTTAATGGGGATAAATGTAAGGTCATGCACTTGGGTAGAACAAACAAGATGTATAATTATGTGCTTAATTGTAAAACATTGGGCAAAACTGTCACTGAAAAAGACCTGGGTTTATGGGTGGACGACAAACTCACATTTAGTGGCCAATGTCAGAAAGCTGCTGCCTAGGCAAATAAAATAATTGGATGCATTAAAAGAGGCATAGAAGCTCATGAGGAGAACATAATTTTACCTCAATACAAGTCACTGGTGCGACCACACTTAGAATACTGTGTGCAGTTCTGGTCTCTGTTGTATAAGAAAGACATAACTGAACTGGAGTGGGTGCAGAGAAGAGCGAACAAGGTTATTAGAGAACTGGGGAGTCTGCAATACCAAGACAGGTTACTACACTTGGGGTTATTTAGTTTGGAAAAACGAAGGCTTAGGGGTGATCTTATTACAATGTATAAATATATGAGGGGACAGTACAAAGACCTTTCTAATGATCTTTTTACTCTTAGACCTGTGACGGGGACAAGGGGGCATCCTCTACATCTGGAGGAAAGAAGGTTTAGTCATAATCACAGACGCAGATTCTTTACTGTAAGAGCAGTGAGACTATGGAACTCTCTGCCATCTAATGTTGTAATGAGTGATTCCTTACTAATATTTAAGAAGGGACTGGATGCCTTTCTTGAAAAGTATAATATTACAGGCTATATTCACTAGTTTCCTAGATACTGCGTTGATCCAGGGAGCTAGTCTGATTGCCGTATGTGGAGTCGGGAAGGAATTTTTTTCCCCAATGTGAAGATTACTATTTGCCACTTGTTTTTTTTTTTTGCCTTCCTCTGGATCAACATGTTAGGGCAGGTTAGGATAGGATATGGGTTGAACTAGATGGACTTAAAGTCTTCCTTCAACCTTAATAACTATGTTACTATGTTACTATCCTGGTATGCATGGTTCATCATCCCTATCCTGGTATGCTTGGCTCCTTATCTCTATCCTGTTATGCATAGCTCCTCATCCCTATACTTTTCTGCATTGCCTCCTCATCCCTATTCTGTTATGCATGGCCTCTTCCCTCATCCTTATCCTAGTATGCATGGGTCCTCATCCCTAGCCCAGTATGCATGACCTCTTCCCTCATCCATATCCTTGTATGCATGATTCCTCATCCCTATCCTGGTATTCATGTTCTCCTCCCTCATCCCTATCCTGGTATGCATGGTTCCTCATCCCTATCCTGGTATGCATGGTTTCTCATTCCTATTCTTGTATGCATGGCCCCATGAAAAAGGCACAAAAACCATCCTATTTACCTTCCCTGTGTGCTCTCGCAGCACTTTGTTCAGGTGACAGCAGCTCCTGCGGCTGAGCGATCATGTGTCCCCGCTCAATTAGGGAATGAATATTCACCTTTCTCCATGCCTATGGGAGTGGAGAGAGGCGAATATTCATAACTCTTAAGTAGCCAGCACCCGTGATCACCTGTCCGCTGCTTGAAGCCGGCGGCTGCAACTGACACTGTGCGCACTATAAGAGAAATGAATATTAACTGCCAGCTCAGTGAATATTAATTTATCTTTAGCAGCAGGCACAGGACTTAGCCGCAGCCACCTGCTCCTGCCTCCTGTGACCCGCTGCTCCTCCGTTCCCCTCTCCCACCATCTTCTGGGACAATGACTCGAGTATATGCCAAGGGGGGCTTTTTCAGCACAAAAAATATAGCTGAAAATCTTGGCTTATACTCGAGTATATACAGTACAGCACTTAGTACAGTACCTTTTAATTAAAGAGCACACAATCCATCCAACCACATCAAGGTGTTCCTATATATGGATAAATGAAGAATATCACTTATGTCCTACCTCTCTATGTGATAAACCAGGCCTCATCTGAACTGGGGAGCAAAAGGCATCCAGTTGTAGCTTGCAATTAAACCTTGTCTGGTGAGAATGCGTAGATAGCTGGCAGAAATGTTTAACACTTTACTCTGAGATTTTTCTTTTCTATAGTCCATATTCAAATATCAATGATTGTTTTCTGTTACACAAAAATGACCCAAGATTCATCAGCATTTTTGATCTTCTTTTCATCAGGTTTTGTTCAGAGTTTCAGTTTTTACTAGGGATGATCAAACTTGTTCAATGATCCTCAGATATCACTCGAGTATCTGGGTACTCAGGTGTGCTCATTACTTAATGAGCATTAGCTGATGCTTGATTTAAAACTCACATCCTCATCCCGCATGTTTGGCACCTGTTACACAGCCAATAAGCATGCGGGGATTACCTGCAAGTCACTGTAGTGCCATTACCTTCTTGGTAGTGGCATTACTGTGATTGACAGTCAGTGTGACATTTTTAGGTGTTATAAAAGGGATTAAGGGGTTCAGGGCAGGGATTAAGATTTAGCAGTCAGTTGCTAAATATATAGCTGCAGGAGTTGACTACATTTTTTGGGTTAAGAAATTTATTATACTGTCATTCATAGAGTACTAGGTGCTTTGTGTAACTATTCTGTGTTATATAACACTCTAAAAAAGCTTTGAAATAATTTTCTGTATTTAATTGCTCATCCATATATTATTACATGGTCTGGGTTCTGTGCTATATTACCCTTCAAAAAGTGTTCAAATTTTTTTTGTCATTATATTGCTTATCCATAGACTATTGTGTGCTTTGAGGTACATTTCGTTGATATATAAGACTAAATAAAAACAGTTTAATTTGTCTGAATTCAGCTTGTCATCCATAAAGCATTAGGTACATTCTGTTATATTTTGGTAGTATAGAACACTCCATAAAAGTGTTAAAAAATATTTATGAATTAATTTAGTACTTCATAGACAATTAGAGGCTGTCTGCTATATTTCAGTAGCAATAAAGGCTCAAAGAAAGTGTTGAAAAATTTGGCAGTATTCAGTTAGTCATCCAAATAGTATTTGGTGCTTTTTGTGACATTTTGGTGGTATGTAAGAGTAACAAAAACAGGCAGAGATGCATACCTGTCTAAAAAGGCCTCAATACTAATGCACTGACAGGGTGCAGCAGACCCAAGTAAAATGGCAACTACACAGGTGCTTAATACCAAAAAACACCACCCAATCGGGGTTTGGGCCGGTGCACACCATGCAAAAAATACAACGTATTTTTCATGTTCACACTAGGAATCAGACATCTTTCACACCTAAAAATGACCCCTTTAGGGGGCTCCCATGCAACTATAATGATCCATGTGAACAGGGCCAAAGGGTTACGAACCTTGGGGCCCAAAACGCACCCTGCAAAAAATAATGTGAAAAAAAAACAAAAATAATATATGAAAGGGAAAAGGTTTAATTCTCCCAAAATAGAAGGGGGAACCCCCTTTTCACATTTTTTTATTCATGGGGGGGGGGGGGGGGGGGGGTTTAAAAAAGGGGGGGTTTACAAAAGACTTATCCTTTCCATACACGTATTATTTCCGCCCCCTGATGCCCGTTTCAGCACTATCAGGGGCCCGGAAAAGAAAAAAAACTTGCATACCGTTTTGTCCCCCCCGGGAAGTACATTTCCCCCGGATCCGGGACAAAAAGGGATCAACGCAACGACATCACGACCCGGGCGCTAATGAAATCAATGCTAAAAAATCACACCGTACCGGGTCCGTTTTTTTTAACAAAAACCCTATCCCCTAATAAAAAAAAGATGTTAAAGAGGGCCTTTCTTTAAAAAGGGTTCGATACTAATCACTGACATGCAGCAACCCAAGTAAAATGGCAACTAACAAGGGTTAATACCAAATGAAACAGCCAGCCTTTAATCAGGATTGGCTGTGTGGGACACCCCGGGAAAAAAGATACAACTTTTTGTGCGATGTTCACAAATAGGGGAAAGCAAGCACTGTTCACAGCCTTTAAACACGTTGGGGGGTGGTTCCATTCCATATTTTGGCCCGAAAAATCAAACCCAAAACCTTACAAAATTGATAGCTTTTTTTCACATTATTTTTTGCAGAGGCATTGGGCCCCAGGTTCTGTACATGTCCTCTGTTCACACTGGGGCATTATATTGCACTGGGCGCCCGCATAAGGGGTCATTAATACCGGGAAACCAATCAACCAACGACTCTCTCCCCCACGAACCCCCAATCACCATGGGTTTTTGAAAAATTGGGATAACCCGGGGGCAGCTATGAAGCTAATAACTCACACATACCAAGCTGGGCCCACAGCTCAAAAAGTTCACATTTCTAAAAACCTCCCAAATTTTTGAGCTTTTATCAACATTTCCCATCAAGCCATTTTTTGCAATCAGCTACAGCGACACCCCTCTGGCATGCTGCAGCAGTGAAAACAAGGGCCCCTCACCTCTGGTGT
>JARQOD010000001.1:66200715-66228379 GCA_033576555.1 Oophaga sylvatica | reverse complement strand
TTCATTACGGACCTCCCGCCATCTTCGGGTAAAACAGTCATACTCGTTGTAGTGGACAGGTTCAGCAAGATGGCACATTTTATCGCTCTTCCTGCTCTTCCTAATGCTAAAACTCTTGCGCAGGTGTTTATTGGGGAGATTGTAAGGCTTCACGGGTACCCTCCGATGTGGTGTCGGATCGGGTGTCTCAGTTTGTGTCCAAATTCTGGAAAGCATTTTGTACACGGCGGGGGATGCAGTTGTCATTTTCATCGGCTTTTCACCCGCAGACCAATGGTCAGACAGAGCGTCTGAACCAGAGCTTGGAGACATATCTCCGGTGTTTTGTGTCAGAGAACCAGGAGGACTGGGCTTCTTTCTTGCCTCTGGCGGAATTTGCTCTAAATAATAGGCAGAGCGAGTCCTCTGGTAAGTCCCCGTTTTTTGGGGCATATGGTTTTCACCCCCAGTTTTGTACTTTCAATAGGGGGGCTCTTCTGGGGTTCCTGAGGATGAACGATTTTCGTCGTCACTTGCTTCAGTGTGGAGAGGAGTGCTGAATAATCTGAGTACTATGGGGAACCGATACAAACGTATGGCTGATAGGAGGAGAGTGTCTGGTCCGGACCTAAGTGTGAACGATCTGGTATGGTTGTCTACCAAAAATATAAAACTTAAGGTTCCCTCCTGGAAACTGGGTCCCAGGTTCATCGGGCCATACAAGATCAGTGCTATAATTAATCCGGTTGCATTCCGTCTTGACCTCCCTCCTACATTTAAAATTCATAATGTGTTCCACAGATCGTTGTTTAAGAGGTATGTGGCGCCGGTGATACCTTCACCTTTACCTCCTCCTCCTGTGGTGGTCAATGGTAACTTGGAGTTCCAGGTGTCGAGAGTCATCGATTCACGTCTGAATCGCCGGTCCCTTCAGTACCTTGTTCATTGGAGGGGGTATGGTACTGAGGAAAGGACGTGGGTTTCTGCGTCGGATATTAACGCAGACCGATTGGTTCGGGCCTTCCACACTACTCACCCAGATAGACCCGGCCCTGAGGGTCCGGAGGCCCCTCGTAGAAGGGGGGGTACTGTCACGGGTGTGTCACTGCGAAGATCGTCGCGATTGCACACCCTGACTTCTCACAGCTGAGTTTCTGGTGCTGGGTGTTTTTCGGCAGAGAGGGAGTTAATTCTTCCTCTCTCTGTGCTGGACTAGACCAGCTTTGCTCAGCTGCAATTAATGTTGTGGTAATTGGTTTCCTTCAAATACCTGCATGTCTGCTGGGGAAGTGTTGGTGAAAGCATTCATGCAGACCAGCAGAGCGGATCGTTGTATGGTAAAAGCTGAAGTTAAGAGTACCTGTGTGGTCTTTTTTCCCCTCCTCTCTTTATCATTTATCTCCGTACCCGTTGGTGTCCCCTCTGTTTCCTGTGGTATGACTTTTGTATGCAAGGTGGATTTTAGTTTACCCCTTGTACTGTCTCGTTCGTTTATTACTGTGTTTAGGCATATACCTACCAGTCCCCGGTGTTGTGATCAGGGTCCTTCTCAGGACTGGATCACTGAGGTTCAGGGATCCTCAGGAGGTAGGGATTACGCTGGCGGCCTGGACCTCTGTACCATCAACAGTACCTCCAGGTAGAGGGATTAGTCAGGACCCCAGCTTAGGGTCAGCATAGACCCCAGACCTCCTGTATGCAGTAACAGCGTGACACAGGGTTGAAGAAATAGAGGAAAAAAAGTAGCTGTGAAGGTGTACCCAAATATATGGCTACACCAAAGGTGACCAGAGTGCCTGTACTTGGATTGCATTGTCATTCTGTGCTGACAGATGTTCTTTATGAGTATGAACATTGCACAAGCCATTGACTGATGCCAGGTTAGATGTCAAATTATCCATTTTTGTACAATAATATCTAACTGTTATCTGTGTCAAGGCTCAGTCACACAACTGTATTTATTGTCTGTGGAAAAAACGGACGGCATTTGGACTATAGCTATTTAATGCAGCAGTGCAGCTAATCAATTTGTTTTCATTGATTTAATCTGCGTGTGAAAATAATCACAATTAGTTTCTTCCATAGAATGGCTGAGAATCAACCTCTCAAGACAACAGTGTGTAAAAAAACAGTCTGATGCTATACGGAGCCACATCACTGCATGTGATTTATACGGATACATTGTAATTCTATAACACAGAAGACTGTAAATGGTATTGCTAATGTTTAATAAGTGCTGCTGTAAAAAAATGGACTGCAAATGGATGAGATCAAAGTAGTTGAAATATTCTGGTTGAGATGCTGAGTAATTTTTTTTATATGCGTATAGTCACTGATAGTGATGAGAGAGCAGTAAAATGCTCAGGTACTCTTTACTAAAGTCTAACGAATCGTAATTCTGGGGTGCTCGACCCGATTAACAAGTATAATAGAAGTCAATGGGAAACACAAGCATTTTTCCAAAGGCAACCACAGAGGTCTAGAGGGGATCTAAAAATTGTTGAAAATGATGGAAACAGCCCTGAAAATAGCATGGGGATAGCATGGGGAAGACCACTACAAGCATCTCTGAATCCCAGGTCACTGAACAATGTTCTCAGAGTATTTTGACACTTTTGTAAAACATACAAAACCACAGATGAAATGGATTTGACTGGAAAAAGGTAAAGAAACATTCTTTCCAGCATAATGACTTGTATACAAAGCAAAAAAAAGAGAAAACAATGCTCTGCCACCCCTTGGGCTATGTTCAAACGCAGTGGTGTTGCTGTGTTTTTGAATATTTCCTTTGCTTTCATTGGTGAAAAAACATCATAAAGAAAGTGTAAATTTATCATTTTAATACATTACCTGTCTGTAGTTTGTGAGATATGATCAGACACATCCTGTTTAATTTATGCAGGAGGGACTGTGAAAGTAAGGCGCGCTTATTATTGGTAGAGGGCCAGCAGGAGGCCCTCACTATTGTCAGAGGACCATTAAGCAGCCATCACTCTAATATTAGCGGGCAGGCAGCCAGCCCTCCCTAAGCATTTTTGGAGGGCCAGCAGAGGACTATGTTTTGCATAGCTGTACATTGCTACAGCAATATAATTATCTATCTGAGGTGGACAAATTTTATTTTTCGTATTAATACTGTAAAGTTTGAAATTTGAGGGCTAGCAGGAGGCCCTCACAATTTATAGAGAGCCAGCAGGCAGCCTCCACTATGTTTAGAGGGCTGGACAGAGGAGACCAAGATAGAGTTTTTTGGTAAAGCACATCATTCTACAGTTTACTGTAAATAGAATGAGGCCTACAAATAATAGAACACAGTATTCACAGTCAAATATGTTGGAGGTTCAAAAATATTTTGGGGTTGTTTTGTTGTTTCTGGCCCTGGGTGCCTTGACTGATGACACAAAGCTAGGAGGGGTAGCTAATACTAGAGAAGAGAGAGAGAGGATTCAAAAAGATATAAATAAACTGGAGCAGTGGGCAGCAACTAACAGAATGGATTTTAACAGGGAAATATGCAAAGTACTACATCTGGGCAATAAAAATGAAAAAAGCATATACAAAATGGGAGGAATAGGGCTAAGTAACAGCACATGTGAAAAAGACTTGGGTATACTAATTGATCACAGACTGAACATGAGTCAACAGTGTGATGCAGCAGCAAAAAAGGCAAATGCAATTCTAGGATGTATCAACTGAAGCATACAGTCTAGATCACGTGAGGTCATTATTGCCCTCTACTCCTCTTTGGTCAGACCTCATCTGGAATACTGTGTCCAGTTTTGGACACCACATTTTAAAAAAGACATCAACAAACTGGAGCAAGTTCAGAGAAGAGCCACCAGAATGGTGACCGGTCTGCAAACCATGTCCTATGAGGAACGGTTGCAGGATTTGGGAATGTTTAGCTTGCAAAAAAGAAGACTGAGAGGAGACTTAATAGCTGTCTACAAATATCTCAAGGGCTGTCACATTGTAGAAGGATCATCTTTATTCTCATTTGCACAAGGAAAGACAAGAAGCAATGGGATGAAACTGAATGGGAGGAGACACAGATTAGTTATTAGAAAAAAACTTTTTGACAGTTAGGGTGATCAATGAGTGGAACAAGCTGCCACGAGAGGTGGTGAGTTCTCCTTCAATGGAAGTCTTCAAACAGAGGCTGGACAGACATCTGTCTTGGATGATTTAGAGAATCCTGCTTTGAGCAGGGGTTGGACCAGATGGCCCAGGAGGTCCCTTCCAACTCTACTATTCTATGATTCTGTGATTCTATGACTGTGTGCAAGTCATCATGAAATGTGAAGATTCTCAAAGTATTTTGGGTTGCAATGTGGTGCCTGGGGTTAGAAAGCTGGGTTTGCCTCCTAGGTCATGGGTGTTGATCACCTAGTCCCAGAAGTGGGTTCTTGTTAGGCCGGAGTCACACTAGCGAGAAATACGATGAGTGCGAAACACAAAAACAACGCATTACACTCGGACCAATGTTAATCTATGGGGCAGCTCACATCAGCCGATTTTTTCTCTGCCGTATTATACGGGCTGAGAAAATTGCAGCATGCTGCGATTGTCACCGTATTACGCCCGTAATACGCCAATGCAAGTCTATGGGAGCTAGTAAACTTCGTATTACACACGGACCACACGTGTGACTTGCAAGAAATACGCATCTGTGTCCATTAGAAAAGCCGTCAATTCAGTGTGCTATACTGTAAAATCACACTGACATGTTTAATAAAGAATCAAAAGAATAGATATATACACATAGAATACATATATATAAAAATATATATATAATATATATATATATATATAAATAACAGTTAGGTCCATAAATATTTGGACAGAGACAACATTTATCTAATTTTGGTTCTAGACATTACCACAATGAATTTGAAACAAAACAAATCAGATGCAGTTGAAGTTCAGACTTTCAGCTTTCATTTGAGGGTATCCACATTAAAATTGGATGAAGGGTTTAGGAGTTTCAGCTCCTTAACATGTGCCACCCTGTTTTTAAAGGGACCAAAAGTAATTGGACAGATTAAATAATTGTAAATAAAATGTTCATTTCTAGTACTTGGTTGAAAACCCTTTGTTAGCAATGACTGCCTGAAGTCTTGAACTCATGGACATCACCAGACACTGTGTTTCCTTCTTTTTGATGCTCTGCCAGGCCTTCACCGCGGTGGTTTTCAGTTGTTGTTTGCTTGTGGGCCTTTCTGTCTGAAGTTTAGTCTTTAACAAGTGAAATGCATGTTCAATTGGGTTGAGATCAGGTGACTGACTTGGCCATTCAAGAATATTCCACTTCTTTGCTTTAATAAACTCCTGGGTTGCTTTGGCTTTATGTTTTGGGTCATTGTCCATCTGTAGTATGAAACGACGACCAATCAGTTTGGCTGCATTTGGCTGGATCTGAGCACACAGTATGGCTCTGAATACCTCAGAATTCATTCGGCTGTTTCTGTCCTGTGTCACATCATCAATAAACACTAGTGACCCAGTGCCACTGGCAGCCATGCATGCCCAAGCCATCACACTGCTTCCGCCATGTTTTACAGATGATGTGGTATGCTTTGGATCATGAGCTGTACCACGCCTTCGCCATACTTTTCTCTTTCCATCATTCTAGTAGAGGTTGATCTTGGTTTCATCTGTCCAAAGAATGTTCTTCCAGAACTGTGCTGGCTTTTTTAGATGTTTTTTAGCAAAGTCCAGCCTAGCCTTTTTATTCTTGATTCTTATGAGTGGCTTGCACCGTGCAGTGAACCCTCTGTATTTAATTTCATGCAGTCTTCTCTTTATGGTAGATTTGGATATTGATACGCCTACCTCCTGGAGAGTGTTGTTCACTTGGTTGGCTGTTGTGAAGGGGTTTCTCTTCACCATGGAGAGTATTCTGCAATCATCCACCACTGTTGTCTTCCTTGGGCGCCCAGGTCTTTTTGCATTGATGAGTTCACCAGTGCTTTCTTTCTTTCTCAGAATGTACCAAACTGTAGATTTTGCCACTCCTAAAGTTGTAGCAATTTCTCGGATGGGTTTTTTCTGTTTTTTGCAGCTTAAGGATAGCTTGTTTCACCTGCATGGAGAGCTCCTTTGACCGCAAGTTTCCTTCACGCTAAACCTTCCAAATGCAAACACCACACCTCAAATCAACACCAGCCCTTTTATCTGCTTAACTGAGAATGATATAATGAAGGATTGCCCACACCTGTCCATGAAATAGCCTTGGAGTCAATTGTCCAATTACTTTTGGTCCCTTTAAAAACAGGGTGGCACATGTTAAGGAGATGAAACTCCTAAACCCTTCATCCAATTTTAATGTGGATACCCTCAAATGAAAGCTGAAAGTCTGAACTTCAACTGCATCTGATTTGTTTTGTTTCAAATTCATTGTGGTAATGTATAGAACCAAAATTAGATAAATGTTGTCTCTGTCCAAATATTTATGGACCTAACTGTATATATACATGTCATTGAGACACATATATATATAATATATATATATATATATATATAATTTATAGTTCATAGATTTCTACATAGCATAGTAGACGCTGAATCAATTGCAGGCATCTGTAGAATTGAATCATAGAATCATAGAATGGTAGAGTTAAAAGGGACCTCCTGGGCCATCTGGTCCAACCCCCTGCTCAAAGCAGTATTCTCTAAATCATCCAAGACAGATGTCTGTCCAGCCTCTGTTTGAAGACTTCTATTGAAGGAGAACTCACCACCTCTCGTGGCAGCATGTTCCACTCATTGATCACCCTAACTGTCAAAAGTTTTTCTAATATCTAATCTGTGTCTCCTCCCATTCAGTTTCATCCCATTGCTTCTTGTCTTTCCTTGTGCAAATGAGAATAAAGATGATCCTTCTACAATGTGACAGCCCTTGAGATATTTGTAGACAGCTATTAAGTCTCCTCTCAGTCTTCTTTTTTGCAAGCTAAACATTCCCAAATCCTGCAACCATTCCTCATAGGACATGGTTTGCAGACCGGTCACCATTCTGGTGGCTCTTCTCTGAACTTGTTCCAGTTTGTTGATGTCTTTTTCAAAATGTGGTGCCCAAAACTGGACACAGTATTCCAGATGAGGTCTGACCAAAGAGGAGTAGAGGGCAATAATGACCTCACGTGATCTAGACTGTATGCTTCTGTTGATACATCCTAGAATTGTATTTGCCTTTCTTTGTCGCTGCATCACACTGTTGACTCATGTTCAGTCTGTGATCATTAGTATACCCAAGTCTTTTTCACATGTGCTGTTACTTAGCCCTATTCCTCCCATTTTGTATATGCTTTTTTCATTTTTATTGCCCAGATGTAGTACTTTGCATTTTTCCCTGTTAAAAACCATTCTGTTAGTTGCTGCCCACTGCTCCAGTTTATTTATATCTTTTTGAATCCTCTCTCTATCTTCTCTAGTATTAGCTACCCCTCCTAGCTTTGTGTCATCAGCAAATTTGATCAGTTTACCCTCAATTCCTTCATCTAAATCATAGATAAAGATGTTGAACAATACAGGGCACAAAACAGAGCCTTGTGGTACCCCACTTGAGACATTCTTACAACTGGATGTGCAGCCATTTACGACCACTCTTTGGGTCCGATCACTAAGCCAGTTATGAATCCACCTAACAGTTGCCTTGTCCATTCCATACTTAGTCATTTTTTCAATAAGGATTGTGTGAGATACTTTGTCAAATGCTTTGCTGAAGTCAAGCTATACTATATTTACAGCATTTCCCTTATCCACCCAGTCAGTAATTCTGTCATAGAAGGAAGTTAGTCTGACGTGACTTATTAGTTAAAAACTCATGCTGACTCTGTTTAATCACTTCATTCTTATCCAGGTACTTAAATACATGTTCAAAGATCTTTCCTGGTATAGAAGTCAGACTCATCGGCCTGTAGTTCCCTGGGTCCACCTTCTTCTCCTTTTTGAAGATAAGAACAACATTTGCTCTTCTCCAGTCTTCTGGGATTTCTCCTGTTCTCCAAGAATTTTCAAAGATTATGGACAGTGGTTCAAGAATTTCTGCTATCTCCTTCAGTACTCTGGGGTGTAATTCATCTGGACCTGGAGACTTGAATTCATTTAGGTTAGCTAAGTGTTTCCTCACTGTTTTTCTGTTTATAGATATCCTGGATTCTTCTCTTCCTTTAATAGGACAGTGAAGATCAGTTGATGTTACATTTCCTTTCTGAGAGAAAACAGATGCAAAATAGGAATTTAAAAGTAAAATCATTACAGAAGCCGACATGAAATGACACATGGTTTACATACAGTAAACCATTTCATTTCATTTAGTTTTATATATGTTTTTGACTAATATTTAGATTAGTGTATGTGTGAATAATTTGGGACATGTAGGTGTTAAATTAACGGGTAAATTCATTGAGAAAAATGGTGTGGGCTCCCGCGGTATATTCTCCACCAGAGAGGGAAAGCCGGTGATTGAGGACAGATATTAATAGCATAGAGAGGGAACATGGTTTGTGGTTCCCCCCTGGTTACAAACATCTGGCCCCAGCCTCCCCAGAAAAGGCATAACTATAAGATGCGCCTTTTCTGGCACTTAGCCTCTCTATTCTCATTGCCTTTAGTGGTGGCTCATGGGTTAATAAGGAGTCAGATGTCACCTTGCTATTGAAAAGTGACATGAATCTGGGTTAATAATGGAGAGGTGTCAATAAGACAACTATCCATTAGTAATCCTATAGTAGTAAAGGGTTATAAAAGACACACATTTTTTAAAAATTCTTTTAATGAAATAATTACACAAAGTTTTTGACCAAATTTATTATGCTGCCAATCCAACTAAATCCCTTGTTTTCCGGTAACAAAAGAAATTAAAAAAACAACAATATTCATACCTCTCCGCCATTCAGTCAGGTCCCCAGCTGCAATCCATCACAAGGGGTTAACTAGTTTACAACAGGGACCGGTGCTAATGCTACCGGCCTGGCTGTAAACCACTGCAGAATGAATGAAATCATGTCTGTGCAGGCTCCCCGCCTGACCGGGGAGGAATTGATTTGCGTGGGAAAGTTTCAGAAATTTTTCCCACGCTGTCAGTTCACCGAAGGTCAAGTGGGAACTCAGCGCAGCCTCAGTGACTACTGCTGACGTAACTTAGGCTGTGCAGGAATGGACTAGGCAACTGTTAGGTGGATTCATAACTGGCTTATTGATTGGACCCAAAGAGTGGTCGTAAATGGCTGCATATCCAGTTGAAAGAATGTCTCAAGTGGAGTACCACAGGGCTCTGTCCTGGGTCCTGTATTGTTCAATATCTTTATCAATGATTAAGATGAAGGAATTGAGGGTAAACTGATTAAATTTGCTGATAACACAAAGCTAGGAGGGATTATTATTGTTATTTATTTATGTAGCGCCATTAATTCCATGGTGCTGTACATGAGAAGGGGTTACATACAAAGTTATAGATATCATTTACAGTAAACAAATTTACAATGACAAACTGGTATAGAGGGGAGAGGACCATGTCCTTGCGGACTTAGATTCTACGGGATAATGGGGAAGAAACAGAAGGTCAGGGGTGCGGTAGCTCTGATGGTGGTGGCGAGGTGGCAGATCTGGTGGTGGTGGTGAGGCAGCAGCTTCGGTGGTGGTGGCGTGGAGGCAGCTCTGGTGGTGGTGGCGAGGTGGCGAGGGATAGCTAATACTAAAGAAAAGAGAGAAAATGTGATTTTTAATTTTCACGGCTCTATGTTATAAACTTATGTGAAGCACCTGGGGCTTCAAAGCAATCAATAAACATCTGGATTGGTCCTTTGAGGGGTCTAGTTTCCAAAATTGGGTCGCTTGTGGGGGTTTCCACTGTCTAGGCACATCAGGGGCTCGCCAAACGCGACATGGCATCTGTTCTCGATTCCAGCCAATTTTGCGTTCAAAACATGAAACAGTGCTTCATGTCCGAAGTAAAAATTTTGTGAAAAAAAGTTAATTCTTTCCTTCCACAGTGCTTCAATTCTTGTGAAGCAGCTGAAAAGTTAATAAATTCCTGAATGTAATTTTGAACACCTTGAGTGGTGCAGTTTTTAGTATGGTGTCACCTTTGAGTACTTTCTGTTATTTTGGCTCCAAAACTTACTTTAAATTAGAGGTGGTCCCTAAAAAATGTTTTTGTAAATTTTATTGGAAAAATGAGAAATCTCTGGTCAACTTTTAACCTTTATAACTTCCTAATAAAAAAACCTATATTTCAAAAATTGCGCTAATGTAAAGTAGATATGTGAGAATTTTTTTTATTAACTATTTGTGCAACATAATACTCTGATTTAAGGGCATAAAAATTAAGTTTGTGGAATTTTCAAAATTTTTATCAAATTTAAATTTTTTTCACAAATAGACACAAGAAATAAATTTTGAAGAAATTTTACCACTATCATAAAGAACAATATGTCTTAATAATAATAAATAATAATAATATTTATTTATATAGTGCCAACATATTCCGCAGCGCTTTACAGTTTAACAGTTTCAAAACCCAAGTCATAAGTAACAACGTTAACAATACAATAATTAAAGCAAAATAAGCCCCTGCTCGTGAGAGCTTACAATCTACAATGAGGTGGGGGAGATACAAAGTACAGGTGTGTATATACAATGGTGCATTTACAATGATGGTCCAGCCATCTTGAGGGAGTGAGGGATGGATGGAGATAGTGAATGGGCTACACATACACACTTACACATAGAATGACTTTGATTAGTGAATGTGATAGGCCGCTCTGAACAAATTTGTTTTGAGGGAGCGCCTGAAACCATGCAAATTGTGGATAGTCCTAATTTCTTGGGGTAGAGCATTCCAGAGGATTGGCGCAGCGCGGAAGAAGTCTTGGAGTCGGGAGTGGGAGATATGGATTAGTGCAGAGGTTAGTCGAAAGTCATTTGCAGAGCGCAGCAGTCGGTTAGGCCGATAGGTAGAAAAATGAGGGAAGAGATGTAGGGGGTGCTGCACTGTGGAGAGCTTTGTGGGTGAGAACCAGTACTTTGAATTGGATCCTATAATGAATGGGCAACCAGTATAAGGACTGGCGAAGAGCGGACGCGTCCGAGTACCGATTAGCCAGATGGATGACCCTGGCTGCTGCATTAAGGATGGACTGGAGAGGGGATAGTCGAGTAATGGGGAGGCCAAGTAATAGAGCATTGCAGTAGTCCAGGCGGGAGTGGATCAATGCTACAGTGAGGGTTTTTTTTTCCATGGTGAGAAAAGGGCAGATTCTAGAGATGTTCTTTAGGTGTAGGTGGCAAGAGCGGGCAAGAGATTGTATATGGGAGGTGAAGGAGAGATTGGTGTCAAACATAACACCCAGACAGCGAGCCTGCTGCCGGGTTGTTATTATGGTGCCGCCCACGGAGAGGGAAATGTCAGATTTAGGGAGGTTAGTAGACGGCGGGAGCAGAAGGAGTTCAGTTTTGAAGAGGTTAAGTTTCAGATAGAGAGCGGACATGATGTTGGAGACTGCGGACAGATAGTCGGTGGCGTTCTGTAGAACAGTGGGGGTAAGGTCGGGGGATGACGTGTATAGTTGTGTGTCATCAGCATAAAGATGGTACTGAAAGCCAAATCTGCTGATGGTCTGTCCAATTGGGGCCGTGTAGAGAGAGAAGAGAAGGGGGCCAAGGACTGAGTCCTGGGGTACACCGACAGTGAGAGGAAGAGGAGATGACGTGGAGCCAGAGAACGAAACACTGAAGGAGCGGTCAGAAAGATAGGAGGAGAACCAGGAGAGAACAGTTTCCTTAATACCTAGTGACTGGAGCCTAGACAGTAGGAGACAGTGGTCAATTGTGTCAAAAGCTGCAAAAAGGTCGAGAAGAATGAGCAGAGAGTGGTCGCCATTACATTTTGCTGTCAGAAGGTCATTGGTCACTTTGATGAGTGCAGTTTCAGTTGAATGTAGGGGGCGGAAGCTGGACAGTGAAGGGTTTGGAAGGGAGTAAGTGGAGAGGTAACGGGTGATGCGGGAGTAGACTAGGCGCTCCAAAAGTTTAGAGATGAAGGGCAGATTGGAGACCGGTCTGTAGTTGTTTGTGCAGGAAGGGTCGAGAGTGGGTTTCTTTAGTAGTGGAGTAAGGATGGAGTGTTTGAAGGAAGATGGGAAAATGCCAGAGGAGAGGGAGAGATTAAAGAGTGTAGTTAGGTGAGTTGTGACAACTGAGAGAGAGACTGGAGGAGATGTGAGGGAATGGGGTCGGTAGTGCATGTACTCGGACCAGAGGAAGAGAGGAGTCTGGAGACTTCTTCTTCTGTGATGGGATCAAATGTGGAAAGTGAGCCAGGGGAAATGCAGGGTGGGATGGGATCACAGCATTTGGTGGCTGAGAGAAGATTTCCTAACGGATAGTATCTATTTTTTCTATAAAGTGGGAGGCCAGGTCGTCAGCACAAATGTCTGTGATAGGGGCTTGTGCTTTTGGCCTGAGGAGGGAGTGAAAAGTGTCAAAAAGTTTCTTGGGGTTGTTGGCTAGTGAGGAGATCAGGGTGGTGAAGTAGGTCTGTTTGGCAAGGTGAAGGGCAGCATTATAAGTTCTTAACATGAATTTAAAGTGGATGAAGTCTTCTGGTGTGCGGGTTTTTCTCCAGAGGCGTTCAGCACTCCTAGAGCATCGCTGAAGAAGTCGAGTTTGCAATGTGAGCCAGAGCTGTTTTACTGTGTGTTTGGAGGTTCTGAGGGTGAGCAGTGCTACTTGGTCAAGAGTGCTTCTAATAGTGTCATTGTTGTGCTGAACTGCCAGATTAGGACAAGAAAAAGAGGAGATTGGGGACAGTGATGAGTGTATGGAGTCTGAAAGTGTCTGAGGGTTAATGGCTTGTAGATTTCTGAATGTATGGTAGGTAGGAGTGCACTGGGGTGGTCGAGGATTTGTGAAGATGAAGGAGAGAATGTTGTGGTCAGAGAGTGGAAGCGGTGAGTTATTTAGGTGGGAGATTGAACAGAGGCGGACAAAGACCAGGTCAAGGGTGTTACCATCCTTGTGTGTCTCAGAGGTTGAAAGCTGTGAGAGGCCTAGAGAAGTGGTTAGTGATAGAAGCTGAGATGCAGATGTGGAAGTAGGGCTGTTAATGGGGATGTTGAAGTCTCCAAGGATAAGGGTTGGTAGTTCTGAGGACATGATGTGCGGCAGCCAGGCTGAGAAGTGGTCAAGGAACCGGGTGGGTGAGCCTGGGGCCGATATATGACCGCTATTCTGAGGGAGAGGGGACGGAAGAGCCTGATGGTGTGGACCTCAAAAGAAGGGAATGAGAGTGATGGAATTGGGGGGATGACCTGGAAAGTGCATTGTGGGGACAAGAGTATGCCAACTCCACCACCATGTCTGTTTGCAGGTCTTGGGGAATGGGAGAACTGTAAGCCACCATAGGAAATGGCAGCAGGGGAGAGTGTCAGAATCCTGAATCCAGGTTTCCCTGAGGGCCAACAGATGAAGAGAGTTGTTCAGAAAGTAGCTGTGCAGGAAGGATAGCTTGTTGCATGCAGACTGTGGATTCCAGAGGGCACAATTAAAAGAAGGAGATGAGGGAGTGCAAGCAATATTAATAAGATTATTATGGTTTCGATATGAGGTAAGGTAGGGATTGAGGTTGGGGGATGGTGGACCAGGGTTGGGGGAGATGTCCCCTGAAATCAGTAGGAGTAGGAAGATAAATAGCAGGTAGTTGTTGGAGTTGTAAGTAGGTTTTTTCTGTGATGTGTTTGGGCAAGATGGGCTGAGGTTTCTCAGGAGGGTGAGGAGTGCATTGGAGCTGTACATGGGAGAGAGACTACTCCTAAATATATAGCCCACACTACAGGGTCAGGAAAGTGGGATTGTGGGAGCTGCTTTGGGATAATTTGGCAGCTGGGGCTAGCACACCAGGGGGTGGTTAGATCATCGAAGGCAATAGAGCTGGCTACATCCATATGCTTTAGCACCTTCCACCTGATAAGCTCTAGAGAGGCCCCAGTCACAGGGATATACAGCAGTAAGTATTAAGCACAGTGCAAAAAATGAATTATACCAAAGCTTTACCAGGCACATTAAACTATGTTGCAAGATGGTAAAGCAGTGGTTGGCAGCAAGCAGAAGTATGGAGTGCATACCATTTGTATATATTTCAGCATACAAGACAAATAGGGATTGTATCATTCAGCTGTTTGCTTCCAAAGAATGGAGTGCATACCATTTGTATATATTTCAGCATACAAGACAAATAGGGATTGTATCATTCAGCTGTTTGCTTCCAATGAATGGAGTGCATACCTGTGTGAAGAGAGAAGATGAATGTTAATTCCTTGCCATGGATAACAGCCGTTTACAAGATGCTTGTCTTCTGTGATGCTTTGCTTTCTGTGATGCGTGCGCCCCCTCACATGAAAAAGATTCTCAGGATCACTGGGCTCCGTTGAAGCGTTCCTGAGTTACAACCACATAAAGTGACAATGGTCAGATATCAAAATTAAGGCCTGGTCAAACCAGCAGTGAGCACAAACCTGTAACTCTGACTGATCCCCTCTCACTCCCAACGGCTTCCTCCAGTGTCACACACAGCGTCAGCATCCTCTCTTGTACTGTTCACTGTTACAGGGAATAACAGTAATACACAAAGTACCACCTATGACAGTAACAATTGTCCTCTACTCTCCCTCACTGATTGATGGATGGATAGATGGATGGATGGATGGACAGAATGAATAGCTAGAAAGATAGTTACATGGAACTCATAAGAACTTAGATGAGAAGAATGGGATGAACAAATGGATGGATGGGATGAATCGATTAGATTGGAACGATACGATACGATACGATACACTTTATTGATCCCGGGGGAAATTACAGTATTACAGCAGCAATACAAACAGCAGTACATAAAATATTACATAAAATAGGACACAAAATACATAAAATAGGACACAAATCTTGCACAGGTGTACCAACATTACATAATAAATAAAAGTGTGTAGTTCAGGTATATATAAGATAATGTTAATTGACATTAGTACACCAGCCATCAGTCATTATTTTCTACCACCCTTAGGAAATTATTATACATCCCCATAGCAGTAGGTACAAACAATTTCCTGAATTTCTCCTTCTTGCACCTTAGTAGGATTAGACGGCTGCTGAATGTGCTCTTCTGATTCAAGAACAGCTCGTATAGTGGATGTGTGTTATTGTTCATTATTGCCCTACACTTCTTCTGAATTCTATCCTCCAATACCTCCTCAAAAGAGTCAAGATGGAGGCCAACAGCTGCGCTTGCCTTCTTGATAAGTTTGTTGAGTTTATTAGCGTCAGCTACTCGCACACTACTGCCCCAGCAAATGATAGCAAAAAAAGATGGCGCTTGCTACAACGGACTGGTAGAACATCTCCAGCATTTTACTGCACACATTGAACGACCTGAGCTTCCGCAGAAAGTACAGTCTGCTCATTCCCTTCTTGTAAACCTTTTCTGTATGACACCTCCAATCGAGTTTACTGTCAAGGTGAACCCCCAAATATTTGTAGCTCTCAACAATCTCAACCTCCTGGCCAGCAATGGTGATTGGTATGTAATCTTCCTTTTTCCTTCTATAACTCACCACCATCTCCTTGGTTTTCTTTACATTTAGTTCTAGACAGTTAAGGGTATGCCACACTGAACAATATCGCTAACGGGATCGCTAAAAAACGTCACTATTTAGCGATCCCGTTAGCGATGTTGTTCAGTGCGGCAGCTGCCAGCGACGAGCTTCCTGCTGTGATCTCGCTCGTCGCTGGAATCGTTCCGGACCCTATTTTCTCGTCGGCGCTCCCGCTGGGTAAGTATATATCGCTAGTGTGGCACCTTTTCTTAGCGATTTAGCGGTACTTTTGTACCGCTAAAGTCGTTAAGAAGATCGCTAACGGCGATAGCGTCGTTAACTATATCGCTAAATGTGGCCGCATTTAGCGATATAGAAACAATCCCGCTAGCGATCGCATTAGTATGCGTCGTTATCGTGATCGCTAGCGGGATTATTTAGTGTGGCAGTACCTTTAGTCTGACACCAATCCACAAAGTCAGAAACCACCCTTCTATATTCCTCCTCCCCCCGGCCCCCCACAATGCCCCCTGCAATCACGGAGTCATCTGAGAATTTTTGGAGGTGACAAAAATCAGATTTATACTGAAAGTCAGCTGTATACAATGAGAAGAGGAAGGGTGACAGCACTGTACCCTGAGGGGCTCCCACACTGCTCCATACACTGCCAGATACCACCTCCCCCATCCTTACAAACTGCGGCCTGTCTGTCAGGTAGTCACTTATCCAGTTCACCATCCCCTCATCTACCGCCATAGCAGTCAACTTATTACGTAGTAAGAGCGGCTGTAGGGTATTGAAAGCACTAGAGAAGTCAAAGAACATAGCGCGCACTGCAGTTCCATCACTGTCCAAGAACGAATGCATTGTATGTAGCAGAGACGCTACAGCATCATCCACCCCCAATCTCTGCTGGTACGCAAACTGCAGGGGGTCAGTGTAGGCCCTCACCCTCGGGCACAAGTAGGCGAGTATTATTCTCTCCAAGGACTTCATAGCATGCAATGTTAAGGCCACTGGACGATAGTCTTGTAGGGAAGTTGGAAAAGTGGTCTTAGGAACCGGCACCAGGCAGGTGGTCTTCCACAGTTCTGGTACCCCCTGTGATAGAAGGCTCCAGTTAACCCCTTCAAGACCCAGCCTATTTTGACCTCAAAGACCTTGCCATTTTTTGCAATTCTGACCAGTGTCCCTTTATGAGGTAATAACTCAGGAACGCTTCAACTGATCCTAGCGATTCTGAGATTGTTTTTTCATGACATATTGGGCTTCATGTTAGTGGTAAATTTAGGTCGATAATTTTTGCGTTTATTTGTGAAAAAAATGGAAATTTGGCGAAAATTCTGAAAATTTTGTAATTTTCAAATTTTTAATTTTTATTCTGTTAAACCAGAGAGTTATGTGGCACAAAATAGTTAATAAATAACATTTCCCACATGTCTACTTTACATCAGCACAATTTTGGGAACAACATTTTTTTTTGTTAGGAAGTTATAAGGGTTAAAAGTTGACCAGCGATTTCTCATTTTTACAGCAAAATTTACAAAACCATTTTTTTTAGGGACCACCTCACATTTGAAGTCACTTTGAGGGGTCAATATGGCAGAAAATACTCAAAAGTGACACTATTCTAAAAAGTGCACCCCTCAAGCTACTCAAAACTACATTCAAGATTATTAACCCTTCAGGTGCGACAAGAACTAAAGCAACGTGGAAGGAAAAATGGACATTTTAATTTTTCCAACAAAAATTTTCTTTTAGCATCAATTTTTTCATTTTTACATGGGCATCAGGATAAAATGGATCCTAAAATTTGTTGGGCAATTTCTCCTGAGTACACAGATACCTCATATGTGGTCATAAACCACTGTATGGGCGCACGGCAGGGCTCAGAAGGGAAGGAGCGCCATTTGACTTTTTGAATGGAAAATATGCTGGAATATTTAGCGGTTGCCATGTCGCATTGAGAGTTCTGTTGCCTAAACATGGGGCTCCCCACAAGTGACCCATTTTGGGAACTAGACCCCCTAAGCAACTTATCTAATGCATAGTGATCACTTTGAACCCCAGTGCTTCACAATTGATCTGTAAAAAAAAGAAAGTACTTTTTCACAAAAATTTCTTTAGCCTCAGTTTTCATTTCACATGGCAACAGTATAAATTGGATCCTAAAATTGTTGGGCAATTTCTCCTGAGTACACAGATACCTCATATGTGGTCATAAACACTGTTGGGCGCACGCAGGCTCAGAAGGAAGGAGCGCCATTGACTTTTTGAATGGAAAATATGCTGAATATTTAGCGGTTGCCATGTCGCATTTGGAGAGTCCCTGTGTGCCTAACATTGGAGCCCCCCACAAGTGACCCCATTTTGGAAACTAGACCCCTATGAACTTATCTAGATGCATATGAGCACTTTGAACCCCAGTGCTTCACAAATTGATCGTAAAAAAAAGAAAGTACTTTTTTTTCACAAAAATTTTTTTTAGCCTCAGTTTTTTTCATTTTCACATGGGCAACAGTATAAATTGGATCCTAAAATTTGTTGGGCAATTTCTCCTGAGTACACAGATACCTCATATGTGGTCATAAACCACTGCTTGGGCGCACGGCAGGGCTCAGAAGGGAAGGAGCGCCATTTGACTTTTTGAATAGAAAATATGCTGGAATATTTAGCGGTTGCCATGTCGCATTTGGAGAGTCCCTGTGTGCCTAAACATTGGAGCTCCCCCACAAGTGACCCCATTTTGGAAACTAGACCCCCTAAGGAACTTATCTAGATGCATAGTGAGCACTTTGAACTCCCAGGTGCTTCACAAATTGATCCGTAAATAAAAGAAAGTACTTTTTTTTCACAAAAATTTTCTTTTAGCCTCAGTTATTTTCATTTTCACATGGCAACAGTATAAATTGGATCCTAAAATTTGTTGGGCAATTTCTCCTGAGTACACAGATACCTCATATGTGGTCATAAACCACTGTTTGGGCGCACGGCAGGCTCAGAAGGGAAGGAGCGCCATTTGACTTTTTGAATGGAAAATATGCTGGAATATTTAGCGGTTGCTATGTCGCATTTGGAGAGTCCCTGTGTGCCTAAACATTGGAGCTCCCCCACAAGTGACCCCATTTTGGAAACTAGACCCCCTAAGGAACTTATCTAGATGCATAGTGAGCACTTTGAACCCCCAGGTGCTTCACAAATTGATCCGTAAAAAAAAGAAAGTACTTTTTTTTCACAAAAATTTTCTTTTAGCCTCAGTTTTTTTTCATTTTCACATGGGCAACAGTATAAATTGGATCCTAAAATTTGTTGGGCAATTTCTCCTGAGTACACAGATACCTCATATGTGGTCATAAAGCACTGTTTGGGCGCACGGCAGGGCTCAGAAGGGAAGGAGCGCCATTTGACTTTTTGAATGGAAAATATGCTGGAATATTTAGCGGTTGCCATGTCGCATTTGGAGAGTTCCTGTGTGCCTAAACATTGGAGCTCCCCACAAGTGACCCCATTTTGGAAACTAGACTCCCTAAGGAACTTATCTAGATGCATAGTGAGCACTTTGAACCCCTCAGGTGCTTTACAGAAGTTTATAACGCAGAGCCGTGAAAATAAAATATCATTTTTTTTCTCAAAAAATGATTTTTTAGCCCACTATTTTTTATTTTCACAATGGTTACAGGAGAAATTGGACCCCGAAAGTTGTTGTCCAGTTTGTCCTGAGTACGCTAGTACCCCATATGTGGGGGGAACCACTGTTTGGGCACACGTCAGGGCTCGGAAGGGATGTAGTGACGCTTTGAAATGCCAACTTGATGGAATGGTCTGCGGGCATCTTGTTACGTTTGCAGAGCCCCTGATGCGCCTAAACAGTAGAAACTCCCCACAAGTGCCCCATTTTGGAAACTAGACACCGCAAAGAACTTATCTAGATGTGTGGTGAGCACTTTGAACCCCCAAGGGCTACACAGAAGTTTATAACGCCCGGGCATGAAAATAAAAAAATCATATTTTTTCCACAATCAGGATCTTTTAGTCCCCAATTTTTTTATTTTCGCAAGGGTAACATGAGAAATTAGACCCCAAAAGTTGTTGTCCAATTTGTCCTGAGTATGCTGATATCCCATATGTGGGAGAAAACTACTGTATGGGCACACGTCGGGGCTCGGATGGGAAGTAGTGACCTTTTGAAATGCCCACTTGATGGAATGGTCTTCGGGCGTCATGTTACGTTTGCAGAGTCACTGATGTGCCTAAACAGTAGAAACTCCCCACAATTGACCCCATTTTGGAAACTAGATCCCCCAAGGAACTCCTCTAGATGTGTGGTGAGCACTTTGAATCTCCAAGTCCTTCACAGAAGTTTATAACGCAGAGCCGTGAAAATATAAAATCATTTTTTTCCACAAAAATAATTTTTAGTCCCCAATTTTTTTTCCCAATGTTAACAGGAGAAATTAGAACCCCCAAAGTTGTTGTGCAATTTTTCCCGAGTACGCTGATACCTCATATGTGGGGATAAACCACTGTTTGGGCATACGTCGGGGCTTGGAATAAAGGGAGCACTGTTTGACTTTTTGAACGCAAAATTTGCAGGAATCAATGGTGCGCCATGTCGCGTATGGAGACCCCCTGATGTGCCTAAATAGTGGAAACCCCTCAATTCTAACTCCAACCTAACCCCAACACACCCCTAACGCTACACACACCTAACCCTATACAAACCAATCAACCCTAACCCAACACACTCCTAACCCTAACCCAACTCTAACCATAACCTAACTACAACCTAACCCTAATCCAACCACCATCCAACCCTAACCCAAATTCCAACCCTAACCTAATCAACCTTAGCCCTAATGCTAACCTAACCCTATTCCTAAACCCTAAGGCCTGTACATATTGCTTTACCACCCATTCAACCTACGTGACCGGCGGGTAAGTATAGCATAACCGTATCGCTTTAATGCTATACCCCTAGCGCAGTGAACAGCAGGATAATCACCTGCGTACCAGCAGCAATCAATCGCGGATAGCAGCGAAATCCGCCTGGAATCAGCAGCGAAATCCGCGCGATCAGCAGCGATAACCGCCGCGGATCACAGCGAAATCAGCCGCGGATCCGCAGCGAAAACCGCCGAGTCAGCAGCGAAATCCCGTCCGCGCGAAATCATCGCCCAGCGAAATCCGCCGCGGATCAGCAGCGAAATCCGCCGCCGATCAGCAGCGAAATCCGCCGCGGATCGCAGCGAAATCCCTGCACGAGGATCCAGATCAGCGAAATCCGCCGCCGATCCAGCAGCGAAATCGCCGCGATCCAGCAGCGAAATCCGCCGCGGATCAGCAGCGAAATCCGCCGCCGATCAGCAGCGAAATCCGCAGCGGATCAGCAGCGAAATCCGCTGCCGATCGCAGCGAAATCCGCGCCGATCAGCAGGAAATCCGCCGCCGATCAGCAGCGAAATCCCCCGCCGATCAGCAGCGAAATCCGCGCGATCAGCAGCGAAATCCGCTGCCGATCAGCAGCGAAATCCGCACGCGGATCAGCAGCGAAATCCGCCGCCGATCAGCAGCGAAATCCGCCGCGGATCAGCAGCGAAATCCGCCGGGATCCGCAGCGAAATCCGCCGCGGATCAGCAGCGATGTCCGCCGCGGATCAGCAGCGATGTCCGCCGCGGATCAGCAGCGAAGTCCGCCGCGGATCAGCAGCGAAATCCGCCGCGGATCAGCAGCGAAATCCGCCGCGGATCAGCAGCGAAATCCGCCGCGGATCAGCAGCGATATCCGCCGCGGATCCGCAGCAAAATCAGCTGCGGATCAGCAGCAAAATCCGCTAGGAAAAAAAAAAAAATTCTTTATTTTTTTTATTTGTCCCTACCTATGATAAAGGGGGGGTTCATTTACTTTTTTTTATTTTGATCACTGTGACAGTTTATCACAGTGATCAAAATAAATTTTTGAACACTGGGGGGCGCACTGCGCATGCGCCGGCCGGCGGGCGCACTGCGCATGCGCCCGCCATTTTCCAATATGGCGGCGCCCATGAAGAGGCCCGGGCGGACGCCGGGCCCGATCGTGGGACATCGGTGGATCGGGAGAGGTGAGTAGGGGGGTCGGAAGGCTGGGGGGGGGATAGGAAGTGGGGGCAGTGGACCAAAAGAGGAGGGGAGCTGTAAGTGACGGCGGTGACCGATCGCTGCCATCTTTCGGTGGCGGCGGCCGATCACCGCCGTGGCTCGGTGTGGGGGGGTCAGGGCTCGGTCTCCAGCCATGGCAGATGCTATTGCAGCATCGGCCATGGCTGGATTGTAATATTTCACCAATTAAATTGGTGAAATATTACACATTGCTCTGATTGGCTGTTTCACTTTTAACAGCCAATCAGAGCGATCGTGGCCACGGGGGGGTTAAGCCAACCCCCCTGTGGTGAAGCACAAAGGGTCCTGTAACTGCGGGTCGGGTGACCTTTGAGTAACCCCGGTCTCCCGGCCCGCAGGGACGAGATCCTTTCATGACGCCACATAGGCGTCATGGGTCGGATTGGCACAGGTTTTCATGATGCCTACGTGGCGTCATGGGTCGGGAAGGGGTTAAACAGGTGCTGGAAGACAGTACACAGTTGGTTGGCACATGCTCTGAGGACACGTGGGCTGAGGCCATCAGGCCCAGCTGCTTTGCCAATAACAAGACTGCTAAACTGTCTTCTCACGTCGCTTTGGGAGACAGTTAAGGCAGGCAGCTTATCCCCCAATGTCAATGCTGCAGATCTTTTCCCAGATCCATCCCCCATTTCTGATGACGCTGTGCTTGTGCTGGTGAATCTGTTGAAAAACTCATTCATTTCATTAGCCCAGGGCAGATCCACTTCCCCATGCTCCGACTTTGCCTTAAACCCAGTTAGCTGTTTCATGCCCGACCACACCTCCATGGAATTGTTGTGTGACAGTTTATTTTCAGAGATGTGAATGCAAGCATATAACAGAGAGTATACAGCAGAGTGTATAGACAATAAACAAGGTATATAGCAGTGTGCACATGTATATATCCCTTCATGTATATGTATAGATACAAAAGGATCTGGATCTGCAAGGAGTATTGTGTCTGCAGCAGCATGCATTGGAGCAGTCGAGAGCACTGCTGAATGAAGCCCTGCCCACACACATATTAGGCACCACCCACAAAATGAAAGCTCCACCCAACCAGAGTTTCCAAAGACCATAACTGAGGGAAATTATTATGTTAACCAGTCACCAACCAGTATGTGTACAGATACACCTGGCTATTAAGTGCATGTAGTGTGTGTGTGAACAGATAAGACGAGGGTCCTGGTTTTAAAAAAAATTTGTATGGGCAAAACAGGGATAGTTAGATAAGAATGTTCAGGTAATGGGCAGGTCTTTATGTCTAATACAGGGTGTATATGAGTTCCTCTGAGTTCCTAATTTTTGGCACTTCTTGCTTCCTTCATAAATTACACTGAAATGTCCAATTTTTAGCAAACAATTAAATTTTGGTTTACTTAAATTATTTTTTTTAAATCATGTGTACATTTTTCCTTATATAGAAGTCAGTATAAAGAAAAAAATGTTTCTTAACATTTTTATCCCTGTAAATTCCAATTTCTCTTTGATTTTGAATGTTTTATTGTAAATCCTTACAGTGGAGTAAAAGTTTGACCTGGGAGTCCGAGATGCTCCCAGGGGTCTTCCCCATGCTGTTCTCTTTCCATTCAGCACTTTTTCCATCCATTTCAACATTTTAACTGGCCCCATACCTCATTGTAGAGTCTACCAGAAAAATGCTTGGATTTCCCATTGACTCCCATTACACTTGATTCTCAAAACAAGCATCCTGGCATTAGGAATCGCTCGGTTCGAGCAACGAGCAGCTGAACATTTTAGTTTTCTCTCATCCCTAGATTTTTACAATCATTATATCTTTAATGAATTTTCACAAAAATTCTGACACAAATAGATATTTTAACAAGTAAATGTCTTTGCTATCATTGACAGTGAAATCATTCATCACTATCTCTCTGCGTAGTAGATAAGTCATATAACAATAATTCTGAATATAACATAACTTGTATACAAGGGTTCAGTATTCTGATCAATCTTCACAATACCTCCCCACAATAAACTCTCTGGATTATATTTGATGTTAATGTATTTCAGTTCCTCTGTGTATCACTGTAGCCTGGAACAGAAAATGATTTATAATCAGAGGTATTTTCTTTTAATTTGATAGATCATTGTCTGTTTTTCATGCAATGCTACATTAAATTAAATGTAATGAATTGTTTCAAATTTACAAAAAGATATTGTTGCTTGAAAGATTGCTTTTAACTTGATGAATGTTTTAGAAACAATGATTCATTATGCTCATTTTTTTCTTTTTCTACTCTTTGCTTATTTAAAACACATACAGTGCTGGGGTTGAGAATGCTCAAATCTCAGCCTCGCATGTTACACAGCTAATAAACATGTGGGGATTGCCTGAAAGTCACTGTATTGCCATAGCCAATTTGGTAGTGGCATTACTGTGATTGGCTGGTTGCATTACTCCATCCGAGGTTATAAAAGGAGTGCACTGGCACGCTCGGGATACTGACACCATTGACACAGCCATTGACACAACTCAAGGACAGTACTTAAGTTCTTATTGGAGGGAGAGAGTAGTTGTTCAGACCTCTGTGTACACAGTTATCGAAATCAGAATCCTCTAGTGGTGATATTTTGTTGAATCATCTTACTAAAAGACCTTCTAAGGGCTACTTTTTGTGCTTTGCTGTTTCTATGCAATGTATTCTGCATTTAGACTTGGAACAGCTGGAGAAGGGAAAGTGGCTGGATACAGCTGTAGGTGACCACATTTTTTTTTTGTGAAAAAATTTACTGCATTTCCATCCATACAGTTTCACATGCTTTGGGTAAATTTTTTAAAAAAGCTTGGCCTGCTACAGGTAACAAAATTAAAAAAATGTACTTTCAATTAATCAAGGAAACTCGGTTTCCAGAGACCTAGTAATTTAAAAATTTGTAAGGTATATGGTAAGGGACAGTGAAGTGGAAGTGCTGATGGCAGTGCATGCAGATGGCAGGGCAGGTGTGACTGTCCTTCTGCTGGAACCCAAGCAACATGCTCATCCACGACACATAGCTTCCTGTCCCGCTTTGCAGGGAGAGAGTAATCAGCCGCACTCATAAGATTTTTGCAAAAAGTGTGAAGATCACTACAGATAGTGCATGGTGCGCTCTATACCAGACCACCCAGACACCCATGTCTATGCCCTTATTGGGATATTTTGAGACCTCTCAATACAGATGGTTTTAGCAAGGTTTGAGAAAGATCCGGGCTGGGTAGAAACGTTACTTATACCTAAGCTATCGTAATATTCATCATCATCATCCTCATCGACTATTCACTGCAGTGAAAGACTATATGAATGAAAACAATCAATTTTTTCCAAAAATCTTATGAATGCGGTTGACTATTCTCTTCTTGATAAATTGGAGCTCTGCAGTTCAGCCAGCACCAACACTGCGCTTCTTATCTATTGCCCACTTTCAGGGAGGCATGAAACACAACTTCTGAAGCCAGATCTGTGCAAAAAGGTGATTTTATTGAATAGCAGATAATGCTTCCAGGATGCTTACCAGCTAACAGAACAAAATAAATCTTCCTCATGGTCGAAACTCACTACACAAGAGTCTGGATCACTTAATCCAAACCCTGATAGTCCTTACATCCCACCATGTCGAGACAAGTGATCCACACTAGGACACTCGAAGAGCTCTTACATTATAATTTCTTGATTGTGGCCTTTCACCCTACATGTTCCAAGAGGAGCAGTATGACATGCAGTTTAGTAACACAAAAAGCAGCCACACGGTTACAAGATGTTGATGGTGGGGAATGGCAAATTTTGTCTAAGGAGGAAGATGATGATGAGACTCAGTTGCCAATAAGTCAGGTTATTGTTAAGTTACCAAGTCAGGAGGACCAGGGTGCAGCGCTGGAAGAAGAGGTGGTGTATGATGAAGTCACTGACCCAACCTTGGAATCTGGCATGCAGAGAGAGACCAGCAGGGCTGAGTGGGTAGGATCAGCTTCATCAAAATTGACAGGAAGAGGCTAGTGGCGTGACCAGAGGGGAAGGCGGGAAACTGTTCCACAGAGCACTGACACTCGTGAATTTCTCCATCAAAGAGTTAGGTGTTCCCCAATCTGGGACTTTTTTAAAGAGAGTTCTTTGACTTAAAAAATGATCATTTGCAACCCGTGCCATGCCAAGATCAGCAGGGGCCTGACCACTAAGAACCTAACCACCACATGCATGATCAGGCACATGTCATCTAAGCACCCAACTCGGTGGGCTGAACGACTGGGTCAACAATTGGTGACAGCGGGTGACACCACTGCTTCATCCCTGTGCTAGGTGCTTCCTAACGTCCTTTCCATAACACTGGCGCAGATGCCTCCCACTCTGCACCTGTAATTGCACATTCTGAGGCAGTATCATCAGGCATTTCTAAATCCTTGTTCCAGCACAGTGTTCAGGTTTCCTTACACCAGACCTTGGAATGAAAAGGAAAGTTTCCAGCTACCCACCCACCCACAATGCTAAATAGGCACATTTAGAGGCTGTGGAAATGTGGCTGTTTAGGCTTGTAGACATGGAGGATTTCCTCTGACTCATGGAGCAGCCGTCCCTCAGTACTCGGTCCCCAGCCACTACTATTTCTCCCACTGTGGTGTCCACGTCTTGTACTAGCATGTGTCCATGGAACATTACCCTTACCATTAACAACATAATTACTGTGATTGTAGTGATTGTACATTTAACGACTGACAAGTGGACAAGCGCTTGTGGCCAGAATGCTACATTTCCATGACGTCACACTGGGTGAACATTGTGGAGGCTGGGTAGAGTCACATCCTGGCATGGCACATGTGCTCCCGACGCTGAGGGTTTCTGGCCCTATTTCGATCAAGGTTTTCTCCACCTCCTACAGCAATTCCTGCACCACTTCCTGCTCCTCCTCATCCTCTATCTCTGATATGTTTTCACAGAGACATCATCAACCTTAGCCGGAAGCTGGAAGCTCTGCAGCACTGCCTCAGTGAAGCAGCAACAAGTTTTTCTGAAGCTAATTTGTCTAGGAAACAAATCACACACTGCTGAAGAGTTAATGAAAGGAATAACAGACTAGAGAGATCTGTGGCTCTCGCCACGACCTACTACCAGGAATAGTCATGTATGATAGTGGACATAACTGGTGGCTGCTATGAAGATTGGCAAGCGCACACACGTACCATGCTTGGCCCATGTGCTCAACTTGGTAGTTCAGTGGTTTCTGAAAACCAACCCTGATTTGCCAGAAATTCTGGTCAAGGTATACCACGCCAGCAGTCATTTCCAAGAGCCAGCTACAGCTGCAGCTGCTCTGGCAGTGCTGCAGTAGAGCATGCAAGTGCCATCTCACTGACTGGTGTGTGACATGACCACTCGCTGGAACTCCACACTGCACATGCTGGCAAGGCTTTGTGAGCAGCAGAGGCTAGTTGTGGAATACCAGCTCCAACACACCCATCGGTATTCTGGTCAGGCTCTGCACATAACTGCTGAAGAGTGGGCATGGATATTTGACATTTGTGAAGTTCTCCAAGACTTTGAGGACTCTACAAAAATGGTGAGCGACGATTACCCCATAATCAGAGCAGCGATTCCACTTCTGTGACTACTTAAACAGTTGCTGCTCACAATTACAAATTGAAATCAAACAAAGATCCAATAATCAAATGTGTTAAATTCAATTAAAAACAACACCCAGTCAGCTACAAACTCTATAGTCATGGACAAAAGTTTTGAGAATGACACAAATATTAATTTTTACAAAGTCTACTGCTTCACTTTTTCTAATGGCAATTTGCATATACTCCAGAATGTTCTAAAGAGTGATCAGCTTAACAGCAAATACTTGCAAAGTCAATATTTGGCTAGAAAATGAACTTTATCCCCCAAAACATTTCAACATCATTGCAGCCCTGCCTTAAAAGGACCAGCTAACCTCTTTTCAGTGATTGCTCCATTAAC
>JARQOD010000001.1:66157832-66200615 GCA_033576555.1 Oophaga sylvatica | reverse complement strand
TCGGAAGTTCCTAATTTTTTTGGGGGGAATGTATTTAGCCACCAAAGGAAACTACAAGTGTGGGCCATCCTGAAAGATGCGGTCTCTTAACTAATGGCAGGCTGTGATTGGTGCAAAATATGCAGAATCACTAAAAAGGCGCCGCAGCCATTTTAGGTCAGTGCGGGAACTCGTTAGGGACGAACGCGCTGTGTGACTCTGAGGGACAGTTAGATATTGCGATTTTGTGTACTACTGTGCTTGAGGCAGGCTAGTTTACCAACCGCTGTGTAAAGCTTCATTTTTGCCGTTTGTTTTTACGCTCGTGCAAGGGTGTGTTGTGGACGTGAGGTGCGTGCAGTTTGCTCTCTCCACCGCTTTGGGCTCTCAGGTCACTTTTTTTTTTTTTTTTTTATTTTATTTAGTGGAATGGTGGCTCCATTTATTAGAAAAAAAATCAAATCTTTGGTGACGTGCTTCCTCCGTATCAATACATTGGTTTGCAAACCTATAGAAGTCAGAAGGACTTTTCAAGTTGTGGACGTTGTGTTTCAGTGCACTTCGTCTGTGTTTTTTACTTTTTTGAGTGCAGATCCGCTCATTCTTGTTCAAGCACTGCTGCTTGTACTTGCTGGCGTGTTCAGTGGTATCCTTTTCATTTTCTCCATTGGTTCTGCTACATTCCTTTTAAAATAAATCTAATCTTTAGTGTGCGCGCTTCCTCCGTATAAACAAACCCTTGGTTGCAAACACATAGAATACAGAAAGGAGTTTTTTCACAGTTGGGTGGACAGTTGGGTTTCAGGTTCACTTCAGTCTGTGTTTTTTACTTTTTTGAGTGCAGTTACGCTCCTTACATGTTCAAGACTGCTGTTGTACTTGTGAGCGTGTCTCGTGGCTCCCTTTTTATTTATCCCAATTGTTCTGCTAATTCCTTTAAATTAAAACAATCTATTAGTGGCCGCTTCCATCGTTTACAATACATTGTTGCAACACTAAAGTCGAAGGAGCTTTTCCGTTGTGAAGTTGTGTTTCGTTTCACTTCAGTCTGTGTTTTTTACTTTTTTGAGTTAGATCACGCTCCAGTTACTGTTAACATGGCTTTTCTCTGCGAGCGTTTGTCTCAGGGTCTTCCTTTTCATTTTATTTCCAATTGGTTCTGCTACATTCCATTTAAAATAATTCTAATTATTAGTGTGAGCGCTTCCATCCGTTACAATACATTGGTTGCAACACTATGAAGTACAGAAAGGGCTTTTCACAGATTGTGGACAGTTGTGTTTCATGTTACTTCAGTCTGTGTTTTTTACTTTTTTGAGTGCAGATCAGCCCAGTTACATGTTCAACATGCTGCTTGTACTCTGCTGAGGGTCTCATGGCCATCCTTTTCATTATCTCCAATTGGGGTTTGCTACATTCCTTTTAAAATAAATCAAACTATTAGTGTGACGGCTTCCATCCGATACAATCATTGGTTGCAAAAACCATAGAAGTACAGAAAGGACTTTTCACGTTGTGGACAGTTGTGTTTCATTGTTACTTCATTCGTGTTTTTTACTTTTTTGAGTGCAGACACGCTCCGTTAAGTTAGCACTGCTGTTGTACTCTGCTGGCGGTTCTCGTGGTCTCCTTTTATTTTATCCCAATTGGTTTTCTGTACTTCCATTTAAAATAAATCTAATTATTAGTTGTGCGCCTTCCATCTTTTAAACTACTTTGGTTGAAACAATTTGAGTACACAAAGGGCCTTTCCAGATGAACAGGGTTTTTAATTTTTAAACTAAAATTGTATTTTTTCAAATGACAAAATTTAAAGTAATGTTGAAGAGGAAAGTCCAATCCATTGTTGCAACAATTTTCAGGTGTACTATGCCCTTAATAACAATGTATTATTATTTTTCTTGTTGTTTTTTTAAAAGCCAAGAACACAGAAGGATAAAACCCTTCGCACTGCAGCTGTTGTCAAAGTTCAACCCACATATTGCACTTCCAACATTGCAGCATTTGAGGCATGATGTGAGTTGGATTGGTCAAAGTTATGGAGTGAGAAGGTTCACCATCAGTACCCTATAGCATAAGTATGCTTTTGTGTTAGCATTTGTGTTAGACATGTGGATATCTGCCTAATATGTCACAATTATTTAGTTACAGATTTGTTACCAAACACTAATCATTGAATGGTTTTAAATTTGACGTTTCACTTGTTTACAGCTTTAGAAATAAGGGTGTAGCCTGATATCATGTGTAGCACTAGCCACTTTAACATGTCATGTTTTTTTAAACATGTGTAGCTAGGTAGCAGTAATTTTTGCCGGACACACAGCAGGGGAACAGCAGGCGTTACTGAACCCCATTTATCACTTAGCTTGTGTATTGGGGTCTGTGACACGACACTTCTGAGCAGCAACTGGCAGTGTTGTAGCCCAGGGAGTATAGCTCAGGTGGTAGAAAGATGAACATAACAGGAGACATGGAAAAACGTTGCCAACCAGTTAGTTAATCTGAAACGGACAGGCAAATTCAGGCGAGATCCTGCCTAGTTCATTTTCTAGAAAAGGTAAGCCGTTCCACATTATCGTAGGATAGTCGCATGCAACGGTCTGTTAGTACACCACCTGCAGCAGTTAAAGACGCCCCTCGATATATCTGGCAGCAGATCAAGCAGCACCTCCATGCATACTGGCTAAGCTCTGGCCATGTATCCAGCTTAGAGACACAAAACTTGAATGGGGAAGAGCCATTGGGAGTACACTGAGAGGGCAAGACAGTAGTCTGTCACCATCTTACGGAAATGTTGCCTCCTGCTGACTGGAGCCGTCTCGGATGGTGTAGACATTGGTGGCGCTGCCACAAAACTTCGACACATTTGGAACATACTGTTTCTTGCCCTGTGCAGAGGCGCGGCTTGTGCTCCCTCTTGTTGCAGAGCTGTCTCCACTGCCTCGTGCACAGAGCTGCTTTTGTAAATCAGTAGCAGCAGCAGTGCTCTCGGCTGGAATGGAGAACATTAGGGGATTGCACCAGTGTGTCTTGGTACTTCCGCATTTTTACGCTCCCGGTTCAACGGTGTGATGAGGCTTTGTAAGTTGTCCCGGGGGTAGCGAGGGTCTAGGGAGGTGTACACCCAATAATCAGACGTGGTGTGAATGTGTTCGATGCGGCGGTCGTTTCTCAGCCACTGCAGCATGAAATCAACCATGTGCTGCAGACTCCCCAACTGGCCAGAAACGTTGTCCCCTGCAAGAGGGTCATCTCCGCCTGCTGTGCATCACCCCACCCTTGGTCTCATACTGACTAGAGCATTGTCTACCTCCCTCTGGAGCGATGTCTTCCTCCTCCATTGACTCCTCCTCATCCTCCTCACAAAGTCCTTCAATACATATAAATTTACAAAATTTAAAACTCAAAATTTAAAAACTTTGTATCATAATTCTGTAACATCAGTTTATGGAAACACAATGCATTACAAAAGGATAGACAAAAAATGTACATTATGTGCTTTGTAAATACATTAAAAGTTTGTAATGGTTATGAAAATATAGACAGCGACTCTGGGGTTCAATTGTTGATACAGCATGGTACTTTGAAAGTCCTCCAGCCCTTTGGGAGGAACCACGTTGCGCTGACTGGGCCAGAAGGTGATGGAATTTGTGACTCCCTCATCCTCCACCTCTTCCAAACCTCATTGCCTTAGTGCTTGCAGTGTTTTTTGAAGCGGCAGATAAGGGGGACAGTCAGGCTGACTAGTGCACATCTGCCACTCGCCATCCGCGTTGACTCATCAAACGCACGCAAACGGGCAGATATCCTTCATAGAGTTATTCGCCACTTTTACACTGGCAGTGGCTGCCCATTCATTATAGGATCCAATCTAATTACTGGTTCTCACCAACAAAAACTCTCCACAGCGCAGCACCCCTACATCTCCCCCTTATTTATATTTATCGGCCTAACCGACTGCTGCACTCTGCAAACGACCTTCGACTAACCTCTGCACTAATCCGTACCTCCCACTCCCAACTCAAGACTTCACCCGCGCTGCGCCAATCCTCTGGAATGCTCTACCCAAGAAATTAGGACTATCCGCAATTTGGATGGTTTCAGGCGCTCCCTCAAAACACAATTTGTTCACAGTGGCCTATCACATTCACTAATCAAAGTCATTCTATGTGTAATTCTGTGTGTGTAGCCCATTCACTATCTCCATGCATCCCTCACTTCCTTAAATTGGCTGGACCATCATTGTAAAAACCCATTGTATATAAACACCTGTACTTTGTATCTCCCAAACCCCATTGTAGATTGTAAGCTTTCACCTGCAGGGGCGGCTGATTTTGCTTTAATTATTGTATTTTTAACGTTGTTACTTATGATCGTGTTTGAAACTGTTAAACGTAAAGCACTGCGGAATATTATGGCGCTTATAAATAATATAATAGTTTTTATTCTTATATAGAGGCCCACTCAGTAGTGGTGAAGTGTGAACGCCGCAAATTGCGAGTTTTACTGCGCCTGATGCAGCTGATACTCCATTACTGTTGGCTGCTGCTCACACAACCGCTCCAACATATGTAACGGGAATTCCACCTGGTGGGTACGTCACATATGATGCGATGTTCATGAAGGTGAAATCTGCGTTGCAGAGCTGCAATCAGCGATCTGGCCATGCTGGAACGTCGCAAGTGAGCGCACTCTAGGCGGACCTTGTGCAGCAGTGCATCAAGATCCGGATAGTCCCTCAAAAAACTCTGCACGACCAAGTTGAGCACATATGACAGACATGGTATGTGAGTGAGGTTGCCAAAGGGGCCCAGAGCTGACACAGATTCGGCCTTTGTCACACACTACCAAGCCTGCCGTAGATTCTCTTCCAAAAACCACACGTCGCTCTCTGCTTTATGGCATTACAGAGCTCCTGCGCTGTGTGGCTAAGATTCCCCATGGAAATTAATTTCAGGTGGCCTGTTGACATTTGGACACGGCTGTGCTCATATCGGTCGCAACAGGTAACGTTCAAGGGTCCATGTGGAGGTAGACCGTGACGGCTCCTGCAGCGATGATTGAGGAACTGGAAATAGGAGGAGGAATCAATGTGTACAGACTTGTTTCCCTGCAATCCTTGGAGTTGGCAGAAACACGTACAGCGCCACTCGCAAGATCAGTACCGGCTGCAAACATTGACCCAATGGGCAGTGAGGGAAAGGTTTTGTCCCTGGCCATGGGTGTTAGAACCCTTTGTTAGGTTTTGTTTCAGTTTGCTGGTCACATGACTTTTTTCCCTATTTTAGTCTGGCTCCGCCCTTCTGGCTTTGCTTTGACTTCATTGTATTATCTACTGTTAAGCTAGCCGGGTGCTTAGGTGCCTTAATCTGTCAGTTTTGCTTGATGTTGGATCACAAAGTATTTATTTTTCTGTTTAATTATCCATGCTACAATTTATGTTAGGAGGTGTCCACCTTTTCTCACAGTCCCTAGATCTTGTAGGGATTACTCCCTCGCAACTATAGGTCTTCGTTCACACTAGATGAGGACTTTAGCGGGTCTGGTCGCAGGTCAGGTTCCCGTTACATCGTAGGGATTCAGCTTAGTTGTATTGTAGGGACAGAATTCCCTTCTTTCCTTACTGGTTGTAGCGGGATCATAACAATGGGTACTGGTCCACGCATCGGTGGTCAGGTGGGACCTGCTAACTGAGGGCTTTTAGTAGCGCATGTTTAATTTTTCCTCAACATGCTTTTGCAGACCAGGGACGGCTTGCCTGCTGAAATGAAATCGGCTTGGGCACATTGTATTGTGGGATTGACAATGATATTCAGTTACGGAAACTGTCTGTCTCCACCAGCCTGAATCACAGCATTTCAAGGGACAGAGTTTTGCAATGCCAGCATTCAGAGCCTGTGCTCGTGCATGGTTTGCGGAGTATGGCCGTCTTTTATCCATGCCTGTGCTCCCGCTGGCTGTTTTGTGGCCTGGGAGTGTGAGGATGACAGGGAACTTGCTGCTGTGTGTGGAATAACAGTTTGCTCTGGACAACAGTGGCCGAGGTTCTTCCATGGCGATCTGTGAGGAAGCATAACCAGCTGTGTGTGAGCTCGATGAAGAGGCTTCAACACAACCTGAAGATGTAGGTGCTGCTGTAGGTTGGCCTACATCTCCAGTGTGTCTTTGTAACTCAACTACGTGCTTTGTCCGCACATGTTTCCACATATTTGTGGTATTGAGGTGACTGACACTTTTAGCTATTTTTAATTTTTAATTACACAGCTTGCATTTCACATAGCAAATATCATGTGCAAGTGTGTGAAAAAAGGACACGCAGTGCAAGTCCTGGGAGCGCACGTTTTGACTTTTGGAAGACAAACTGCTCCGAACAGGTGCCAAACTGGAGGCTACAGGCAACGAGTCTGCAGCCTAACTCTCCCTCTGTTTGTACCGTTTGGGGCAATGTCTTCCTCTATCTTCCTTCTATCACTAACCATTTCTCTAGGCTCTCCCAGCTTTCAACCAAATGTACTGGTTCTCACCCACAAAGCTCTCCACAGTGCAGCATCCCTCCTACATCTCCTCCCTCATTTCTATCTATCGGCCTAACCGACTGCTGCGCTCTGCAAACGACTTTCGACTAACCTCTGCACTAATACGTACCTCCCACTCCCGACTCCAAGACTTCTCTGCTCTACGCCAATCCTCTGGAATGCTGTACCCCAAGAAATTAGGACTATCCACAATTTGCATGGTTTCAGGCGCTCCCTCAAAAACATTTGTTCAGAGCGGCTATCACATTCACTAATCAAAGTCATTCTATGTAGTCTGTGTAAGTGTGTGTGTGTCTCTAGCCCATTCACTATCTCCATCCCTCAGTCCCTTAAGATGGCTGGAACATCATTGTAAATGCACCATTGTATATAAACACCTATACTTTGTATCTCCCCCATCTCATTGTACATTGTAAGCTGTCACGAGCAGGGGCGACTTATTTAGCTTAAATTATTGTATTGTTAACGTTGTTACTTATGACTTGTGTTCTGAAACTGCTAAACTGTAAAGCGCTGCGGAATATGATGGCGCTATATAATAAATATTATTATTATTCCTCTGAGCTGCTCCACCACCTTCCTGTTCTTCATGCCATGTTGGGTCTTGGACCTCATCATCTCCACTACCTCTTCCAACACCTGCTGTTGGGTGGTCTGGCCAGCACCTTGCTCAACAGAAACTGGCACCTGGGTCTCATCATCATCATCAGATGCGTTCTGCGGTGTGCTGACCATCGGCACTGTCTCACCCGCCTCTTCAGATTCAAGAGAGACACAGCTGTTGCGCATCACTGCATACTCCCTTCACATTACAGAATGCTGCTTGGCTGGGCCCCTGTTTGCAAGCCATAGATTCTGAGAAACAGAAGCAGACACTCAGCTGGTCCTGTACAGAACTCTCTGACTGCCTGGGCAATTTGCCAGGCGGTGAAGAGACAGATGGTTGCCCAACAGTGCTGTGGTCCTGAGAGGAGGTGGAAGCAATTGAAGTCGATGCATTGGCTGAGATCCAAACAACAACGGCTTCAATTTGTTCTTCCGCAGCAGGGGGGTACTCCGAGCTCCTACAAAAGTGCGCATTAAAGGAACGCTCACGGCCCGGGGAAAATGGTGGATGCTGTGTCACTGGGGGCCGCAGCAGCCACAGAATCCCCACGTCCTCTCCCTGAAGAAACTCCCACGACCACGTGCCTTACTCCCTGCCTTCTTCATTTGGTGATTGATAAAGAAAGTCTGAAAAGTTATAAGGTCTAAGTGTGGTTATTCCGCAGAGACTGCAGTGAACACTGCACACAACTGTTCACTACCCAATGCGTCTCAGCAGGAAGGCAGTCTGTGCGTCAAAACAAAGGCACAAGCATACATCCATGTACCCTGTTTATACAGCTATATAAAAAAAAATATGTAGTAGTGACGCACACTTTATTGAGGTACAGTATTACATCGCCATTCACCATCTGTGGCTATGCAGTGTCATCTATATATACCTTATCTATCTGTTGTCATGCTTCCAAGTCGACAGTCAGCCATAAATAGCAATTTTCACTATGCACTATGCACTTTTTAAAGGTTATGTTTGTTAATAAAAATGATTATTGCCACATATTATGAGTATTACATGATGGAAATTGTATAATTTTTGTATAAAATATTTAGGGACATTATTCAGCAAATGGAACATTTTAGTAATATCACAGATAACTTGTAATGCTGATGATGTTTTGAAGTCAGACATTCATTGTCTATACAATAAAAATGGTGTACATACTGTTACTTATCCATCATTAATGGATTCAGATATGTACTTGTATGCTTTTATGTACAACCGTATAGCAGATTCCTTAACTAATTATTTTGTGGTTTGCATTGCTGTTCAACATGTTAATGTATGTGTTTATGTTTGTCAATTCTTTATTTATCTAGATATTAGTTTAAATGAAATCATCATCTTATGGTAGTAAAGGTTATCTTTCTCTTGTTTGAAGTATAGACATTTAAAATTGACAGGTAACAAGGAAATTACTTGATCTAGTATTTAAACATCCTCCTTGACCCTGGGCTCCAACACCGCCAGTTGTTGCTCGGAAGTGCTGTTAGCACAGTCAACACTTGCTCCTGTGTTACTGGGGTTCAGTAACGTCAGCTGGTCCTCGGTTGTGCCATTGGCTCTTTTCCTTCTGCTGCCCCTCCGGGTTCCAGCACAGTCAGCTGGTCCTCGTTACTTGCATTGGCTCTTGTACCTTCTGCTACCCGTCCGGGTTCCAGTACCGTCAACTGGTTCTCCGCAGTGCCTTTGGCCTAGGTGCCTCCATCTCGGTATCCGAGTTCCAGCAACGTCTGCTGGTCCTTGGTAGTGCTTTGGAGCACAGGTACCTCCTGCTTAGTAACCGTGTCCCAGTAACGTCAGCTGGTCCTCGGTTGTGCCATTGGCTCTTTTCCTTCTGCTGCCCCTCCGGGTTCCAGCACAGTCAGCTGGTCCTCGTTACTTGCATTGGCTCTTGTACCTTCTGCTACCCGTCCGGGTTCCAGTACCGTCAACTGGTTCTCCGCAGTGCCTTTGGCCTAGGTGCCTCCATCTCGGTATCCGAGTTCCAGCAACGTCTGCTGGTCCTTGGTAGTGCTTTGGAGCACAGGTACCTCCTGCTTAGTAACCGTGTCCCAGTAACATCAGCTGGTACAAGATTGTGCTACAAATACAAGATACGGAACAAGAGACACAAGAACAATAAGCAGAAGATCTAAAAGCAGAAGAACATGAAGTATAAGACCAAAATGAAGAGCAAAATATATGCTCTAAATTCTAAGCAGAAGAAGACTAAGCAGTGTATGGGGGTGAGTCCGTTCCTCCTCGTGGTGCCCCTGGAAAATGCCTGCTGCTGCAGGCTAAACTGAACACGGACAAATACTGTTGTAATTTAAATCTTTTGTGACAGCAAGAACGGAAGGATGAAAAATTCATACTTTGACAGATTACAAGTACAGGATTCTCTGTCACAAATAAGAATATGATGAAGAAGATGAAGCAGAATATGAATAAGAATAATAGTTTAATAAGAAGAATATGAGTAATGTTAACAAAGATGAATAGCAAGAAGTTTAAGAAGAAGATAAAGAAGGTGAAGATGAAGAATAATTTGATGAAAAAGATGATGCTGCAGAAGATTATGAAGGAGAAAGTGTGTGAAAAGTTAAAAAGGTGAAGATGAAGAGCATGGAAGTTGTGTAATATACATATTTGCCAAAATATAAAAAACGTTAACATTGTCAATTTCTTCGTCAATCCGAACATCTTTAAAAAAAAAAATATTTATGCTATTCCATTTGATTGGGTTAAACATCTATGCCTTTAATGTCTCCTCAACCTTCCCCAATACATTCTACATTACTCTTTCTTGTTTTCCTTCATGTACAATTAACCAACAAGGCAAGAATGGGTTTTTTTTAATTTCGATATTTTGTTCCCATAGACTTACATGGGACTTTCGGTATCGGGTATCGCCGATATTTTAGTGATATCGGCGATACCATTCCGATTCCGATACTTTAGGATATCGGAAATAAACACTGTTTACAAGGAAATAAAGGTTTTTTTTAGTTGCAATATTTTGTTCCCATAGACTTACATGGGACTTCCGGTATCGGAATCGGATATCGCCGATATTTAGTGATATCGGCGATACCATTCCGATCCGATATTTTTAGATATCGAGCAGTATCGCTCAACACTACTCAAGAGTTGTGGATAGCTATCCAGGCTGAGTTAGAGCAATGGCTGTTTCCACTGAACCTGGAGCAAGGGAAGGCCATGTGCAATAATGGTGCAAACCTGCTGACGGCCCTACACCGGGGCAATCTCACACACGTGCCTTCCATGGCTCACATCCTCAACTTGATGGTACAGCAATTTCTCCACCATTATCCCGGGATGGTTGTGCTTCTGCAGAAAGCACGGTCGCATTGTGCTCACTTCCGAAGATCGCACTCTGCAGGTCATCAACTTGCATTGCTGCAGAGGACTTTCGGCCTACTGGTTAACCATTTAATTAGCAATGTTCCAACATGAATGTGCACTCTACACATTTTGCAGCTCCTGTAGCAGCAGAGATGAGCCATGGTGCAGTATGTCCTTTTACATAGTCTGGGCCAATGTATTACGATGTGGTGCAAATCAAGCTTACGGAACGGGCACAGATGAAGGACCACTGCACCCTTCTGCATAGTTTCCAAGTGTCCACTAAGATGGTTAGCGCTGGCAATGCCGCCATTATCATCACCATTCCGGTCATCTACATGTTGTAGCACACTTTTAATAGTCTGCATGATAAAGTGCCGGTCCCATAGGAAGAGGTGGAAGCAGAGGAGGATGCGGAAGGGATAACAATATCTCTAAGTTCCAGACTGTCATTGCATAGACAGGTGCCATAAGAGGGTGGATTACAGCAATCTAGGGGGACTCATGATACCAGACAAACTGTTAGTGAAGGAGCAGGAGGCAAGGAACAAATGAAAGAGTATGGGGAGGAAGAGGTGATGAACACACAACAGTCTGGAGATGAAGAAGATAATGATCCCTTCTCTGATGTCTATGGTTTGCGGGAGGGGGTGGAAGAAGCATTCTAGAGTGTTTCCCCTCCACAAACACAGCATGGACTTGAGCCTCATGGAAGCACCCAATACATCATCCCCTTCTTGCTGCACTATCTTCAACATGATACCAATATTCTTAGAGTGAGAAATAGTTCTGACTACTCGGTTTCCACTCTGTTAGATCCATGGTGCAAGAGTAAATTTTGCCAGAAGCTTCTCCCCTGGAAGCACATGCTGGAGTATCCAAACATGCCTGTAAACAATCTTAAGAGTGGTTTTCCCCAAGACAGCAGTGAGGCACACTGTAAGGTTCTTTGTCTATGTTGACATGTTCCTTGAAACTCAGTTTTCTGTCGGCCATTTTGCTTTCTGTCTTTCTGCAGCTCTTGCCCTCAGTTAATATGGAGTTTCCAGTTTTCATGTTCCCGCCCTGATTCTTCCCTCTTGCTTCTTAAGCAGCCTCAGCTGAACAATCAGTGCTCCTGAATCAAGCCTCAGTCAGTCTGTGACCTGACTCCTGGAAGCCTTGGACTTGTACTCCAGCTATTCCCTACTGAGGAACCTTGGAACACTTTTGGACTCTGGAAACCTGCTGTTTGGTGAATCCATGTTTGCAGAGGAATTACGGTACAGAGAAGAGATCCTGAACCTGCTTTGGAGATTTATTGTAGTGCTTGAAGTTACTCTGGCCTGCTGTGTCTCCTGTCGCTGTTACTGCAAACTGTGTGAACTTTTCAGCATGCTTGTATGAAGTAATACAAGTCATTTCATTTCAACCTTTTGTCTCCTGTGTTTCCTCGCACCCAAGCACAAGACGCTATAGGAACTGTACACTATACATGACAAGATTCAGGAGCCAATGTTTAGTGTCTGCTGGGTCTGGGAAAGCCGTGTCTGCTGTGACTGTGGATATCAGATGTCCGTTTAATACCTTCTGTGATGACAGTGGTTGTGACTTCTCACAACCATTCCAGGTGAGTGCATTCCCTTAAAATTTTACTCTGGAGTGTTACCACAGGTAAACACTATTGTTTTTTTTTTTTTTTTTTCCTTTCCTCTTCCAGCACTTCTGCCTTAAAAGATCTGGAAGATGGAGGCCCGCATAAAGGAACTTTGCGGAGTGACTGATACAATCCTTTCAGATGTACAGACTTTAAAAACCCGTTTTGCAAGCCTACAGGACCTCACTAATCATAATTTGCAAGTGTTTGGACAGACTACCCAGGAATTGCGAGCCAGGATTGAGGCTCTAGAGGAACGAGCCCAGGCTCCTGCCATAACCCCGAGTTCTGGGATCCCCAAATTACCTCCTTTTCGTTTTGGCGGTGAACGTGAGAAATTCAGGGGATTTATTAATCAATGCAATTTATTTTTCTCTGCACATGCTTCACAATTTCCCACTGAACGATCCAAAGTGCTTACTATAATCATGTTGCTTACCAATAAGGCTTTGATGTGGGCAAACCCTCTGATTGAGACTGAGGATGATTGTTTGAATCACCTTAATGCTTTTATTTCAGCCATGGGGCAGGTGTTTGATGACCCCAATCGAGGTGCAACAGCTGAAGCAGCCATGTTAACTTTGCGCCAAGGTAAGCGTTCAGTAGCCGAATATGCCCTGGATTTCAGGAGATGGGCTCTTGATACCACTTGGGACACTTCCGCTAAAAAATCTATTTTTCGGAAAGGGTTGTCTCCACTGATTAAGGATGAACTTGCTCGTGCCGACCCTCCCACTGCGTTAGGTGACTTTATTAACTATTGTATCCGTATTGATGCTCGTCTGACTGAACGCAGACAAGAGAGATGGTTCGAAAATAATCGCACTAACCTTTTACTACCTCCCTCCTCAGCTAAGGAACCTTTGAGTAGGATCACAAGGGAACCAGAACCTGAACCCATGCAGGTGGACTCTTTACAAAGACGGGTTAGTGATGCACGCAAAGAACATCGTATAAAGGAAAATCTATGTTTCTACTGTGGTAAGTCAGGGCACTTCATTATAAACTGCCCCAGCCGTTCTCGTAAGACTACTGCAGCAGTCATTCACTGTGAGTGCTGCGAGAGGAGCTCTGTCATGTCCGAGCCTCAGGCTCCAGAGAGATCTGCTGCAAGAGATCTTGATTTCTCAGACTTAAACTCTGTTAGTTCTGGGGACGATGACGGTATAAACGCTGCAATTTTTCAAGTTTCCTCAGCGGTGTCCCAGCTGAGTTGTAAAAGAAACAATTCTCATTGCTTCCTTTCCATCAAACTCTGGGTTGACTCAGTCTGGGTGTCTAGCTCTGCTATGATCGACTCAGGAGCAAGTGGAAATTTTATGGATATCTCCTTGCTCTGAAACAGAGGATACGTTCAGTGAAGAAGGCTACTCCAGTACAGATGGAGACTGTGGATGGCTCTCTACTGACTTCTGGACCAGTGGATCAAGAAACAGAGCCTTTGATGGTCCTTATGGGTAAAGATCATCAGGAGAAAATGTATTTTTTGCTTATCTCTTCTCCTCACTTTCCCATTATTCTAGGGCTACCATGGCTGCAGGCGCAGAATCCTATGATTAACTGGGAGACCAAGGAATTACACTTTCCGGAGAAACAGATGAGTCAAAGAGTTTCAGCTTGCTCTGTTCCTAAAGGAACCATGTCAGTCCCTGAACTACCAGCTGTATACCAGGACTATGTGGATTTATGTGACAAGAAGAACGCTGATCAGCTTCCTCCTCACCGTCCATATGATTGTCCAATTGAATTATTGCCTGGAGCCGAGATACCTTTTGGTAAGATCTACCCAATAGCGGGGCCCGAGCTAAAAGCTTTGAAGGATTATATAGACGAAAATTTAGCCAAGGGCTTCATATGCCCCTCTTCATCTCCCGCAGGTGCACCCATCTTCTTTGTGAAGAAGAAAGATGGATCTCTGAGACCCTGCATAGACTATAAGGACTCAATAAGGTTACTATTAGAAACCGTTATCCATTGCCTTTAATCCCTGAGTTGTTGGAGAGAGTGCGGCATGCCAAAATTTTTCTATAAACTGGATCTCCGTGGGGCCTATAACTTGGTCCGTATTAGACCTGGGGATGAATGGAAGACTGCTTTCAGGTCACGCTATGGACACTTTGAATATCTAGTTATGCCTTTTGGTCTGAGTACCGCCCCAGCCACTTTCCAACACTTCGTGAATGATATCTTCAGGGATCTCCTAGATACATTTGTGGTGATTTATCTGGATGATATTCAAATTTTTTCTAACTCCACAGAGGAACATCATGGACATGTGAGAATGGTCTTAGAACGCCTAAGACAAAACCATCTCTACATCAAACTTGAAAAATGTGAATTCCATAGGACCGAAATTCAATTTCTGGGGTATGTACTATCTACGCAAGGGATTAGTATGGATGGAAGCAAGACCCAAGCCATCAAGGATTGGCCAATTCCTGAAATGTGAAGGAGGTGCAGCGTTTCATCGGGTTTGCCAACTTCTATAGACGTTTCATTAAGAATTTTTCTGAGGTAGTGTCACCTATCACCCAACTTACCCGGAAACAGTCTAGGTTCTCCTGGACCCGCAAGCTCAGGAAGCATTTTCCTGTTTAAAGGATAAATTTACCACCGCACCTATCTTAGTACATCCCAACCCCGAGCTTGCCTTCATAATAGAGGTGGATGCTTCAGACTGTGCCGTTGGAGCTATACTCTCTCAGAGAACAGGTGAGAAGAATGTCTTGCATCCCTGTGCCTTCTTTTCCCAGCAGTTGTCTTCGGCTGAGAGGAACTACGATGTGGGCAATAGAGAATTGTTGGCCATTATTGCCGCCTTCAAGGAATGGAGACACCTTCTTCAGGGGCTGCACAGCAAATAGTCGTCCTGACAGACCATCGTAACCTTGAATTTATCAGGTCGGCTAAGTGCCTGACTCCTCGCCAGGCTCGCTGGAATCTTTTCCTAAACCAATTTAATTTTGTCATTTCTTATAGACCAGGATCGCGCAATGGAAAGGCTGATGCACTCTCTAGGATTCATTCAGCAGAGACACGTCCACTTACTCCTCCTAAGACTATTCTTCCTGACTCTAGATTCCTGGGAGTGATTCATAATCAAGACCTACTTAAGGACATCAAGGAAGCATACCATGCAGATTCTTTGTTGGCTCAACCCCCAAGGGACGTAAGTCTTGTCTTTAAGAATGGTGTGTGGATTCAGGGACAACGTCTGTATATACCTGAAACAGTCAGATTGAGAGTATTGCAACTCATCCACGATTCCAAGATAGCCGGGCATAGGGGAATTCTAAAGACACAAGAATTTCTTTCTCGTTTCTTTTGGTGGCCCACTTACAGGAAAGATGTTTTAAACTATGTCACTTCATGTGAAGTCTGTGCAAGATGCAAAACACCTCGCTCCTCACCAACTGGTCTGTTGCAACCCCTTCCCACCCCATCCCGCCCGTGGGGATCCATTTCTATGGACTTCATTGTGGAGTTACCAACCTCTCAAGGGAAGAACACCATTCTAGTGGTGGTTGACCGTCTAACAAAGGCAGCTCATTTTATCCCTTGTGTCGGCTTACCCACTGCAAAACAGACATCAGACTTGATGATTAAGAATGTGTTTCGCTTACATGGAGTACCGGATGAGGTCATTTCGGATCGATGGGGTGCAATTCACTTCAAGGTTTTGGCAAAATTTCTGTGCAGCATTGGACATTAAAGTAAACCTTTCTTCTGCTTTTCATCCCCAGACTAATGGACAGACAGAACGAACCAATCAGACCCTGGAGCAGTATCTCCGCTGTTTTATCTGCCACCTACAGGATGATTGGGTGGATCTACTTCCACTGGCTGAGTTCTCTTATAACAACTCTCAGAGCGCCTCCACTAAGCAGTCTCCTTTTTACTCCAATCTAGGTTATCATCCTAACATTCTTCCTCGATTTCCCATAGATACGCCCTTGCCGGCAGTGGCTGAAAGAATCACTTCTTTACAAAAGAATATGGATCTTCTAAAGGAAAATCTACAATTGGCTCAGGAAAGGTACAAGAAAGCAGCAGATAAATTTCGTAAACCTGCACCAGCTTTCAAGGTAGGAGATTTGGTCTGGCTGTCAACCAGAAATCTTAAATTAAAGATTCCATCGTCTAAATTGGGACATAAGTACATTGGACCTTATAAGATCAATAAGATTATAAGTGCTGTTGCTTGTCGTCTTCAACTGCCCAGAACTATGAGAATCCACCCTGTCTTTCATGTATCCCTACTAAAGGCTGCAACACCCAATATGTTTCCTGGACGTTCTTCTCCTTGCCCTGACCCAGTGCTGGTCGATGGTCAGGAAGAATTTATGGTGGAAAGGATTCTAGATTCCAGGTTGTACAGAAATCAGTTGCAATATTTGATTAAATGGCAGGGCTACCCAGTGGAGGACAACTCATGGGAACCAGTCAATAATGTAAATGCTCCTCCTGCTCCGCCAGTTTCATCAGAGGTACCCTGACAAGCCTGGTCTGAGGTCATCCGGAGGTTGTCCCTAAGGGGGGAGTAATGTAAGGTTCTTTGTCTCTGTTGACATGTTCCTTGAAACTCAGTTTTCCGTCTGCCATTTTGCTTTCTGTTTTTATGCAGCTCTTGCCCTCAGTTAATATGGAGTTTCCAGTTTTCATGTTCCCGCCCTGATTCTTCCCTCTTGCTTCTTAAGCAGCCTCAGCTGAACAATCAGTGCTCCTGAATCAAGCCTCAGTCAGTCTGTGACCTGACTCCTGGAAGCCTTGGACTTGTACTCCAGCTATTCCCTACTGAGGAACCTTGGAACACTTTTGGACTCTGGAAACCTGCTGTTTGGTGAATCCATGTTTGCAGAGGAATTACTACAGAGAAGAGATCCTGAACCTGCTTTGGAGATTTATTGTAGTGCTTGAAGTTACTCTGGCCTGCTGTGTCTCCTGTCGCTGTTACTGCAAACTGTGTGAACTTTTCAGCATGCTTGTATGAAGTAATACAAGTCATTTCATTTCAACCTATGTCTCCTGTGTTTCCTCGCACCCAAGCACAAGACGCTATAGGAACTGTACACTATACATGACACACACAGTGTGAATCACAGTTCTAGACTTCCATCCCTGGGAATGTCAAGGAATCACTACAAAAACATTAGCAGCAATGTAAGCGGCATATGCATTTTCTGTGAGTCATTTCACACATTTTTTAGACCAGCCCGTACACCAGCAGAGCAAGTACAAGTCTGACACATTGTGAATGACTGGAGAGGATGGTAACGGAGTTTCTCAAGCTTAATATCAATGCCATCAGGGGGATGGCATTGGACCATTTTGCATTTTGGTCTTCACAAAATTAAAAAGTGGCCTGAGCTCTCTTGTCACGTGTTGGAGGTTTTGTCATGTCCTGCAGTCAACGTTTTCTTAGAACGTGTGTTCAGTGCTGCTGGTGGTTGTGTCCTGATGAATAAGTGCATCCAGCTGTCCCCTTAAAGTATAGACCACTTAACTTTCATTAAAATCAAGTCATGGATCTCCAATGACTTTTGCTCCCCAGTCGGCAGACTCGGCAGACTACACGTTGGTGTCATTTACATTATCATGCATTGATCTCACGCTATTGCAGTCTGTGACACCTTTGTCGTTGCTTCTGTGCCTGCTGTTGCTACTGCTGCTGATGTTACAAACAATTTTTTGAAACGTGGATACTTCAAATTGGGTCACCATCTGGTGGGTTGCCTATTGTGGGAGGTGTGTCAGAGGCCTATTATACTGTTTCTACTCTGTGGAAATTGATGCAGCTTTAGTGGTGTGTGACAATAATTTTTGAAATGTGGAGACTCCAAGTTGGATCTCCTTCATGTGTGTTGCCTGTAGCAGTAGGGCTCTCAGACCGGCAGGCCTGCACTTACTTTCACTCAATTACTTGTCTTACTATCCTTACATTTTTCTACCAATAGTACTACATGAAACTGACATTTGTGCCACCAAAATGTGTCTAAGAAAAAAATTAGCTGTTGCAAGTGGTATCAGGGCTCCCAGCAAAGAAGGCTTACACCACTCCCTTACCCACCAAGTCGTAACTGAAACTTCAATTCAAAGCTCTAAATCTGGCTCAGACCCTGATACCTCATGCATGGCCCATGGCTGACTGCTGCTGTTCCATTAGCAAATTTTCACTGTGGTTCAATTGATGCCAATTTTCATGGTGTTAGCCTCTAATGTTAGGTCTTTGGAAAGCTTTTTGTCACCTGTTAAATTGTTTTGCACATGTTTGGTTTTGTCTCTACTGAATTTAATCCGGTTTGGGTACGTTCGACGCACTGTTCGGTGAATTTGTTCGGCGAACATCGGGACGTTAGGAGAACTGAACTGAATCTTGAAAGGTTCGCTCATCTCTAATCCTAAATATCATAATCGTACCATTTTTCATATTTAATGGCCAAGACATATGACTATGAAAAGTTTTAAGTTTAACTCACTAGAGATTATTTAAAAATTGCCTATCATGTTTCCAATCTGAGGGCAGTAAATAGTGAGATGCTAATCCCAAAGTTTTTAATTATCTTATTCAATGTTTCCATAGTTTATTAAAGGTAGCATCTCAGGTCCCCCGATGCTCCTAAACTACCCTATTAGATTTAAAGAAAAAAAGTTTTTTGCTATTTAATCTGAGAAAAGCATAATGTAGGGTCAGAAAACATAACCCAGTGATGTGTTACTTACTAGACTGCTTGCTGTAGTTTAGATGAAATCTAAAATGAGTCTTATGCTATGATTGTACACAGTTGGCATTTAACCCCTTAATCCCATAGGACGTAATATTCTGTCCATGTGACCTGGTACCTAATTCCCATGGACGGAATAGTACGTCCAGGGCGATCAGCTGCGCACCCGGGGGGAGCACAGCTGATAGCCGCCGGGTGTCAGATGATTATCACAGCTGATACCCGGCACTATGTGTCAGGAGCGGTCACGGACGGCTCCCGGCACATTAACCCCTGGCACACCACGATCAAACATGATCGTGGTGTACCAGGGGCACAGGGGAGCATCGCGCAAGGAGGGGACTCCCTGCGCGCTCCCTGAGACCTCAGAACAGCGCAATGTGTCTCGCTGTTCCGAGGGACTCTCCTCACTGTCCCACCTGTGCGATCGCTGGTGTGACAGAGTGCTGTGCACACTGTCACACCAGCGATCTGACCCCATACTGAGATGTCCCACCCTGGGACAAAGTAAAAATGTGTAAAAAAAAAATTCCTAAATAATGAAAAAAAAAAAAATATTCCCCAATAAATTCACTTCTTTAATGTAAAAAAAAAGAAAAACAACAATAAAAGTAGACATATTAAGTATCGCCACGTTCGAAACGACCCACCCTATAAAACTGTTCCACTAGTTAACCCATTTAGTGAACCCCTTAAAAAAAAAAAAAAAGTCTAAAAAACAATGATTTATCATCATACTGCCGAACAAAAAGTGGAATAACACGCGATCAAAAAGACGGATACAAACAAGCATTGTACCACTGAAAACGTCATCTTGTCCCGCAAAAAAATAGCTGTCATACAGCATCATCAGCGAAACAAAAAAAAAGTTATAGCTCGCAGAATAGAGCGATGCAAAAATAATTATTTTTTTATATATAATCGTTTTAATTGTATAAAAGCGCCAAAACATAAAAAAATGATATAAATGAGGTATCGTCGTAATCGTACTGACCCGAAGAATGAAACTCCATTAGCAATTTTACCACACGCGGAACGCTATAAACGCCCCTCCCCAAAAGAAACTCATGAATTGCTGGTTTTTGTTCATTCTGCCTTCCAAAAATCGTAATAAAAAGCAATCAAAAAATGTAATGTGCCCAAGAATGGTACAAATATAAACGTCACCTCGTCCCGCAAAAAATAAGACCTCACATGACTATGTGGGTCAAAATTTAGAAAAATTATAGCTCCCAAAATGTGATGATGCAAAAACTACTTTTGCAATAAAAAGCGTCTTTTAGCGTGACAGCTGCCAATCATAAAAACCCGCTATAAATAGTAAATCAAACCCCCCTTTATCACCCGCTTAGTTAGGGAAAAATAATAAAATTAAAAAAATGTATTTATTTCCATTTTCCCATTAGGGTTATGGTTAGGGTTGGGGCTAAAGTTAGAGTTAGGGTTGGGGCTAAAGTTAGGGTTAGGGTTGGGACTAGGGTTACGGGTATGTTAGGATTAGGTTTGTGGTTAGGGTTATGATTAGGGTTTGGATTAGTGTTAGGGTGTGTTGGGGTTAGGGTTGGAGTTAGAATTGGGGGGTTTCCACTGTTTAGGCACATCAGTGGCTCTTCAAATGTGACATGGCATCTGATTTCATTTCCAGCCAATTCAGCATTGAAAAAGTCAAACCGTGCTCCTTCCCTTCTGAGCTCTGCCATGCGACCAAACAGCAGTTTACCCCCACATATGGGGTATCAGCATACTTAGGACAAATTGCACAATAACTCTTGGGGTCCAATTTCTTCTGTTACCCTTGGGAAAATAAGAAATTGGGGGCGAAAATATCGTTTTTGTAGAAAAAAATACGATTTATTATTTTTATGGCTCTATGCTATAAACTTCTGTGAAGCACTTGGGGGTTCAAAGTTCTCACCACACATCTAAATAAGTTCCTTTGGGGGTCTAGTTTCCAAAATGTGGTCTCTTGTGGGGGGTTTCCACAGTTTAGGCACATCAGGGGCTCTCCAAATGCGACTTGACACCCGCAGACCATTCCATCAAAGTCTGCAATGCAAAACGTCACTACTTCACTTCCGAGCCCCGACGTGTGCCCATACAGCAGTTTTCTCCCACATATAGGGTATCAGCGTACTCAGGACAAATTGGAATACAACTTTTTGGGTCCAATTTATCCTGTTACCCTTGGGAACATAAAAAACTGGGGACTAAAAGATCATGTTTGTGGAAAAAATATGATTTTTTTATTTTCACGTCCGGGCGTTATAAACTTCTGTGAAGCACTTGAGGGTTCAAAGCGCTCACCACACATCTAGATAAGTTCCTTTGGGGGTCTAGTTTACAAAATAGGGTCACTTGTGGGGGGTTTCCACTGTTTAGGGACATCAGGGGCTCTCCAAACGCGACATGACACCTGCAGACCATTCCATCAAAGTCTGCATTACTAAACGTCACTACTTCTATTCCGAGCCCCAACGTGCCCCCACACAGTAGTTTTCTCCCACACATAGAGTATCAGCGTACTCGATACAAATTGGACAACTTTTAGGGTCCAATTTCTCCCCTTACTCTTGGGAAAATAAAAAAATGGTGACTAAAAGATCATTTTTGTGGGAAAAAATAGGATTTTTTATTTTCATGCCCGGGCATTATAAACTTGTGTGAAGCACTTGGGGGTTCAAAGTGCTCACCACAGATCTAGATAAGTTCCTTAGGGGGTCTAGTTTCCAAAATGGGGTCACTTGTGGGGGGTTTCCACTGTTTAGGCACATCAGGGACTCTGCAAACTGAACATGACACCCATCAAAGTCTGCATTCCAAAATGTCATTACTTCCTTTCTGAGCCCTGCCGTGCACCCAATCAGTATTTTCCCCCCACATATGGGGTATCAGCGTACTCAGGACAAATAGGACAACAACTTTTGGGGTCCAATTTCCTTGGGAAAAATCAAAAATTGGGGACAAAAAAAATCATTTTGTGGAATTTTTTTTTTTCACACCCAGGCATTATAAACTTTTGTGAAACACTTGGGGTTAAAAGTGCTCACATCAGATCTAGATAAGTTCCTTAGGGGTCTATTTTCCAAAATGGTGTCACATATGGGGGGTTTCCACTGTTTAGGCACATTAGGGGCTCTCGAAACGCGACATGGAGTCCAATCTCAATTCCCGCCAATTTTGGTTTGAAAAAGTAAAACGGCGCTCCTTCCCTTCTAAGCCCTGCCATGCGCCCAGACAGTGGTTTTCCCCCACATATGGGTATCGGCGTACTCAGGAGAAATTGCACAACAACTTTTTCTGTCCATTTTCTCCTTTTACCCTTGTGAAAATAAAAATTTTTTTGTAAAAGATCATTTTTGTGACTAAAAAGTTAAATGTTCATTTTTTCCTTCCAAGTTGCTTCAGCTCCTGTGAAGCACCTGAAGGGTTAATAAACTTTTTTAATGTGGCTTTGAGCACCTTGAGGGGTGCAGTTTTTAGAATGGTGTCACTTTTGGGTATTTTCTGCCATATAGACCCCTCAAAGTGACTTCAAATGTGAGGTGGTTCCTAAAAAAAATGGTTTTGTACAAATTGTTGTAAAAATGAGAAATCGCTGGTCAACTTTTAACACTTATAACTCCGTAGCAAAAAAAATTGGTTTAAAAATTGTGCTGATGTAAAGTAGACATGTGGGAAATGTTATTTAGTAACTATTTTGTGTGACATATTTCTCTGTTTTAAGGGAATAAAAATTAAAAGTTTGAAAATTGCAAAAGTTTCAAAATTTTCGCCATATTTCCATTTTTTTCATAAATAACTGCAAATTATATCGAAGAAATTTTACCACTATCAGGAAGTACAATATGTCACGAGAAAACAATCTCAGAATCGTGAAGATCCGTTGAAGAGTTCCAGAGTTATAACCTCATAAAGAGACAGTGGTCAGAATTGTAAAAATTGGCGCGGTCATTAATGTGCAAACCACCCTTGGGGGTAAAGGGGTTAATGATCATTTATGTTTAATTGTAATTTTATTACACTGTATGCATACTATGGAATTTTTTTGCACGTTATCACTTTACACAGTCATATTTTCATATGTCAAATTGTATTTCATGATTGTATTATTTTCGCAAGATCATAGACAAAGATATTGTTATTAAATATTATATTAACTTGGTTACCTTAAATACCCTGCACATGCACTTTTTTAACTGCTTGAGAAAGGTCTGCATCTAGGACCAAAATGTCGCCACATGGGCCAATAAAGAGAACCTTAGATAAAATTAGTGTTTTATCAGCAGGAGATTATCACTAGAGGACTTATTGTCTCTTGCCATGTAGTCCTCCTGCTCTGTATAACACCACTTCCACCACTAATTAGCCACTTCTGCTAATATACAAGCTGTGAATCAGAGATGTGGAGTGGTGGACTAAGCGGTGCTGAGCATTCAGAGAACTTCTATAGTTGAAGCTGAGAAAATAATGATATTATCAAAACTACAGCAAGTCTATCAATTAGTGAAATATCATTGGAATAAGTGGCTCTGTCTTTAAATCATACTGCTCTCAGATTGAGTTTGCTGCTCTTAGATTATGATGACAGATTCAATTTTAAACTTTAACCCCTTAGCGACATGCACCGTACTATTACTGCACTGCGGGAACTGCATTTGTGCCCTCAGCAGTACTAGTACGGTGCCGCGATCGCCATGGCCTTAACCACTCTGATGCCGCTGTCAGTAGTGACAGCGGCATAGAGAAGCATCGCTTCACGCACTCCCACCGGAATATCTCGTTGTTTTTCCGCAGGGTCCATCCAGGTCCTTCAGTGAGGTGACTTGCAGAGAGCAGGCGCCGGCAAGCCTCCTTCACTGCCTGTCAGATTGCTGATTTGACACTGTGCTGTGCAAAGTGTCAGATCAGCGATCTGACTTTATATAATAATGTCCCATACTAGGACAATGTAAAAGAGTGAAAAAAAAATATTATAAAGCGTAAAAATATATTTTTAAAAATTCCTAAATAAAGAAAAAAATAAATATTTTCCCAATAAATATATTTATCTATGTAAATAAAAAAAACAATAAAAGTACACATATTTGGTATTGCCGCATCCATAACGACGTGCTCTATAAAACTGTCCCACTAGTTAACCCCTTCAGTGAACACTATTAAATAAATAATTAAAAAACGAGGCAAAAAACAATGCTTTATCATCATACCACCGAAAAAAGTGTAAATAAAGTATGTAAATAAAAATTATACCGTTAAAAACGGTATCTTGTCCCGCAAAAAATGAGCTGCCATACAGCATCATCAGTGATAAATTAAAAAAGTTTTAGCTATCAGAATAAAGTGATGCAAAAATAATTATTTTTTCTATAAAATAGTTTTTATTGTATAAAAGCGCCAAAACATAAATATAAATTAATTATTGCTGTAATTGTACTGACCCGAATAATTAAACTCATTCTGTCTCCCAAAAATCAGAATAGAAAGTGATCAAAAAATGTCATGTTCCTGAACAAGGTACCAATAAAAACGACAACTCGTCCGGCAAAAAACAAGACCTCGCATGACTATGTGGGCCAAAATATGTAGCAATTATAGCTCTCAAAATGTGATGCCAGAACTTTTTTTTGAATAAAAAGTGTCTTTTATTGTGTGACAGGTGCCAAACATAAAAGCTTGTTAAAAAAAATGCTTTAAATAGTAAATCAAACCCCCTTTATTACCCCTTAGAAAAATAATAAAATGAAAGATAAGTATTTATTTCCATTTTCCCATTAGGGTTAGGGCTAAAGTTAGGGTTAAGGTTGGTGCTAAAGTTAGGGTTAGGGCTAAAGTTAGGGGTTGGGGCTAATGTTAGGGTCAAGGCTTAAGTTAGCGTTAGGGTTAGGGCTAAAGTTAGGGTTAGGGTTGGGGCTAAAGTTAGTGTTAGAGTTGGGGCTAAAGTTAGGGTTATGGTTGGGCTAAAGTTAGAGTTAGGGTTGGATTTAGAGTTGGGGTTAGGGTTTGGATTACGGTAATGTTTGGGATTAGGGTGAGGGGTGTGTTAAGGTTAGGGTTGTGGTTAGGGTTATGTGTTGTGAACACTCTGTATCTGACTTCGGAGTTTGGGCTTCCTCTAGTGGCTGCTGAAAGTAATGAAGATGCCTTGGCTAACAGAAGTCCATCACCTGGGGTGATGAGTGGCAATCAGGTGGGACTGACTGTTGAGATATAAGTGAGCTAACTTCACAGGATACTTACCGTGATTTGCTGCTTCCTGGTCTCTTTTGTAAGTCAGCTTGCTCCCTGCTTGTCCTGCAACTTTCAGATAAGTTATTTGCTGTTTATTTCTGTGGCATTTGTTTTTGTCTCAGTTTTCTGCACTTTTGGAGTTTGTACAGTCAGATTCCCCTGCGGGGGCCTGCACTGGCCTCTGCTTCTCATTTGCCATTGTTTATATATTTTTCAGTACCCTGTTATTTCAGTATCCGCTTATTTGCTACCAGTTACACCAGAGTTCTGTTCTAGCGGGGGATAGATCGTGTGGTCTCAGTATTTTTGCATATCAGATGGGTTGGAGTATTTCTTAGAGTTTTTGCTGGATTGCAGACAGTATACTTTCCTGTCCTGTTCTATCTAGACAATTTGGGCCCTAGCATTTGCTTACTCTATTTTCTGCTTGTGTTTGTGTTTCATCTTGTCTCACCGCCAAGATATGTTTAGGGGCTACCTATTCCTTTGGGGGCTCTACTCTGGGGCAGTTAGCTTTCCCCTTTCTCTCTTTAGGGTTAGTAATCTCCACCGCTGTGTCGAGGCGTCTAGGGCACCTAGGCACGTCCCATGTCTGCTTCTAGTTGTGTTGTCAGTTAAGGGGTCTGCAATCCACTGGTTACCAACCTCTCTGAGTGTCTGGTTGCCTAGGTTATTTTGGCTACTGTCCTCCTCGGTGACCAATCAAAACAGTTATGTTTAGGGTTGGGATTAGGGTTAGGGGTGTGTTGGGGTAGGAGTTGGAGTTAGAATTGGGGGTTTTCCACTGTTTAGGCACATCAGGGGCTCTCCAAATGAGACATGGCATTTGATCTCAATTCCAGCCAGTGGTTTACCAACAGTGGTTTATCCCCACATATGGGGTATCAGCATACTTATGACAAATTGCACAACAACTTTTGGCATCCAATTTCTCCTGTTACGCTTGAGAAAATAAAAAATTGGGGAATAAACGATCATTTTTGTGAAAGTCACTTCAAGTGTGAGGTCGTCCCTAAAAAAATGGTTTTGCAAATTTTGTTGTAAAAATGAGAAATCTCTGGTCAACTTTTAACCCTTATAACTTCGAACAAAAAAATTATGTTTCCAAAATTGTGCTGATGTAAAGCAGACATGTGGGCAATGCTATTTATTAACTATTTTTGTGTGATATGACTCTAATTTAAGGGCATAAAAACTAAAAGTTTGAAATTTTCAACATTTTTGCCAAATTTCCATTTTTTTCACAAATAAATGCAAGTCATATTGAAGAAATTTTACCACTATTATAAAGTACAATTACAATATGTCTCGAGAAAACAGTCTCAGAATCACCAGGATCCGTTGAAGTATTTCAGAGTTATGACCTCATAAATTGACAGTGGTCAGAAATGTAAAATTAGGCCAGGTCATTAAGGTGAAAACAGGCATCGTCTCAAAGGGGTTATTCAGATATTCTAGAAATATCAGTCTGGCACAGCTAGTGGTACTTCTCTATTTCTCTTATCTTCTTCACTACTGCATCACTGTTTGAAGTGTTTGCAAAATGTTTTAAAGCTTTTTCTGTGTATCTAAATTACTGAGCTGATCTTCTTAACATTCATTAGCTATTTTAAATCACCATAAAATGGCTGCTGTATTCCCTGCTGTGACTTTTTTTTATAGGCTATGATTTTTCCTATTGATTGGCTGCATTATTTGGTATGATATTATAGCTGTAAGGCATTATAGGGATTCCAGTGTGGTTGCATTTCAGGACTCTGCATCTTTTTGTGGCAGATGCGATATTTCACAATATGTAAAATATTAAGGCTTTATTTTTTGGCGATTTGTGCTAACCAAATTGTAAATTATTTCAATTGACTTGTACCTGAAAATCTTATCAAATCTGACTCTAGTTGGTGTTAATTTGATTAAATTCGAATCAGTTAACTCTCATTTAACCCCTCTCTGACATTGACGTACTATCCCGTCCATAAAACCCGTGCCATTCTGCCCATGGACGGGATAGTACGTCATAAGCGATCAGCTGCGCTCCTGATTATCACACAGCATCGTGACACCCGTGACTGTGTGTCAGGAGCGGTCACAGGACCGCTCCCGGCACATTAACCCCTAGCACACCGCAATCAAACATGATCGCGGTGTACTGGGGGCACAGGAGAGGATCGCGCAGGGTGGGGGCTCCCTGCGCGCCCCCTGAGACCCTCAGACCAGCGCGATGTGATCGCGCTGTTCTGAGGGCTTCCTCCCTCCCAGGACCCGGATCCAAGATGGCGCCGGGGTCCTGGAGGGAGGCGGCTTCCTCAGTGCCTGCTGAGTGCAGGCACTGAGAAGCCTGCTGCACTGCCTGAGCGATCGCTGGTGTGACAGTGTGCTGGGGCACACTGTCACACCAGCGATTTGATAAAATACAGTGATGTCCCACCTGGGACGAAGTAAAAAAGTTAAAAAAATAAAAATAAACATGTTATAAAAAAAAATCCAAAATAAATAAAAAAAAAAAAAATATTCCCCAATAAATTCATTTCTTCCTGTAAATAAACAAAAAACAATAAAAGTACACATATTTGGTATCGCCGCATCCGTAACGACCCCCCTATAAAACTGTCCCACTAGTTAACCCCTTTAGTGAACCCCTTAAAAAAAAAAACGAAGCAAAAAATCAATGCTTTATCATCATACCGCCGAACAAAAGTGGAATAACGCGCGATCAAAAAGACCGTTAAATAAACATGGTACCGCTGAAAACGTCATCTTATCCCTCAAAAAACGAGCCGCCATTCAGCATCATCAGCGAAAAAGTAAAAAAAGTTATAGCTCGCAGAATAAAGCGATGCAAAAATAATTATTTTTTATATAAAATTGTTTTTATTCTATAAAAGCGCCAAAACATAAAAAAATGATACAAATGAGGTATCGCCATAATTGTACTGACCGAAGAATAACACTGCTTTATCAATTTTACCACACGCGGAACAATAAAAACGCCTCCCCCAAAAGAAATTCATGAATTGCTGATTTTTGTTCATTCTAACCTCCAAAAATCGAAATAAAAAGCGATCAAAAAATGTCACCTGCTCAAAAATGGTACAAATAAAAACGTCAACTCGTACCGCAAAAAATAAGACCTCACATGGACTCTGTGTGCCAAAATATGCAAAAATTATAGCTCTCAAAATGTGGCGATGCAAAAAACTATTTTTGCAATACAAAGCGTCTTTTAGCGTGACAGCTGCCAATCATAAAAACCCGCTATAAATAGTAAATCAAACCCCCCCTTTATCACCCCTTTAGTTAGGGAAAAATAATAAAATTAAAAAAATGTTTTTATTTCCATTTCCCATTAGGGTTAGGGTTAGGGTTGCGGCTAAAGTTAGGGTTAGGGTTGGCGCTAAAGTTAGGATTAGGGTTAGGGTTGGGATTAGGGGTGTGTTAGGGTTAGATTTGTGGTTAGGGTTGGGACTAGGGTTAGGGGTGTGTTGGGGTTAGGGTTGGAGTTAGAATTGGGGGGTTTCCGCTGTTTAGGCATCAGGGGCTCTCCAAATGTGACATGGCGTCTGATCTCAATTCCAGCCAATTCTGCGTTGAAAAGTCAAACGGTGCTCTGTTATGTTATGGTAGCTGAGGAGTGCAGGTAAAAAAAGGAAATACACCAGAGCAGTTGGAATCTATGAGATTGCAGTACCTGACTAACCACCGCAACTAGAGGCAGCGTGGAGCGTTCCTACTTTTGGTCCTAGACGCCTCGTCACAGCCTGAGAAACTAACTACACCTAAAGATAGAAATAGGAAAGCTATCTGCCGGAGCAGAACCCCAAAGATAATAGAAAGCCCCAAACATGTAATGGCGGTTAGACAAGAGGAAATACTGACACAGAAAGAAAATAGTATGAGCAAACGCTGGGGCCCAAACTATCTAAATAGAAAAGGACAGGAAGGATACTTCTGCAATCTCAGAAAACCTGAAAAACACCAACTCTACAAATTTCAAAATCACCTGAGATCACACGACCTCTACCACCTAAATTAGTTCTCTGGTGTAACAAAATCAACACAGCAGCCACTGAAAAAAAACTGGAAAAAGCAAAGTACAAAACACAGTGGCTGGACTAAACTGAGAGGGCAAAAGCCCCCGGAGGGGACCCTGAAGGCCACACAGAAGTGCAGGACAAAATGCAAAAATATAGCAAAAACACAAAAGAAGAAATTGTCTTATCTGATAGCAGGAGATGCAGAAACGACACAGCAGGCTACAAGGGAAACTGGAAAGAAGGATTCAGACCAGAACAATTGATCACCGGCAACCCTGATGGGAAAATGACTCCCTTATATAAGACCAGTCAGTAACACCTGATTCCAGTCTCACAATCCTCACTAGTACCGCTTGTAACCACCAGAGGGAGCCTCTGCTCAGAACTCATCTCAAACCCATTCACAACAGTACCCCCCCCCTGAGGAGGGTCACCGAACCCTCACCTGAGCAACCAGGTCGGTCAGGATGAGCTCCATGATACGCACGGACAAGTCTCTTAGCATGGATGTCCGAAGCAAACACCCAGAATTGTCTTCCTGACCATAACCTCTCCATTTAACCAAATACTGGAGTCTTCGTCTAGAAAAACGAGAATCCAATATTTTCTCAACCACATACTCCAGATTGCCCTCAACCAAAACAGGGTCAGGAGGCACAGCAGCAGGAACCACTGGCTCAACAAACCTCTTCAACAAGGACTTGTGGAACACGTTATGGAACTTAAATGTCCTGAGAAGCAAACGAAAAGAAACAGGATTAATAATTCTCCATGATCTTATTAAGGTCCAATGAACCTAGGCTTAAATTTAGGAGATGTCTCTCATAGGAATATTCTTTGAGGACAACCAGACCAAGTCCCCCACTTTAAAACCGAGGACCATCAGTCCTATGCCGGTTAGCAAACCGCTGGGCTTCTCCTGAGAGAGGGACAACCTCTCCACTACCTGGTCCCAAATCTGCTGCATACGCTCAACAACAGAGTCAACACCTGGACAGACAGAAGCCCGTTTCCTGAAGAAAAGCGAGGGTGAAACCCAGAATTACAGAAAAAGGGAGACATAAAAGTGGCAGAGCTAGCCCTATTATTAAGAGCAAACTCAGCCAAAGGCAAAAAAGAGACCAGTCATCCTGATCAGCAGACACAAAGCATCTTAGATAAGTCTCCAATGTCAGGTTTGTTCTCTCAGTTTGACCATTGGTCTGAGGATGAAATGCCGAGGAGAAAGACAATTGAACACCAGTTTAGAACAAAAAGTCCTCCAAAATCTGGAAACAAACTGGACTCCTCTGTCAGACACAATGTTCTCAGGAATGCCGTGTAAACGAACACGTGCTGAAGGAACAACGGCACCAATTCAGAGGAGGAAGGCAACTTAGGTAATGGCACAAGATGTATCATTTGGAAAACCTATCACAAATTACCCAGATGGTGGTCATTCTCGGGAGAAACAGGAAGATCGGAAATGAAATCCATAGAGATATGGGTCCATGGTCTCTTGGGCACAGGCAATGGCATCAACAAACCCTAGAGCGAGAGCAAGGCTTGGAGCGAGAGCAAGTCCCGCAGGACTGCACAAATTCCCTGACATCGCGAGACAAGGTAGGCCACCAAAAGGACCGACTAACCAAGTCTCTGGTACCAAAAATTCCGGGATGCCCAGCCAATGCGGAACAATGATCTCAGACATCACACTCTTTTTTCCATTGGTCCGGGACAAACAATTTTCCAACAGGGCAGCGCTCGGGCCTATCCTCCTGACACCCCTCCAGAGCAAGTCTCAAATTGGGCGAGATGGCGGAAAAACTACACCCTCCTTCAAATAACAGAGGGATCAGATAGCTCAGGAGAGTCCGCAAGGAAACTCCTCGAGAGGGCTCCGCCTTAACTTCTTAGTGCCAGGAAGAAAGGAAACCACAAAATTAAAACGTGTGAAAAACAAGGCCCCCCTGGCCTGTCTAGGATTGAGTCGCTTGGCAGATTCCAGATAGACCAGATTTTGGTCCGTAAAGGACCACCACCTGATGTTTGGCTCCCTCCAGCCAATGTCTCCACTCTTCAAAAGCCCACTTCATGGCCAATAACTCCCGATTACCCACGTCATAATTACGTTCAGTAGGAGAAAATTTTCAAGAGAAAAAGGCACAAGGGTTACTTTTAGAGGTCTCGGATCTTTTTGGGACAAAAGGGCACCTGCCCCAATTTCAGAGCATCAACCCTCCAACCTGAAGTGGCAAGAAACATCAGGCTGCCGTAGAACAGGAGCAGAAGTGAATTCCGCTTAAGTTCCTGAAATGCAGAGACTGCCTCAGGAGGCCAATTCACCACATCAGAACCTTTCTGGTCAAATCAGTTAATGGTTTAACAATAACCGAGAAAATTACCAATAAATTTACAAATAAAAATTGGCAAAACCCAAAAATCTCTGAAGAGCCTTTAATGAAGTGGGTTGGACCCAATCACAGATGGCCTGACTTTGACCGGGGTCCATTTCAATAACAGATGGGGACAAAATGAATCCCAGAAATGAGATTTTCTGTACGCCAAAAAGACACTTTGATCCCTTCACATACAGAGCATTCCTTCTCAAAATCTGGAGTACAGTTCGAACATGTTTCACATGGAGTCCCAGTCATTAGAAAAAATCAAGATATCATCCAAATAAACAATCAGAACTTGTCCACAAAATCCCTGAAAATGTCATTCATGAAGGACTGGAGATGGAAGGAGCATTAGTGAGCCCAAAGGGCATCACAAGGTACTCAAAATGCCCTTCAGGGGTGTTAAATGCCGTCTTCCATTCATCCCCGTGCTTAATGCGAATAAGGTTATATGCCCCTCTGAGGTCAAGCTGGTAAACCAAGTAGCGTTTTTCACCCTGGAAAACAGGTCAAAATCAAGGGTAACGGGTATTGATATTTCACAGTAATATTGTTCAAGAGACGATAATCAATACACGGGCCCTTTAATGAACCACTTTTTGGCCACAAAGAAAAAACCGGCACCTAAGGGTGAAGAGGATGGGCTGATTTGACCCTTCTCCAATGATTTCCTTGATATAAACCGCATAGCGTCTGTTCAGGTACAGACAAGTTAAAAAGGCGACCTTTAGGGAATTTACTACCTGGCACTAATTCAATAGCGCAGTCATAGCTCCTATGGGGAGGTAAGATGCAGAATTACTTTCGCTAAACACATCAGAAAAATCAAACAAAAAAGTCAGGAACACTCCTCAGCCTGGGGGAGCAGAAAAAACAGGAGTGTTTGGTATTAAACATTGGCACCCCAACTGGTACAGACACAGATTTCCAATCCAAAACAGGGATTAGAGACTGAACCAAGGGAAACCCACACTAAATTCATGCAGATTATAAGAACAAAAAAATTTTCAGCACTCCTGTGATCATCAACCCTCTTATCACCTATAGAAAACTGGGGGTTTTTTTCCAGCCAAAGGGGTAGAAACGATCCCATAGGGAATAGACTTTGTAGGGTATCAAGGGAAACCCACAACGTTTAGCAAAATCATAATCCATCAGGTTAATAGCGCTCCAGAATCAAGAAAGCCTGAGCGAAAATGAGGCAGAGAGCATACAGAGTGACGTTAAAAAAACTTAGTGAACACTACCCGACAACTGAGCGTGCAAAATGTTTTTCCCCGCTTAGGGCAGACGAAATAGCATAAGAGGCACACCACGTAGAACATAACCCTTGCGCTTTCGAAAATCATGACCTGTGCCCCCAGACACCACTCCTCCACTGCATGGGCTCACACTGGCCACAAGGCAACACCACCCACCATACTTCTCCGTCACGCAAACGCTGTCAATTTGAATCGCTAATGACATAGAATCATGGACCAAGGGGACAGGGAATCCCACCAAACATCCTTTAATTATCCGACAGACCCTTCCAGAAAAGGCCGCCAAAGCTCGCATTCCTTTGGTCAACTGCCCACCTACGGAACTCTGACAGTATAATCAGCGTCATCAAGCCCCTATTTAAGCCAACAAGGCTTTTTCAGTTTGATCATGAATTAGTCATCGACAATAACCCCAAAGCCTGAAAAAAAGCATCAACATCACTCAAAACAGGACCCGGGTACAGGGAAAAAGCCCAATCCCGAGGTCCCCCCGCGCAAAGAAAATGAAATTTGAACCTGTGCGCTGCGTTTCCGAGGACTTAATTTTAAGGCAAAAAAACAAATTTACAATTATTTTTGAAATTCGAAACTTGCTCGCCCCAAAAAACAAATCTGGCATGGGGATCCAGGTCCACAACAGGCAACCTAGCAAATACACAAACTCTGAACCTCAGGCAACTGACCACACGGCCAGAAACTGTCAAACTCCATTGGAGAAAAGATCCTCCCGCCCCAGAGATACAGAGGGAAAAAAAAAAAAAAAATGCAACAAACAAAAAAATTTCTCTGACAACTTTTCTTTCCTTCAAAATTTTTTTCCCTTCTGGAGTACCATACAAATTTTTTATGGCCGGTGATACTTAGTTACGGTAGCGAGGAGTGCAGGTAAAAAAGGAAATACCCAGAGCAGTTGGAATCAAAATTTGCAGTACCCTGAAACCACCGCAACTAGAGGCGCCGTGGAGCATTCCACGTGGTCCTAACGCCCGTCACCCTGAAAAAAACTAACTCACCTAAAAAATAGAAATAGGAAAGCTATCCCCCGGACAAACCCAAAAGATAATAGAAAGCCCCCAAACATGTAATGGCGGTTAGCAAGAGGAAATATGACACAGAAAGAAAATAGTAAGCAAAGCTGGGGCCCAAACTATCAAAATAGGAAAAGGACAGGAAGGATACTTACTGCAATCCAGAAAACCCTGAAAAAACCAACTCTACTAATTTCAAAATCACCTGAGATCACACGACCTCTACCCCTAAATTTTCTCTGGTGAACAAAAATCAACACAGCAGCACTGAAAAAAAATGGAAAAAGCAAAAGTACCAAAACACGTGGCTGGACAAACTAGAGGGCAAAGCCCCCGGAGGGGACCCAAGGCCCCCACAGAAGTGCAGGACAAATGCAAAAAAATAGCAAAACACAAAAGAAGAAATTGTTTACTGATCAGGAGATAAAGAAACGCACGCAGGCTACAAGGGAAATGAAAGAAGATTCAGACCAGAACAATTGACACCGGCAACCCTGATGGGAAAAACTCCCTTAATAAGACCATCAGAACACCTGTTCCCGTCCTCACAATCCTCACTAGTACCGTTTAACCCCCAAGGGGAGCCTCTGCTCGAACCATTCAAACCATTCACAACAGTGCTCCTTCACTTTCAGCCTCCATGCGCCCAAAAGTTTTACCCCACATTGGGTATCAGCGTACTCTGGACCCCAAAGGGTATTGTAATTTGTCCTATTTCTTCTGTTACCCTTGGGAAATAAAAAACTGGGGCAAAATATCATTTTTGTACAAAAAAAATTATTTTTTTTTTTTTAGGCTTACCAATTTAAAAACTTCGTGAAGCACTTGGGGCTTCATAGCCTCACCCAACCTAAAAGTTCCTTGTGGGCTATTTTTTTCCAAAATGGGTCATTGTTGGGGATTTCCACTGTTTTGGCGCATCAGGGGCTCTCCAAATGCGACATGAGCCCCCAGACCATCCATCAAAGTCGCAACCAAAACTCACTACTTCCCTTCCCGAGCCCCAACGTGTACCCATACGTATTTTCTCCCACATAGGGTATCAGCGACTCAGGACAAATTGGGGGGAACAACTTTTGGGGTCCAATTTCTCCTGTTACCCTTGTAAAAAAAAAAATAGGGGGCGAAAAAAAAATCATTTGTAAAAAAAAAAAGGGTTTTTTTTTTTTTACGGCTGGCGAATAAACTTCTGTGAAGCACTTCGGGTTCAAAATTGCTCCCACACATCTAGATAATTCCTTTGTGGGTCTATTGCCAAAATGGGGTCCTTGTGGGGGGTTTCCACTGTTTAGGTGCATCAGGGGCTCTCCAAATGTACATGACGCCCCCAGACCTTCCACAAAGTTCAATCCAAAACGTCACTCTTCTCTCCGGCCCCGACTTTGCCCATACAGTAGTTTTCGCCCACATATTGGGTATCAGTGTACTGGGGACAAATTGGACAACAACTTTTTGGTTCCAATTTCTTCTGTAACCCTTTGAAAATAAAATATTGGGGGCGAAAAATCATTTTTGTAAAAAAAAAAAAAGTTTTTTATTTTACGGCAATCTTAAAACTTTTGAAACACCGGGGTTCAAAATCCACCACACCAGAAAGTTCCCCATGGGGTCTATTTCCAAAGGTGCCATTTAGGGTTTCCACCTGTTTAGGCTGGGCTCTCCCCCCCCATGGCTCCGCCCATTCGCTTAAAAACAGAACGGCGCTCCTTCCTTCCAAACTCAGCCATGCACCCAAACAGTGGTTTACCCCCACAATGGGGGAACGCGCACTCGGGGCAAATTGCAAAAATAACTTTTGGATTTTTTGTTTCCCCTTGGAAAAAAAAAATTTTTTCTTAAAAAAAATAAATTTTTCCCTTTATTTTTAAAAAAATTTTACGGCTCACAAACGGTGAAGCACTGGGGGTTCAAATTGCTCAACAAAAATCTGAAAGTTCCTTAGGGGGTCAGTTTTCCCAAAAAGGGGCATTTGTGGGGGGTTTCCCTGTTTAGGCACACAGGGGCTCTCCAAATGCAACATGGCTCCAATCTCAATTCCACCCAAATTTGGTTGGAAAAAGCAAATGGTGCTCCTTCCATTCCGGCTCTGCCGTGAGCCAAACAGTGGTTCCCCCCCCACAAAGGGGTATCAGCGTCCCAGACAAATTGGACAACAACTTACTGGGTCCAATTTCTCCTGTTCCCCTTTGGGGAAAAAATAAAAAATTGTGTAAAAGATAATTTTTGTGGGAAAAAAAAGGATTTTTTATTTCATGCCCGGCATTTTAAAAACTTTGTGAACACTTGGGGGTTCAAAGTGCTCACCAAAGTCTAGATAATTCCTTGGGGGTCCTATTTCCAAATGTGGTCACTTGTGGGGGTTTCCACTGTTTAGGTCATCGGGGGCCTGCAAACGGAACAAGACCCCCAATTAAGTTGCATTCCAAAACTTACTACTTCCTTTTCCAAGCCCGCCGTGCGCCCAAACAGTTCCCCCCCCACATATGGGGTTCAGCGTACTCAGGACAAATTGGAAAAATTTTGGGGGTCCAATTTTCCTGGGAAAATTCAAAATTTGGGACTAAAAAATCATTGTGGAAAATTTTTTTTTTTTTTTTTTTCACACCCAGGCTTTATAAACTTTTGTGAAACACTTGAGGGTTCAAAGTGCTCCCCCCCCAAACAGATCTAGATAAAGTACCTTAGGGGGTCAATTTTTCCAAAATGGTGTCACTTGTGGGGGGTTTCCCCTGTTTAGGCCCATCGGGGGCTCTCCACGCGAAAATGGGCACCAATCTAATTCCCCAGCCAATTTTGTTTGAAAAAGTCAAACCCGCTCCCCCCCTAACGAGCTCTGCCGTGTTGCCCAAACAGTGGTTTTCCCCACATAGGGGTTTATTGCGTACTCAGGAGAAATTGCATAACAACCTTATCTGCCCCAAATTCTCCTTTTAACCCTTGTGAAAAAAAAAAAAATTTTTGTAAAAAAATAATTTTTGTGGCTAAAAGTAAAATATTCATTTTTTCCTTCCACGTGTTTTATTACTGTGAAGCCCCTTTGAAGGTTAAAAAACCCGTCTTAAAAGTCGTTTTGATTTACCTTGAGGGGTGCAGTTTTTAGAATGGTTTCATTTTTGGGATTTCTGCCATATAGACCCCTCAAAGTGACTTCAAAGTGGGGTGGCCCCCTAAAAAAAATGGCTTTGTAAATTTTGCTGTAAAAATGAGAAATCGTTTTGGTCAACTTAAAACCCCTTTAAATAATTCCCCTAACAAAAAAATTTTGGGTTTCCCAAAAATTGTGCTAAAGTAAAGAAGACATTGGGAAATGTTAATTTCTTAACTATTTGGTGATATATTTCTCTGTTTTAAAAAAAATAAAAATTCAAAGTTGAAAATTGAAAAATTTTTTCAAATTTACGCCATATTTGCGTTTTTTTCAAAAATAAACGCAATTTAATATCGAATAAATTTTACCACTAACATGAAGTACAAAAAGCACGAGAAAAAATCTCAGAATCGCGAATAACCTTAACCCGTTCCAGATTTATAACCTCATAAAGAGACTGGTCAGAATTGTAAAAATTGGCCCGGTAATTAACGTGCAAACCACCCTTGGGGTGGTGAAGGTCCCAACAAAGTTTAGGTTTCGAGTTCCCCACTCCCGCACAAGGAGAGTCCGAACCAAAGTCCCCTGGGGTTCCCCCATTCATCTCCGGCCACATTTGGAGCTGCTCAGCAGAGACGTCGGTCCCAGCGCTTGCCCATTCCAACACGTGCAGAGACTTTCTGCCCGCCCTGGATCTTCTAATTTTAAAACCATGCTGAGCAGACATCTTTGGACGAAGTCCCTGCCCTTTCCCCTTCTGAGCATGCCCACGGGAAGATCTCTCATTGGAATCAGGGTCACATGTTCAGTACTGCAGCAGCTCCTATTGGTCCGCCAGGAAGGCCTGAAACTGCCTGTTTTTTTGGAGCAGTTTCTCATTGGCCTTGTTTCTGGCGGGCCCCGTAGCTTTTTGCTATAAAAGGGTGGCAATGCTGAGCCGCCATGCCTAGTACAACCGTTATATGCTTTGGCCAGTGTGGTCATGCGTGTGTGTGTTAGGGCCCCCGGGTGAAAAAAAGCCCCTAGAAATACGACTTAATCGGTGGGAGTTTGGTATGCTACGGTCGGGTCGGTGCTTAGACGCCCTAGATTACCGGCATAACCGGTGAGGAGTTTTATTGCTGTATTGGGCCGGGGTTCAGGCCCCCAAAATTAGGGTGACCCCGCAGACATTTGCATGTCAGTTTTTTTCGCTTAGCATTTAACGTTACCTGGGTTTTCCTGACAGGAACCCGAAGTTTTCTCGGGGCCTGTACAACGGTCACTTTCAACACAGACAGCCCCTAGAAAAATTTTTTTGTGACTCAGTGGTGTTAAATTCGCACACATCGCCAAAAGCGCTGCGGCACTCCTTCTGCGGCCTGGGAATAACAGAGTTCGCACATATTCCACAGCGCGTTACATTTTATTTTGCGACGGGAAAACAGGTTTCGCTTCTTGGCCATTTTTTTCGCAGGGCTCCCCCCGCCGGGGCCCTGGGCTCAAAGCACCCTTCCAAAAAATTTGGGGCTTCCGCAACCCTACAAATTAGCCCAGGGTCGTGGAAAAAAAGGGGGTTTTCCACGCGGGGGTTAACCAGCGCGGAGGGTAGGGGGGGACCAACGCACAACCTAGCTGGGATTTACCCCCGCATTCAGGCGCTAGTGTGGCGCCCCCATTTTTTCCATGGCCCACCCCGCTTGACTATTTCCCCCCCCACTTCCAACAATTTTCCCCTGCATAAACAAGTCGGGTTTGTTTTCCTGCTCCATACATCTAGGCTTTTTGGCTGAATTTTCCCAGGGCGGGAAATGGGTTTTATCATATCCCTTTTGTCGGGGGGGGGTTGGGTGGCAACGCCGTTGGGGGCGTGATGATCGGTGGTCAAGGTCCTCTCTTTTTTGGCACTCAAAACAGGTTTTTTAGCCCTCGGTCACCATGATGGGGGTCTTAATGTTGGAAATCACCCTGGGTTCATCCATGGTCAGCCAGTTCCCGTCCAATTTTGGCCTGGCCTAGGGAGGGCCAGATAAAGTCCTTTACCATTTGGAGGATCCGACCTGTGAAGGCGCCTTGTCCCCCGGGGAAATTTTCCTGCCCGGAGGAGCTCTTACCAACTACCTGCATCAACCCATTTTTAACGAGCGGGGGTTGGGGGGGCCCCTTGGCAAGGTTTGGGGCGCCCCCCTTCGCCAACCCTTAATCTTCCTTTCAGGCATCCTTTCCCCCGAAGCCGGAGTTTCTTGAGCGAGCCTAAGTCTCGGGCCCGCCGAGTATCTGTGACTTTAAACTTCCAACAAGTTGGGATTATGCTAAAAAGTGTCCACAGGGGGAAAAAAGACCGCTCGTAACCTTGGGGGTTTATAGATACAGCGTACACCCTCCAAGTTGTCCTTTAGGGGGACAATTTTAATTTTGGGCTATCCACCTAACATCACGCTTTTTGTGGATTTTGGGGGCCGAAGGAAAAATTTCAGTCTTCTCCCTTCCTCTCCCCCCACTCTAAACCCTGGTGATGCCGCCAAACCCGTGACTGTTAGTCGTGAAGGGGGCGACACCCTCCCCAATCCCAAAACGCCTCCCTTTTACCTTGTCAATGTCCCCTTCCCCAGGGATTATCCCTTTTGCATTCCCAGGGATAGAGGGAATTTTTTAGGGATCCCTGGCCCTTTCCCTCCCCCCCTTTGATGGAAACCTGGGAATTTGGGTTGGGTATCTGAAAAGCGATGTATGGGGAAGCTTCAGGGGCCACTACAGAATCCCGCGATTACTTAAATTTTCCAAATATTTGGTCGTTGAGCTTTTTTTCCCCAAAAAAGGTGCGGAATCCTTACACCCAGCCCCCTTAAAGACTCCCTATTACCCGCCGGGGCAGAACCCCTCTGGGAGGGGGGCTATCCCCTTTTCTCCCGGGGACAGGGGGTATGTTTCAAAATTTTTCAGGAGAACCGGGAAAAAGGTTTTTTGGAACCGGTCACCGCGGGGGGGGGTTTTCTTCGGCAAAAAAAACGGGAATTGCCCAAAGCATCGTTACAGGGGTCTTAATCCCATACCGTCAAGAAAAATACCCATTACCTTTTTGAGCTATTTGATAGGAGGGGGCAAGGGATTTACAAATTGATCGCGGTGCTTATAATAAATTACTCCGTGAGGGGACAAATGGAAAGGGGTTTTTAAAAACTAGCCGGGACTTTAATATCTGGGATCCCTTCGGGCTCTGTAATGCCCCCCCTCTCCAGACTTTTTTTAATGACACTTGGGAAAAGCTCTCAGAGTTCGACAATTCCACGCGCGTTTTTGCTTTATTTTGGCGACCTGCGGGGGAAAGAGTTCGCTTCTTGCGCCATTTACTGCAGCAGGCTCCGCCCGCCGGTGGGGCCCCCGGGGGTGCGAACGCACCCTCTCATCAAAAATTTGGGCTTCCGCGCCCCCCCACAAAGATCCATCATTTTGATGAAAAAAATTTGGATGCAGTGAACCTTAATTGGAAGCACCCCCGTAACATAAAAACATGAAAAAAATTTAAATTACAATTTTTTAAAAAAAAAATGAGACGCAATATTTTATTTTTTTTTCCCCTATTAAAGGGAAATTTACAAAAATGAAAAATTTTGGGGCCCAGTAAAACGGAACTTTAGACAGGATTAATTTTTTGGCAATAAAAAATACAATGATATTTTTAGGGAATGTAAAAAAATAAATTTTGGATAAAACCCTTTAAACATTCATTGTTATATGGGGCCCCCCCTTTTAGTTGCTCATCTTTTTTAACCCCCTTTACCCCCAATTTTGGGTTTCACGTTAATGAGGGCCAAAATTTTCAATTCGACCCGTCTCTTTTAGGTTATAACTTGGAAACCAACGGTCTTCGCGATTTGGATTTTTTTCTCGGGGACAAATTGTATTCATGATAGTGGTAAAAAAATTTTTCCATATAAATTCATTTTTTTATGAAAAAAAAAAGAAAAATGGCAAAAATTTTGAAAAAATTTTCAATTTTCAAAAATTTTAATTTTTTTCCCCTTTAAAAAAGAGAATTGTCACACAAAAAAGTTAAAAATAAAATTTTCCCCAGTCTACTTTACATCACACAATTTTGGAAACAAAATTTTTTTTTGTTAGGAAAATTTAAAAGGGGGTTTAAAATTGCCAGCGATTCTCATTTTAAAAAAAAATTTACAAACCTTTTTTTTTTGGGAAAACCCCAAAATTTTAAGTCACTTTTTGGGGTCTATATAGCAAAAAATCCCCCCAAAAATGACACCTTTTTTTAAAAACACCCCCTCAAGGACCAAAACCACTTCCCCCAAAATTTTTTAACCCTTCGGGGGCTTCAAAAGGGCAAAACAACGGGGGAAGGAAAAAATAAATTTTTCTTTTTAGTCACAAAAAAGGGTTTTTACAAACATTTTTTTTATTTTCAAAGGAAAAAGGAGAAAAAGGATGTAAAATTGTTTTGCAATTTCCCGAGTAGCCGTACCCCATATTTTTAGGGAAACCCCGTTTGGGCACACGCAGAGCCGGAAAAAAAAACGCAGTTTGACTTTTCCAAAAAAATTGGTGGAATTGGGGAACGGACGCCATGTCGCGTTTGGAGGGCCCTGATGTTCCTAAACAGTGGAAACCCCCCCCCTTGACCCCATTTTGGAAACCCGACCCCAAGGAACTTATCTGATGTGTGGGGGAGTAGTTTTTTAAACCCCAAGGCTTCAGCATGTTTGAAAGTAGAGCCCTAAGAAAAAAAAAATCATAAAATTTTTTTCCCAACATGAGTTTTGTCCCCCAAATTTTTTTTTTTTTCCCCAAAGGGGAAAGGAGAAATTAACCCAAAAAAAGTTTCCAACTTGCCTGGTCGCTTATACCCCATATTGGGGGGGAACCACTGTTTGGCGCACGGCAGGGCTTAAAAAGGGAAGGGCGCCTTTTACTTTTCCAAAAAAAATTGGCTGGAATTCGAAGGGCCCCAAGCGCGTTTGGAGGGCCCCCCCATGGCCAAAAGGGGAAACCCCCCCCCAAAAGTACCCAAAAAATTTGGAAAAAAAGCCCCCCCCAAAAAGGGAAAAATTTCTAGATGTTTTTTGAGCACTTTGAACCCTCAGGCTTAAAAGAAATTTTGAAAGTAACCCTAAAGAAAAAAAACCCATTTTTTTCCACAAAAGGTTTTGGGCCCCAAATTTTTTTTTCCCGGGGGAAAAGGAAAAAAAGGACCCCCAAAAAGGGTTTTCCAACTGCCCTTTGGGGGGGGGGGGCGCTGATCCCCCCTTGGGGGGGGGAACCCTGTTTGGGGGCACGGGGGGGTTAAAAAGGGAAGGGCGCCGTTTGATTTCCCAAAACCCAAAAAAATTGGTTTTAATTTTCGAAAGGCGCCTTTTTTTTGGGGGGGGGGGGCCCCAAATTTCCTAAAATGGAAACCCCCCCCATGTGACCCCTTTTTGGAAAAAGCCCCCCCCGGGAATTTTCTAGATGTGGGGGTTGGCATTTTGAACCCTAAGTGTTTCCCGCAATTTTTTAATTAAGTTTTTAAGAAAAAAAAATATTTTTTTTTCCCCCAAAAGATGTTTTAGCCCCCCAAATTTTTTTTTTCCCCAAAGGGGGAAAAGGGGAAAAATTTTGGGCCAAAAAAAATTTTGTCCAAATGCCGGGCCGCTAACCCCAAATTTGGGGGGGAACCCCTTTTTGGGGGGGCCGCCGGGGTTTTTAAAGGGGGGAGCCCTTTGACTTTTCAAACAAAAGGGGGTGGAATTGGAACGGACGCCATGGGGCGTTTGGAAAAAAAAAAAAGGGCCCCTTGGGAAATGGCCTAAACGGGGAAAACCCCCCCACATGAAACCCAATTTTGGGGAAAATAGACCCCCAAAGGGAAACCCCTTACTAGATGGTGGGAGCATTTTTTAACCCCAAGTGCTTCACGCAAGTTTAAAAGGAGCCGGGAAAGAAAAAAAACAAAAAATTTTTCCCCCA